>VZTF01009701.1:433454-662398 GCA_013397755.1 Cnemophilus loriae
GGGGGGGTCGGTCTCTTTTCCCAGGTAACAAGTGACAGGACAAGTGAACATAGCCTAAACTGTGTCAGGGGAGTTTTAAGTTGGACATTTGAAGGAATTTCACAGAAGGAGTGATTAGACATGGGAATGGACTGCCCAGGGAAGTGGTGGAGTCACCATCCCTGGAGATGTTTAAGGAAAGACTGGACGTGGCGCTTTGTGCCAGGGTCTAGTTGATGTGGTGGTGTTCGATCAGAGATTGGACTCAAAGATCTCAGAGGTCTTCTCCAACCTAATTGATTTTGTGATTCTGTGAAACGAAATTCTTGCTAACCATCTTGTTCCTCTTAAGTTAAAAACAAATGTGGACTCAGAGTTGGCAGTCACGCAGTGCTTGGGGAAAGCATGGTCAGTGTTAGACAACGCATGATGCTCTGCCATGATCCTGAAATGAGCAAAGTTGACAGCAGTTGCTGGCCGAAAGCTACGTCACTGCAAACGGATAAACCCCATAAATACCAGATTGGGTGCATTAGATAATTATGTTTTACAGAACACCTCATAGTGAAGAGGTTCCAGCATGTAAAGTGGCGTAGTCCTTGACAGTAAGAAGTTCTGGTAACCAGTACCCATTAGGTTTGTCTTGACAGGTCTTCATTCTTCATAGACTACCTTTTTCAATTTGATGCAAAAGCAAAAAGTACATAACAGAATCATTTTTAAAAATGTGTATACAATTTTTATATATGTGAACATGCATATACGTGTTTTATGAAAGTACTAAAATTCATCAAATATATAAATATTATTAAAATAATATATAAAAATATAAAAAACATATAAAGAAACATGAAAAAGATGTAAGTCCTGTGGGCTGGATCAGATTTAACTTAGGAAGCATTAGATGCAAAGGAACCTTTTGAACATAGTGGTTATATCTGCCAAATTGTAAGTGTGGTCAGAACTACAAAAGAACAAATGCAAGATACAAGCACAAGAATTCTGTTTGCGTATTAATTACTTGTTTCTTCCTCCAAACTGCAGTATTTTGAGGACCTGACTTTTGTAAGTGCTGCATGAGCACCAGAAGTGCCTGGTCAGCCAGTGCCATACACAAAGGCACCTAAAATCCTAATGTCTTGTTAAGTGAGCCTTCATTTTCAAAATTTTGCCTGTCTTTTGTTTTTGCTGTATTCAAAATTAGATTGGTTTTTACTGTTTCTGGAGATAGTTCTCTAAAACTGTTGTAATCTGTTGATTAAAGGGCAGTATGCGAGTGTTTCTTCTTACAAAGCAATACTTGGGACGGCTGTAGAACAGAGTCCCTGTGTGGAAATGGAATAACTGCTTGTATCTTCATCTGTCTGTAATGCATCTCTTTATTTTAGCTTGTGAAAATTCATAAGATTTAAGTTAGGGTGACAAAAGCAGGCCTTGATTTTGTTCTGGTTAATTTTCTGCAGGGATGAAAGCTTTTATTAGAAGTCTTTCTCATGCTTACCTGTCAGCTCTTAAAATCACCTTCCAGTCTTGTCTGCTGCTCCTTCTGTTGGATTATTATTTTTAATAAAATCTCAAACCTTTATTTCCACGAAGAAACCCCACAAAGCATGCCATGTGCATGAGAGTTCTTACGTCCCTTGTTTCCTTGTAAATTTTGTCTAATTCCCTTGGACATATCCACCCTATCTTGAATAGCATCTATGTGTTGTCCCTTGCAATCAGTTTTACTTTACCCAAACTTCTGTCTTTCAGGTGAAGTCTGTGCAGATAAACTTGGATCAAATCCACCACAGCTTTAGAGATTCATACGAAGCCTTTGTCTTACCTGAACTTGTTTCTTGGTGTTTAAAATACATATAATTCTTTGAACAACAAAACAGTAAGATACTGAATCAGATAAGAACAGATTGCAAATCTGGGCTGGGGAAGAGCAACATGGCATTGACCCCTGTTGGGAGACATCTGTTAGCAAAAGCTCTTATAAATTCGTATTTGTTTTATAACACAGTTTTGCAAATGCCTGCATCACTTTAATGCCAATTTGAGGAAGGAAGTGACTTATAATATCTTATTGTTGATATAATTGCACAAACCCCTAAAGCACATGGGATTCTTTTATCTATTCCTGCTATATTGTATAAAACTTTCTTGTTTTAAGATTGAAAACTTTGCCTTGTCATTTCTGCCTTTCTTTCCGATTGTGGGAGGATGAAGATGAAGGGTGGCGGTACATCTAAGAGGTAGCAGCTGCAGGGGTGAAATATTTTGCTCAAAGAAGTACTTTGTGGGTAGAAATGTACGAAACGATTACAATCTTGAAGCTCTGCAGTTCTTTCTGTTCTGTCTCGACAGGAAATATTATCTGTTAAAAACTGCATTGCAGTAATCTTTCACTTTTTTGTTACCAAATGTCTGCAGTAATCTCAAAGAAGTGAAATAAATCTAAGTTCTTTCTTCAATTGACCCCAAGTCACTTACATTTTCACTGTGATGGCAGTAGTGAATTTTTAGCTCGGATTTGTAATCTCTTAAATGCCGATTACTTGATTAAGTCAGTGTTTTTGACAGAATCTGTGAAGAATGCTTTGCTCTTTTTTGTTTCAGTTTTACAGTACAGGTAAAAATTATATGTGAGCTTGAGAAAAATGTTAACCTTGTTAGCCTGTATAATTCTTTAAAAAATGATAATTTGGGTGCCTTGATCTTACAAGAGACTTGATTTCTGATTTTGAGATAGAATGGACCAGTGGTGGTAGGTTTGCTTTTAATTTATTTATTTATCTGTCTACCTTTTTTTTTATTTAATGGAGAATATTCAGACACCTGGCTCATTTGGAGTCTTTTTTTTTTCTGTAGTGGTATTAATAATAGTAATATTTTCTCAGACTCTTTAAGGCTAATTAACATAGGTCTCTTCTATGAACTTTCTCCACAGTGGGTGAGAGAAAACGTGGAAATCCCTTTGGTGCGGTTGCTGCCAAGAGAGACTTGATAGAAGTGTCTAATAAATAGACATGTAGATTAAAATACATCTCTAAGAATTTATGTTTTTTGGCAAAATGTTTTACTGTGCTACACACTGCAATCAGAGGTGTGGCAGAAGACCTGTGATCTTACAACCTGACTTTAAAAGAATACTAATGCTGTTTTAAAAAAGAAAATATATCAGTCAAATTTTTCTCAATTCTCTAAGATAAATTTTAAATCAATGATCATATGTTATAGTAAGAGGAGGTTAATCTCAGGTCACCTATCATAGACATTCCTTACGTCATAGGAGTTATAAACAAAGATTATTTTAAACTTGCCTGAGTGACCATCTTGCATTCAGTACAACGGTGAGAGTTTCTACATGTTAGAAATAAGGACAACTCTCGTTTTCTGAGAGGAATTAAAAATGTTTATTCCAGTCAGAATAATTAACAAAAATAATTAGGTTAAAAAAAGTAAAAGAAAATCCGGATCCCAACGATCAGAGACTCTTGTAGCCGAATCGGCTTAATCCCCGCCACCGAAGAGCTACAACGCTGGGGGACTCCAGTTAAACTGAAGTCTGAAGGTGTTATAGTGAAGGCCTATTGATGCAGCGCAGGGCGGCTTCGGCGCTAGTCACCAGAAACTGGCAATGTTAGTCTTGCGACGTGGTCTTTTATAGACGCTTGGTCCCGCCCCTGACCGCCCACTGCCCGGCCCCCAAGGTCGATGTTGATTGGTGCCAGCTGTAGGTGAGGTCGCGTTCTTCCACCAGTGGCTCTCCTGGTGCTAGGGGTGGTTTTTCTGGTGGAGTCAGGTGGTTGGAACGGCGGGAAAGTGTCCTAATTGAAATTCAGGTTTCCATGGAGCTTTCTTGCAAGACGGATAAAAATAGTAACTGGCCGTTGAAAGGGGGTGTAGGGGATTTCCAAGCCTCAAGATTCACTGAGATTACCTTACAGTTTTACACCTTACCACAAATGTTAGATTTGACAAAGTATGGTTTTCTACATAAGGAATGTACGATAACAGTAAGTTTACAATGAACATGGTAAGAACCTTACACTTCCAACACTTTAAGGGATGAAATGGGAACATCGGGTATGAACATAAGAATCCTTCAACCAACCTGGTTCTAACAATGATAACCCAGGTGAAAACTTCTTCAAATCAATTATTGAAACCGTTTCCTAACTTTAGCTTTAATTGTGAAAACATTTGAATATGCAAACCTGGTGCAAATGGGCGGACAGTTTAAATATGCAAAAGCCAATTATCTGATTCTATATATAACACTACAAACTTGGGATTTGCCCAAACTTGATTTGTGACCCCACAGATACAGCATCTTGTCCAACTGAGAATTGTTGTCACCCTTTCAAAGCCTGTTTTAGTACTGATACGAGAACGCAGTTCTGGGTTTCAATCTGTTGTCTACGTGTTTGAGCTTTTTTCTTTCTTTCTTTTTCTCAAGTTGCTGGTTAAGGTGACTGATATTTTACTTAAATGTAGTGATAGTACATTTCTTCCTCAAACACTCTGTATGAAAGAGAGTGAGACTACTCTTCTGTCCTCTCCCAGTTTTTCTAGCTTTCATCTGCTACGTGTACATTGATATACTGTGCCTTTAATTTTTTTGTTAGGCTTTTGTTTTCAGAGGAGGCACTTGACTTTGAATTTACCTAAGACAAGTGAGTCCAAAGTAATTTTGTGTTTCAAGTAGCCCCACAAAAAGGGGCTTATATAATATTATGCATGTGCCAATAGTAATTTGAGAAAGAAATGTTCTTTTTTGAGAATATGGTCTGAGCCAGTAGGTTTCATTGGGAAAGCAGCCACTATTTTATCTGTAACATTTGCAGACCAGAGCATAAATTTGATTTATCTTAAATGGTTTCCCCTTCTACTCTGCACAGGTTTTGAGATTAGTGTTTCTGATTCTGTTGATTTATACTGTTCTGAATCACAAGGCTGATCTTCCAGTTCTCTCTATGGTCATGTTCTCCTGTACAAAACACAAGTCCTCTTTCGTAGCAGACTATGAAACACTTCTTGGAGTTTTCGTTTAATGAAAATCTTTATTGCTTTGGAAGCAGAAAGAGTTGTAAGGTACTAATTTCTTTGAGATTGATCATATGATCAGTCTTTAAGATTGATTCTGTATACTGCAGTGGGCTATTAATATTTTCTCCTATAACAACTAGGTAAAGCAGACAAGTGCATTACTAATCTCAGGTAATCTGTTCAGTGCTGCTGGCTGCTGAAAAATACACAGAGCAGAAAATTTCTGCCTCAGCAATGTACAGTGAGATACCCAAGAAGGAAAACAAAGTCAACTTGATTTTAATTACTTGTTCAGTTTGATTGTCTTGAAATAGCTGTTGAATTCGGAATCTTTAGAGGGTTTTCAGTTGAAAAATGTATCAGGAATAGGCTTGGAAAATTCTATGCAGGCTATGAGTTACTGCTCTTGTCCCTTTTGCCTCCAGCTGCTGCAGAGTTTTCCACCCCAGCCGCCCAAGTGGCCTTTGGTCAGCCATTCTCACCCAGGTGGCAGTGGTGGTGGAAAGAGGAGAGCAGTCTGTTCCTCAGAGTGCAGGGATTTCTGCAGTCCAGTCTTCCTTTGAGTAGTGCATCTTCATTTTCTCTTTGGCAGTAACCTCCTGGTACTAATGCTCATTATTAATTTCTACAAACAAAGCAAAATTGCTTTTCATGGATTGGTTCTTAGCTGCTGGTCATATGAACAAGGTTCTGGGGGCAAGTGAATGCCAATTTGAAGGGCAGAATGACTGTAGCTGGGATCTAGATGTACTTAAACCACAGCTGATCCAAATCTGTGTCCCACTCAGTCTAGGCTGGTAAAATAAATTAATTTTAATATATGTTGTTCCGGCAGCTAGGGTCTGTGATTCGTGCATCGTTTTGGACTTAGGTTTTATAGCTGAAGAGAAACCTTGCACAAAGTGTGGCAGTGAGCAGGAATGTCTCTGTGGTTGCCCTTCAGAGAGTAACTGAATGAGGGCAGATATGCTTGTTTCCAGACACTGATGCCACCCAGGTCAGCAGATGTATTTTGCTTTGCAGTGCTCTCTGGTGTACACTACAGTTCTTAAAAGACCTGGCACAGCCAAATGCAGTGTATCCAATACAGATGGATTGTACCGGGCTCTTCGGTAGTTGTACAGTTTTGGACTGTTATGCTAATCTGGCAATGAAAGAGGCTTATTAGAAATATGGAGAGAGACTTTTTAACAGGGCATCTTGTGATTGGACAAGGGGTAATGGTTTTAAACTAAAAGAGAGTAGAGTTTGACTAGAAATAAAGGAGAAGTTTTTTATACTGAGGGTGGTGAAACTCTAGAAGAGGTTGTCCAGAGAGGTGGTAAATGCCCCATCCCTGGAGACAGTCGAGGTCAGGTTGGGTTGGGCTCTGAGCAATCTGATCTAGTTGAAAACTGACCCTGCTTGTTGCAGGGGGGTTGGACTGAGTAACCTTGAACATGGCTTCCAACATAAACAATTACATGATTCTATAGTGAGTTTCCTGAAAATCCAGAACGTGCAGCCCAGTTGAGCAGCTGACGACAGGAATGGGAGCATAGATAAGTTCCTTTGAAGAATCTTATATAAAAATAACTTTTGAGAGTTTATCAGTATGTGAACTCTAAATAAGAAAAACAGATGCATACTAGATAAATAAAAATTAGAGTAAGCACCTGTCTAATGCTACCTCTCAAAATTATCAAAATGAAACATGCTGTCTTACATTGCCTGTCCCTACAGACAAGTGGCATAGGAAGGATGAAAGTCAGCGATTTTCCCTGGAAAACATTTTCAGCTGTGATGCAATAGCAACTGGGCTGTTTACTGCAAGCATCACTGCAACTGTAGGTAACTGTCTGTGTAAACTCAGCTGCTCTTCTGAAAGCAAAAGGTAACTGCTGTAAAAAAAGCCTTAATCTAGGAATTAAATAGGATAGTAAACTTGAGAAATGTAGGCTTCTTGCTGACCTTTCCTGCTCTCCAGGTGTTTACACCTAAGTACTTTGTGCTCAGCAAGTAGGACTTGGTAAACGTGGATCACAGGGTGTAGGGTTATTGTTGCTATCCACTCTGTTTCAGGGGATAACTGGGAAGTTGTCTTAGGGGAGCAGGACCAAAACAGAAGTGTAGTCTCCTGTGGTGAAATCATCATCCTGAAAGGATCAGCACTTCATGAAGAAGTCAAAGATGCTTTTGAATGAAGGAGCATTAGTAACTTCATGTGAATTCTACTTTCATCAATTGCCTCTGCTTGCAAGCTGGTGTACGTGATAAAATCGAAACCAAGGGTAAGTGATCCTCCAATACTGGTTCCATTTTAACATGGAGTTGCTTTTAATTAATCAAGAGACTGACATTTGCAACATCTGGATTTACTGAAGGATGCAGAGGCTCCATTTTTAACCCACACTAGTGACACCAGAGTCCCAAATGTTTGATAGTTGCTTTACTCATGCTGTGGATAAAGCCCTCTGAATTTTATGCAGTTGTATGACTGGGCAATTGTGTGGATTTGAAAATCAACATTTATAGCTAAATCAAAGTAGAGTCCTCCAAGTGCTTTGTTTCTTCAAGCTTTTGTCTCCTCAGTGGTTGGTCTTGTGACTAGAAACAGTTTAAGGCTATGTTCCCAAAGCTGTGCTTGCAAAAGGCTATTTTGGAGGAAGAATTAAAGCTAGAGATGTTTTAATTCCCTGAGTTCTCTGCTCAGTTTCATGGCACTGTATCTAAATATCAATTTAAAGACTGTCTAAATAGTTTCACTTTTTGTTGTGTACCAGGCATAACTTGTGCAGCAAAGCTAGGAGGAGTTTGTGGGTGTCACCTGCAATAGCAGAAGGATAGGAGGAGCAATGGGATATGGAAGTGAAGCTATGCGCTCTCAGGGCTCTGTTTGGCTGAAGTCCCTGTGTGCATACTGAGCTCAGGTGCAGTCACTTACCTGAACCTGGTGTGTTCTTGGCAGTACTGATGAGTTGGTTTTCTCAAAGGTGGTTAAAAACTTCTTTGGAGTTTGGGAGCTGGCATCTGTGTGTTCACTTTGCCTTGTGCAGTCTGAACTGTGCTGAAGTATTTAAGATCTAGGAGGAAACTCCTGTCTGTTTTGTTTCCTCCCATACTTTCTTGGTATAATCTAATCTCTGAGTATTATTGTTCAGATGCAGTATCAGAATCATGTCAGTGCAAAGTCAGGGAGACGTCTTAACATTTGCAGAGAGGGGGTTGATCACATTCTGTCACTGTCCTCTCTGTGTAATTAGTGTGCTTACTCTATGGTTTGGGGGAGCGTGTTGTTTCTGATTTTTGTGGGTGGTTTGTTGTTTGTTTGTTTGTTTTTTCTTTGTTCACTTTGATTCCCAGTTGATGTTTTGTAACGTGACCATTTGCTTCACTGTAGCAAGCTTTTGGTCGTCTGCTCTTGGTAGCGTCAGAAGAAATGGGCTGAGTGGTTATGCTAATGTCTTTCATGTGGCAACTGCAGCACTTAGAGATGTCACTTCTGGGTCCCTCCTGTTCTGATTGTTTGTTCATTTTGTCTGTAGTTGTAAGGCATGTTTCTCTCAGCGTGTCTGTGCAGTGGGTAGCACGGGGGACCCTGATGATAACAGGGATATGTTGAACATTGCTTGAAATAAAAAAAAAATAAATTAAAAAAAAAATACTGATATATGTCTGTTGTCATAGCTGACTTTTTTATCCTGCAATAGCAAAATGGTTTTATAATTTTTGTCTTTTAAATGGCAGTAAAAAGTAATTAGAAGTTAAATACAGAATCAGAACTGCTTTATGCATGGTAACTGTAGTGCTCCACGATCAAATGTGTGCTGCACTGAGGAGTAGCTTAGATGAAAAAATGGTGTTGGAGCTTTCTTCCACATCAGAAAGAGGTCTGGTTTTGCTAATTTATTTCTCAAAATTGGCCAAAACCCACATTTCTCTCAAGCTCTTTAAGTAAACTATATATATCTCTCTAGCAGTCTGTTACATTTGAGCTTTTTAAGCTTCTTTTTTTTTTTTTTCCTTCACATTTCAGTGCATTCTTGAGTTGGATGGTGGCCCCAGTTGTACATTGCCACTGAACTGTAGCAGCTTGTTTCTGATGTTGATGGGCTGGAATACAGTGTGATATTTGAGTACCAGTAATATGTATGCTCTAGTGCACATGATGAAATCATAAATTACATACTTCATAATATATCTCACCGAAAGGAATATCCTTTCCCACCCTTAATGTAAGTGAAGAAATGTGTGCATTGTAAAGATAATTTTTCTATCAGTTGTAATGAGAAATTCTTAATCCTGCTCTTTTTCATATAGTTGTATTTACAGATTCATCCTTTATTGCTCTGGAAAGGGAAGATTCAGTGGGTGTATCCTACAACAAGGAGGGGAAGGACTGAAATATAAGTTTTTAAGTAGTCTAGCAATATGTTGACCAAATTTCTCAGCTTCGTGAAACTTACCTTTTCTTGTGACTGTAGAGAAAGACTGTATGAAAAAACCTGACAAATGAAAAAGATATTCAAAAAAATTACAGTTGTTTTAATCTAGGAATTTTGTTTATTATTATTCTTAAATATCTTATATTCAGCATTGCTGAATGATTATTGACTTAATTTGGAATTACGGTGCTACTTATAGTCTGTACACTGGGATTGTAGATGTGTGGAATAAAGTGGCTAAAATGGTTGGATACGTTTGAAAATGTTAGTATTGCCCTTTTTTGATCTTTTTCTTTGAGGTGTTTAATATGCATAACTTTTCTCTGAACCTACTAACTTAAAATGAAAAATTTTGTTCCATACACAAAGCAAAAAGTGCTTCGTAGATGTGTGGTTGTAGAGGCATATTATTCTTGTCATATATGAAAATGCTAAGAATTATAAGATTCTGATTCTGAAGTGGTATATAATATATATGGAGCTGCAAATATCTGGTGCATTTTTGTTAAAATTCATTAGAAAAGTTGGTCTGTTGCACTCCTGTTATGCATTACATAATTAGTAACTAAGGTTGCTTAATTTGGTGGTTCATTTTGGCAGATATCCCAACTCTTAGTAGTGTAACATGTAGTTGCCTTTAAAACTGAGATTTAATTGTTGGAAGGAGAAACTCAAAGTATTTGTATTTTCTGGCCAAAATCTAGAGCAGCTTTGAGCACACACATCTTCTGTAGGACTGAACAGCCTTCTGCTGGAACGCTGCTTGGAGGCGCACCAAGAAGTACCAGCAAGTGCCAGATGCATGGCAGTGGGATTCCTTTTGGCTTTCACAGCAGTGGCAGACCAGCCTCTGACAGTAACAATCCTGTACTGACTATTGCTAACAAAACTTGGTTTTCTTCTGTTACAATGTCTGTCCATCAATTTTAACAGCTTTTGCTATCCAGAGGTGTGGATTGATTGTTTGCTCATGGCTCATACCTTCTGTCATAGGCTTCCTCTTGGTAGGAAGATAGATTTCATCATTTGGCTGGATGCAGTCTGCCAGTCTTCCAGTAAAAACTCAGCAAGAAAATATTTAACATCCAATTTGTGGGAATGATTTAACTTAATGCAGGATATAAGATGTCTGGTTTAACATGTTTTCTAAAAGAAACTTACTTTAGAATTTTGGGTGAAAGAAGTTTAAGCATTGTTTAAGCATAAGTACAGAAGACGTTTTAAGAGAAGATTTCTGTGGTTATGTTGCTTCATTAAAAAGGGAGCGCTTTTCACATTTAGGAAGGGCTGACAGGAAAATATGCAATTCTGAGGAGTTTGTGTCTCAGTAATTTATGAATTTTGTGAAAAGGTACAAGATACCTGTCTCACTTTTTACACTAGGGCAATAGTTGTGGACTTGAATGAAGCTGAGCATAAGAATTCCAGGTAGTATAATTGTAGCCCTATTCTTGTATATGTTGATTTAATTGTCCAACATAATTTCCCCCCTTCCACCCCCCAGCTGTCTTTCAACACCATCGGTTGGCTTTAGCTATATAATTTGGCATTTAATGTAATATGAACAACACTTTATTTTGGTGTCATTGTTTCTTAACTGCCTTCCATTCATTAAGTATTTCTGTTCTCTTCAGTTCTCATCTAAAAATCACACTGGATTCCTATCTTTTGCCTCTGAAAAGATAATATACTCCCTTTTGAGAATTGTATTTTCCATGCTTATTCAGAAGAATAATATCAGCTGCTGTGTGGCTGAGGCATTGTTCAATGGTTATGGGTTTTTTTGTTATTCTTAACTTAATTTTTGTCTGGGCCACACTGCTTCTTAGAGAAGTAGCTGACTGATCATTTCTGTAGCTTTGCTGATACAATATTCTGCACATGGATCATGGTGTGATTCTTCAGGATTATTGCCATCCATTTTAGCAGCAGCTACTGAATAAGAATATATCAAGCTAGCCTGTTATTATTCTGAGGCTTGGAGGTGAAGAAAGAGGGAAGAGTGGCTCCTTTTGCTGCTTCTTTTCTATGTTAAGCTATAGTACTTCCCCCATACTGACTAGAGATAGGGTATGAACTTCTGCCAAATGGGGCGCTGTGGCTGCAGTGTCTCTTGGAATGTTTGGACTTTCTCAGTCTTAGTCTTTAGAGTTCTTAAAACTTTTCACTTCCTATTCTGTCTATATAAGTCAATATCACTACTAGAGCCTATATGGTCATAGGTCACACTTATCTTTTCAAGGATTTCAGTATATATCTTCAGTTGCAGAAAATCAAAATAGTTCTTCTGAATTTGGTAACAGTAAAACAGCTCAGGTGTTTCCTTTGGTGTTTTAGACTTTTTGGTCCAAGTAATAAGATTATCCAAAGCCTTATATCCATGCTGTGTTGTACTCTTCTTTACCTTAGTTTTATATGTCAAAATGCTAATTTTAAGGGCTTTGTAATGTAAATGATAGCTTCAACTGTGTGTGTTCCTAAACCCAAGATTTTCCAACTGATTGAATGTTCTCCCAGATGAGGAATTATGACAATTCTGAAAAAGCAGTCTTTGAGGAATGTCTGCTTTTCTGCTTCACTCTTCAAGATCATAAAGCTTGTCTTTCCCCCCACCGCCCTATCCACCCCTCCTCCTTATCTTTGTAAGTGATGGAAGAATTCTATGACTTTATTTTTAGGCAGAAATCTCCTCCTCATTTTGCAAGTTCACCTAGCCTTCCAGCCATCCTACTCCACAGCTGTCACAACAAACTTTTTTCCAGTGCTGTTGAATGTATCAGACATCACTCTGCAGCATGTTAGTTTGTTACCTTGGGGCTTTTCAGTCTATTCTCATGTCATCAAAACCACTGTGTGATTTCAAGATTTCCTGCATTCCCTGAAGCAAAATCAAATGGTGGTTAGGAAACTGATAGATACGCTGCAGATATAGCAGATCTCTAGCAATTAAGTGGTTAATAGGCTCAGTTTATTGTTTTCATTCCTCATTTCCCATAACCATGACTCCTGTGAACTCTCTGTATCCTTTTGTCTATATTTTCAACTGGGATTTTGGGAAAACTTTGCCACACTGGAAAAGAAGCAGTGCTCTAGCTTTTTTTATCCTATTTTTATGCCCTCTGCTCCTCTTTCTGTTATCTGATTGCTGAAGACAGCGTTCTCATCTGAGAGATTCTTTTGTCCTCTTTCTCTTATTCTTTTCCGTCTGTAACATTTAAGTAATTTATATTGTAATGAGTTTAATGGTGGAAACACCAGTTAGTCTGGTTGAAGATTTGGTATGCTCTTCTTTTATGTGACGGCACCATGAAAAGATGAAGATCCCAATGAGCTTGCCCTATAGCATCAAAGACAGCAGTTAGGTACAAACAAATTGGCCAGACAATAGGTAGGAGCATCCTTAAAGTAACTACTAATAAATGTATCTTCTGACACGCTCTGCACTACCTGCATAGTATTGTGCTGTACATTTCATTCTCTTTCGTACTAATTTGAGCTGGAAAAGACTTATTTTCTGCCTTTAATTTCTCTTTTTCTTCTACATACCTAGAACCTTTCTCCTTTGATTTTTTAAAAGCCTTTCAGCTTGTGTCTCTGGTCTTCTTTCATATTCTGGATCACAGATCTAGTTTGAAAGACGTCTTTTGAGCTCTAGTCCAAACTGCCTTTTTAAGCAGGGTCAGCTGCAGCAGCTTGTCCAGGCCCATGCCTAGACAGGTTTGGAATATGTCCCCGTACTGACACTTCACTACCTCTCTGGGCAACCTCTTCCAACTTTTGACCACTCTACTGTAAAAAAGAAAAAAAGAAAAAGAAAAAAAAAAAAGGTGCATTCTTATGTTCAGATGGAATTTCATATATTGCAGTTTGTTTCCATTGACTCTTGTCACCACTGGAAAGAGCCTGGCTCCATCTTCTTCATTCCCTCCCATCAGGTATTTATATCCACTGATGAATCCCTCCCTCTCCTTCCAGAGAATAATCTTTTCTTCTCCAGACTGAACAGTCACAGCTCTCTCAGCCTCTCATAGGATAGATACTCCACTCCCTTAATGTTCTTTGTGGCCCTTTGTTGTACACTCCAGTATGTCTACATCTCTCTCATACTGGGAAGCCCAGGAACAAAGAAATAATCCAGGTCTAGCTGCACTAATGCTGACTAGAGGGGAAAGATCACATCCCTCCACCTGCTGGCAACACTCCTGATGTGCAGCCCATCAGGCTGTTGGTTTTTGCCAACATGAGGTTTTGCTGGCTCATTCTCTGCTAACTCTTTTCCAGCTGGGTATCCCCAGCCTGTCTTAGTGCATGGGGATTAGTCTTCTCCAGATGCAGGACTTGTTGAACTTCATAAGGTTCCTGCCTGCCAGCCTCCTCACACAACCATCGTGTACACAGCCACTCCTCCCAACCTTCCCATCATCTGAGGCCACCCTCTGTCCAAGCATCCACATTATTAATGGAGATTTATAAGAGTTCTAGACCAGGTGTGGACTTTTAGAGATCACCTAGATGTCACACAAATAGTCAAAATCCCCTGAGCATGGTTGTTCACTTGATTTTCAATCCACCTCACTGTCTGCTCATCCAGCCTATACTTCTTCATCAGCTTTCCTGAGACTTTTACGGAGACTGTCGACTGCCTTACTAATGTAAAGGGAAACAAATCCACTGCTCTCTCCTCATCTACCAAGCCAGCAATTTCGTCCTAGAAGGGCATCATGTTGATTATGCAATTTCCCCTGTGTAAATCCATGCTAACTATTCTGAGTCACGATCTTGTCCTTCATATATGTGGAAGTAATTTCCAGGATTTTTCTCGTGTTCACTTGCCAGAGCATGATGGGAGGCTGACTGGTCTGTAGTTGCCTACATCTTATTTCTTGCACTTCTCAAAGATAGGAATGACATGACCTAAATATAATTGAGAGTGGCCTCACAATGACATCAGCTCTCAATGTTTGTGAGTGCAACCCATGAGGCCACATGGATTTATATAGTTTGTTTAAGTGCTACCTGACTTGGTCTTCCTCGTTCCAGACTTCCCCCTTGAAATGTTCAGCTAGGATTTTGCAGGGAAAAGTCTCTCTTTCTGTGAACTATATTCAGAGCATTCCCTTCCTTCTGTATGGATCTGGGTACTACCATGGCTGGATGCCCTCTTTCTGCTTCATGAACAATTGAACTCATTGAACAATTTTGACTGTCCTGTTATTTTTTATTAATTTGGCTGGCACCGTGAGGTTCACTTGCTGAGTCTTAACTAGTTAGATGTGGAAAAATAAGTAATCTCCTTTGCTAGGTGATTCGCTGGGGTGATAAAGTTGCAGAAGCTGGGAAAACAGATGTGTGAGTCTTTCGCTGGACTAGCAGTGGAGTGATTCCTGTATTGCACTCGGAGTATGATGTTATTTTACCCAGCAGGGAAATATTTCAGATAGCTGCTTTTGAACAGATTATGCTGGAGTATTCAAGGAAAGCACAATAAATTACATTCCTATTTTTATGTTCTTGACCAGGGTTCGAATTCAGTTATGTTCCTCTTACAACGCATTGGCAGGCAGTGAAATGCTGTGCAACACAGAAGTATGTTACCTCCACAAAAGTTGTGGAAACATGTCTGTTCTCAGTGTTCAGTCGGAAATTCCTGGAAGAGGTATATCTCTTAAATGCAGGTCCTCTGGGGCAGCCTTTGGAATAAGGATGCTGCTGGTGTTGAATGAGGCTAGGAAGAAAAAAACCAAACATTTCTTAGTTAAGGGAAATCTGATAACTGCAGTTGCATTTCTCCATTGAAAAAAAAATGCATGAAGTTGGTAGCTGGGGGCTTTTCGAGGTGGCCAGTGCTAGTTAAACAATCCCCCTATGTTTTCTGTGTAACAGCTAAGTGTATCAGCTTTTTCTGGTAGACTTTGCAAACCGTTAAACAAACAAACCCCCAAACCTTAAGTTTTTGTAACTAAGTCTACAAAGTTGTTGTCTTACTCCATCCAGCACTTATCCATTATCTTGCTTGCTTCTTTGTGCATGATGAACTTGGCAAAAATCAGGGAATGAGCATGGTCATCCTGAGGAAATTACTGATGTCTCTAGAAGAGGATGTCTATGAGCATATAATTAACTGGTCTGAAGGGAAAGTGCAGAGCATAGCAAAAAAATACACCAATACCCTCTGTGTAGTATAACCACAAATAAACAGTAACTCAGACTATAAAAGGCATTTTGCAGTTCTCAGTCAGTGTCCTGAGATAACCCGAGTCTTCTGCTCCTGGTTGTATAAGACCTTTGCCCTGTCTGTCTCACAGAGAGAGATGAAATCTCTTTGATAAATTTATCATTCACAGATGAAATCAATAATGATTTTTGTTGTTTTGTGAAAATGTTGCTTTACTGTGAAGAACTTACTACTTCCTCGATCTCAAGCTTAGGGGACATTTGAATAGTTAGGGAGAATAGCTTAGTATTCTTATATTGCTAAAGCTACTGTTTAAATTGCTGTGTATGAAAAGACCCATAAAGGCCTATGGAAGGCTGGCAGTTTGTGTTGGTTATTGTATGAGCTAGGCTTGGTGACTCCAAAATGATTGCGTGAGTGTTTTTTTGTGGGTATTGGGGTGTTTTTGTTTATTTGTTTGTTTCTGAATTCTGGTGGCTTATGGATCCTACAAATGTGGTTAGTACTTTGACTCTTTCTGTGTCTTATTTCTGCATTGCACAGCCAGTGTTTCAGATGGCACCATATGGGTGCATGCCTTGTGGATTATCTCCCCTTTTTGGGAGCTGATCAAAAGCTCTCATAAATGTTGTGGGTTGCCTCTTCTGTTTTTGTTGACAAATCTATGCTTCTAAGTGCCTGTACAGTACAATTTACAACACAGGGAATAAATCAAGAAGTTAGAGGTCTGTGTGCAGTTGCAGGGCTGTGATCTTGTTGGGATCATGGAGATGTGGAGGGATAGATTCCCTTTAGGAAGGACAGGCTGGAAAGAAGAGGAGATGGAGTTGCCCTTTATGTGAGCAGACAGCTGTAGTGCTTGGAGTTCTGCCTGGGGATGGATGATGAAACAACAGAGAGCCTGTGGATAAGGATTAAAGAGCAGACCAGTATGGGTGACTGTAGCAGCTGTGTGTTATAAGCCATCTGACCAGGAAAAACAAGTAGATGAGGCCTTAACAGCTGGAAGTAGCTTCTCATTCACAGGCTCTATTGCTCATGGTGTACTTTAACCATCCCAGTATCTGCTGGAGGGTCATCACAGCAGGTTATAAGCAATCCAGGAGGTGCCTGATGCAGGTTAAGGAGAAGCTATGAAGGAGAGGTGCTATGATGGACTTCATAAAAGCAAAGAAGGGCTGGTTGTGGTATGAAGGTCAAAGGCAGCCTTGGCTACAGGGTCCATGAGATAATGGAGTTCAGGATCCTAGGAGCAGCTCAAAAAGCAAGATCACAGCACTGGACTTCAGGAGAGAAGAGTTTGACCTCTTCAAAGATCTGCTTGATATAAGTCCTGTGGAATAAAGGTCTGAAAGAGGGAAGAGAATCCAAAGAAAGCTTGTTAATATTCTGGAATGGTTTAACCCCAGATGGTAACTAAGTACCATGCAGACACACACTCACTTTGCCCTCCCACCCCTCAGTGATATAAGGAGGAGATACAGAAAAAGAGATACAAAAAGTTATGGGTTCAGATAAGAACAGTTTAGTAGATGGAAAGAAGTAAAGTATTACAGTAATAATGATGATAATAATAAAAAATAAATAAAACCCAAGAAAAACGAGTGATGCACAATGCAATGCCCAGCCTTTCCCTGAGAAGTGATCAGCCCCTTCCAGCCAACTCCCCTAGTTTGTGTACTGAACTTGGTATGGAATATCGTTTTGGCCAGTATGGGTCAGTTGTGGCTGTGCTCCCTCACAGCTTCTTGTGCAGCTCCTCACTGACAGAGCATAAGACACTGGAAAGTCCTTGATTTAGGGTTACAATACTTACCAACAACCAAAACATCAGCATATTATCAACATTATTCTCAAATTAAATCCAAAACACAGCCCTGTATCACTTACTAAGCAGAAAATTATTTCTAACCTAGTCAAAACCGGGACACTGGAGGCGTTGGATCTAAATCACTCTTCCATCTTTTTAGAACAATACAAAGTATTTTCCTGATTATGAAGGTGGAGATTAAGAAGAACTTTTATTCCTGAATGGTTTAAGAAAAGCTTTTGTCTGGATATTTTGTGTGAAGACATTTGATCTGGCACTTTTGAAAAGTGCCGCTCCTAACAGAAACAAGATTCAAAACTCCTCCTGCATGGGAGCAGCCCTGGTTTTGATTCATTGAAGAATGTGTTTATTTAAAGAGATGCAGCATTCCAGGGATATTTCTAAAGACCATAACAAAGATTGTGTCCAGTGGTCTAAGTATCTTTTTCATTTGCTTTCAATAACTCTGTCTTCAAGTTGAATTTACTTTCTTGCTAGTTCTGATCAAAGCATTTTCATGATAAACTAATTTCACTTCATTTCTGTCTGCCAATCCAAATAACAAAAAGTATTGCTGATAAGTGTACGATTTTCTTAACTTTCTTTTTTTTTCTTTTTGCCTCTCCAACAGGCCATCTGTGGAAAAGAAGAAAGAGAAAAAAATGAAGTACTTATTCTTAATATTTCTTATGAATTTATTACACCAGTATGCTGGGAAATCTTTGGGAAGAGATGGCAGTTCTCTGAAGTCATTTGAAGACATTAAAAATGAGATAGCTGGCTATACTAATATTGCTAAGGCTATTATTGATCTTGCTGTTCATGGAAAGGCTCAGAACAGATCCTATGAAAGATTAGCAGTTTTTGCTGACACCATAGGACCTAGACTCAGTGGTTCAAAAAACTTAGAGGCAGCCATCAAATACATGTTCAGTGCCCTGCAGAAAGATGGGCTAGAAAATGTGCATCTGGAGCCTGTGAAAGTACCACACTGGGAAAGAGGAGAAGAGTTTGCAGTGATGCTGGAACCAAGGAATCACAGCATTGCTATTTTGGGACTCGGGAA
Organism: Cnemophilus loriae; assembly: GCA_013397755.1. Classification (NCBI taxonomy): domain Eukaryota; kingdom Metazoa; phylum Chordata; class Aves; order Passeriformes; family Corvidae; genus Cnemophilus; species Cnemophilus loriae. Next base: position 451,949 of record VZTF01009701.1, read on the forward strand.
CAGTATTGGAACTCCTCCAGAAGGTAACTCTTCCTTTTGGAATTACATATCACTTGCTTTTCAACACCAAACTGTATTGTACCCCTAATAACTTCTCTCAGTGATCAAACTGTGATTTTCTTCTTGCTGTAATAGTTCTGCAAAACAAGGTGCTATTTTCCTGCGAGTTTTCTATATGGCATGGTTGTGACTGATGCGGTTTGTATTAATACAGTTTGATTAAACAGGCTTGTAAAATTAGAGTTAATTTCTGAACTTTCCATTAAATTTATACACTTTTTTTTTTACAAGCTGCTGAACCTCATTTGCAAAGATTCTCATCCTCCATTGTGGTTGGTAGGAAAGAAGTTCTCCATAGGGTGTCAAGTTGACAAATGATTTCTCCTTTTCTTCATGTGCCCTGTCTTGCCAAGCTCAGCTGTTGACTCCAGTAAAAATCAAGACAGGAGGAAAAGGAGCTGAGCCTGGAGAGTTCAAGCCCCTCACTAAACATGGGAGTTGGTATCTGTGTGTCCCTTCCCACACCTTCCGATGCCTTCCCACGCCTTCCCTTCCCGAAACCTTCCCTTCCCGAAACCTTCCCTTCCCAAAACCTGCTCGAAACCTTCCCTTCCCAAAACCTGCTCGAAACCTTCCCAAAACCTTCCCTTCCCTCTCAGGCTCACCTTGGAACTTACCTGTTCACGTTGTTTACATGCTCACTTTGTTCACTTACCTGTTACTGAACTGTGTGTTGCCTTTTAAATGATCACGTGTGATGCGTTACTCGGGAGCAAGGATAGCCGTTAGCTGTGCTTAACAAGGTTCTGGTCTTTTAAACCCCAAAATATTAGATTGCCTACAAACAAAATGATTTATAAGATTCTCTATTTGTACATATTGATGTGAGGCTTTCAGCATTGTTATTTAAAGGCCAGCTGAGGACCTTCTTCTGTGACTGCTCTCCATAAAAAACAATATACTTATTCCTAGACCTCTTCAAAAGTATTTGTATTCCTTTACGAGAAAATAAATTTAGTTTAGGAAATAAAAGGTAACATGATACTCATAATTTCTTTATGAATTGTAAATTTTTGTGATAGTGGGCTTTCTGTTTGAAATGAAACAACATATAAAAGATGTTTTGTTTAGAAAAAAATATATAGCCCTTCCAAATGCAACAAATAAAACTGGGTAATTTAAGATATGCTTGGAATAATATACTTGGTTTGCAAAATTGCTGCTGTCAATTTTCTCTGAGATAATTCTGTCATATTGAGGTAAACACGTGCCTAAAATGCAAAGCAACTAGAACCATTAATATCTGTTTGTCCCATGATATATGCAAGGTTTAGTGCTTTGATAGGAGAATATTTACAGCAAAGTTTAAGCCTACAACTTGTTTTTTATCCTTTCCAGTCCTATTCCAAGCTTCCTAAAAAGTAAGCTAAAATTAAAAGGTCTTTTTTGGTGTTTAGCAAGTGTTGCTGAACCTGCAAAGAGAACCTGCAATTTTTTAGAGATAAACATCTTCATATCCCAAAAAGTCTGTTTTTCAGTTCTCTTTCGTAGCTGTGTATTTATTTGCGCTTGCCTGGTTTTACTCCTAGGTTTGCCTTTTTTTTTTTTTTTTTAGAGATATACTGAATTTACATGTCAAAAATTCTCACAGAGGGTAATTATGTCCTTCTTTTTCATCTGTAAAGATCCTATATATTTTGAAAGATATAATTGTATTAGCCAGTGCTGTTTTTTACTAAGGAATGTTCAAAACCCCCACACTATTCTTTCTCACAATTTTACTTTCTTCTGAGATCTGCCATGCTTCTGAAGAGGTATATGTGTTGGTGCTAGAAGACTTTATGGCAATGAGATCTTTCACAAAAGAGTGAGCAGTTTCTCACACTTTGTGGAATAATTTTGATTAAATTACTTACCTTCTGACTCTCTCACCATTTGTGCCTGTTCTGATTTCTGCTGGTCTCATCTCGCTCTGCACAAGCTGTGACAGGTTTTCGTGCTTGAGAAGGTTATGCGGGGTAGCTGGTCCCTGTTGAGCACTTGGCTCTTGTTCTTCCAATCACTGGACCATCCTCCTGGCTGATGGAAATGTCTGGTAAGAGCTGCTCGTCACCAGCCTCTGCAGGCAAGAGAATCGGAAGGCCTGCTGTTGAGAAAAGTGCCTGTCCTAAAACTCTCACTCATACCAAGCATGGAATAAAAAATGTGTAGTTAGATTATTAAAATCACTGCCTTATCACTTCTGAGGATTGTCACAATGCCTTATTCCTAAGAAAAACGGATAGAAGGCCGCCTTAAATTGCATCAGAAATAGCTGAACAATTTCCCTCAGTGAGGGATTATCAGCAGTTCTGATACATCTTGTTTTAGCCAAAAAGCTGTGGGAGTGTGAGTCTTGCTGTAATCAAAATAATGCAACTCAATATGAGATGCCTGATGCCAGTTATCCTGTCGTTACAGTACTGTTGTTATATGGGATCAGACTAGGGAGATCTACTGCTGCTGTGCTGAGCTTTGGCAGAGGGATGTTTTAAAGGCTGAAGACTGTCCTTCAGATGTTGGGTCTATGATTCTTTGGTTCCTTCACAGCTGCCTCTAAAGTGGACTGTGCAGGTGATCCCTGAAGTTGTTTGCTGTTAGCTTGACGGTTACTTCATGTTTTAAGTCAGTGTTCCTATCAGGATATGTTTCAGACCTCTCAGTTTACAAGCCACTGTCTCAGTATAGCCCTAATAGATCCCTTCCTTAACACTACTGATGCCTACTTAGAGACAGAGGACAGCACTGTTTGGACTTCTTGTCTTTTAAGGTCTAGAAATGGGGTTAAGATGAAAGGGGCTGACTCTCCCATCCCAGCAGGAGGTACAGGAGACCATTTCTTGCTTTTTCATCTTCTCAGTTATGTCCTGCATTCCTCCCTTCCCATGATTTCGCCCTAGGCTTGTGACCCGACAAGCAAAAAAAATAGGAAGCATTGGCAGAAACTTAAAACTTGGTGCTGGGCTTGGTGGCCTTTGGTCCCCTCAGAGCTCCTCCTGGAGCCCAGCACCCCGAGCTAGTGCTATGGAGGGCTCTTCATTAACATGGCAATAGCCTAACAGCGATCAGAAACTTGGCTTTGGATGTTGGAAATTCAGGGTTTATTTTCCCTTCTGCCCATGGAAATTCAAACCAGTGTTTCCTAAGAGTGACCCAATGGCTAGAGCACATGCTGAGGTTGGTTACTTTCCATTTCAGCATACACCATGCAAGTGTGGAAAAAATCCATGATCCTTCAGGGTAGGGACAGGAAGCCCTACATAGTAGCAGTATTTTTAGCTATGAAGTCCAAGCCAGTCCAGACTCCAGGATACCAGGAGTGTATCTTCCTGCAGGTCTTCTACCTAACTCATGCCTGCGTCATTGAAACCCTATTGGGATGTGCACAGAGCTCTCCTCATTTATTTGATTTGATGAGATTTGCCTACTTTGGCTCAGATGCAGAACAGTTGGATGATGTGCAGGAGGCTTTTCAGTACTTTGTGGTCTTGTGGATAAAATCCTACTTTCTTCTTCATGACTGGGAAATATGCCAAGATGTCAAGTTCCCAGATTCCATCTGATTTACACAGCAAAAAAAAGAGAATACAGGAAAGGTTAGATTTTTCTATTGAAGGGGAAAAACACCCAACATTTTCCCTCTCCAAGTATATTCCAAGATATGAAGGTGTTGGGTCAAAGAGAAAGTTTTCACTTCCTTTGATCTCCTTACAAGGAGGGAGTAACTTCACTGCCTGCTTTAGTGACAGGGAGAGAAGAAACATGAAACCGAGTGACCTGGATTTCCAGAAATCAGCAGGGACTGAAAACGGTCATCACCTTGAAGAAATGGATTCCTAGGTAACAAACAGGATTGAATGTTAGAAATGCTCAGTTTTGGGAGCTGGAAAACTGGAGATTTACCATATTTAGTCAATGTCCTTTTCTCATTTTCAGTGTTTCAACATTGGCAAAACATAGATACATATATATATAGAGAGAGACTCTGTTGATTTCTGATGGTACTGATTATATCCCCCAAATTCTGAGGAAAATAGATATAATTGTTGCTTTGAGAATCTCATAATTGAAGGAAATTAGTAGTTTAGCAGATGTTTGACCATAAAGTATCAAAGAATTCATTTTTTTGCATGTGTTTTAAAATGCACTTTTTTTACCCTGATGGGTGACTGTGCCCTTTAATTTTAAAGAAATACTGACATGCAGAACCAACTTCAGAGCAGCCTGCCCTGAAACATCTCCTCAAAAAAACAAAGTATCTGGTTTTTATGTAGTGTTGGTTGTAGCAAAACTGAAATAGTATAAATACGAAGGTGATGTATTGACAGACATTTTCCTAGTTCTTGTGTTCCAATCATGGTGGTTTTTTTTGTTTAACTGTCAACATTTGGTCCAGCTGTGCTCTTGTAGAAGGTGATAGGAGTTTTGCAGTTAGGTAATATGAACATAGTTCCAGCCTATTATGTATAAAATGAGGATACTGCATGTTGTCTTGAAGTTGTTGGTGTGTGCTGTTGCTGTAGGTCCACTATTTTACTAAACCAGGGGTGTTGCTGAAAGAAGCGGTCTGGCTCCAGTCTTGGCTGATGCATTTTGCACCCAGTGTTGACCCTCTTTTCTTTCTCAGTGGTGAAGTGGATTAGGGAATTCAGCTAGATAAACAAAAGGCCAACAAAAAAAATATTTTTGATGTGTATCAGAGGATTTACCCTTCAGTTGCCAGCATCTTGGATGACCACTGATCTTCTGGAAGAAAAGGTGATCCTTCTGGAGGGACTTGGGTACTCCTTTAATGAGGGGTTCAGTGCTGAGAACAGGGGTTGGAGAGAGTCATGGGCATGAGAGCACAGTGCACAGCAAAGCCCTCCTGTCTTCACTGGATTCCTCTTTTCTCGTGTATGAGGAGCTATTGATCAACATCTTGAGACCATGAGCCTCACTATTGCATGCCTGGATTGTTTATTATTACCTGGAGCAGCACTGCTTGTGGTATGGTAATTTTGCTACTGTTTTTCTTGGAATGTAAAAGATGACATCCGTGAAGGACCTCAGACACTGTGGTGTTCAGTGGCCCGTTATCTGGGTTAAAAGTTAGTGCAGTAGCATTTCAAAGATTTAGAGGGTACAAGTAGCTGCATGGCTTTGAGGTGGACATGCTGTCTGGGGAGAATATGGGTTCCAGTTGCTACTTTAAGAAATGTTTGAGTGAACTCTTTGAATTGCCAATGGCAAAAAATTGAATTTTCTGGTCTTGTCCTTTTGCAGTGTCACTGAGTTGAGGGTGGTGACCTCAAAGATGTTAAGCCCAGGCTGAAGCTATTGAAGGCTGGATTTGAATATGGTTTTTTGCATGTGTGGGGTATGCAGGTACGGCTGGATGGCAAGGTTACCTTCATCCCAAGGGATATCCCTCAGCACTTCCTGCCTTGAGCGTCTGTGTTCTCAGAAACTGACTTTTGTGGATCTTGTTTTTGGGTCTGATTCTCCCTATACATTGCATAGCAAGCCTGTGCTCTGTGCAGGGCTGCTCCTGAGAGAACCTAACTTCTTGCCCTGCTCTTTTGGCATCCAAGGCTTTGTGCTGGGGGTTGGGGCCAACCCATTTTCTTGTAGGATTTGTTCTGCACAGGAAGTAACACGTTATTGAAACCAAACTGTTCTAAAGAGATCCAGTACTTACTGGAAATTTTAAATCATATTTGTCAAAAATGGGACTATTATATAGTGTTAATTTTTCTCTGTGTTCTTAAGGAAGGATACAGTATGTTTAGTCTCTGTTCAATGCATCAGAGCTGAACAGCCTCATATCCTTTTCTGTAACTGTTCTATGTAATTTTATTTTCATGACATAATTCTCTTTGCAGTTCCACAGAGTAGGAAGGTCACATTTTCTAGAAGTATTATTCACATTTTACAAAATCTTTATTCCTGATAAAACCCTCTTCATTTCACAGTTCCCCTAAAATATGTAGTATTTTCTTCATATTATAATTCTTATATTAGTACATATTTATATATGTTGACAGAGCAAATGTGCTTCTAGGTGTTAAAATAGTTCAAATTTTCAGTACATGCTAATAATTTTTGAGTGAGAGAAAAAAGAAGTGATGATAGTAATCCTTCATTTGCTTCAGCCTGACATGAAGCCTTAATTGGATGAGGTCATTAGAGACAAAGAATTTGGATTTGTTTTTCTGAAAATCTAGTTGAATTTTGTGGAGCATTGTGGGAAAGCTGAACTAATTCCTGGAGAGTGTTAGAAAACAACATGTTTTTAAGAGAGATATGATAGAAGTTGAGGACGAAAATGTTTTCTAAGCTGATTTTAGAGGATGTTGAACTTAAAAAAGGATATACTGCCACGTACCTAATCTTACTTAGCTTTAAAGAATATATTTGCATTTTCCCTCCGCTTCCCAAGGCCTTCTTTCCTCTGACCTGTCCCAACAACTACCTTATCTCCAGACATACATATCTGCCTTTGTATCCTGTGACTCATGCAAAAAAAATTCTAGGTTCTCTGTAACTCTGTGAAAGAAGCTACCTTGCAAATGGGCACAAGACAGTGCTTGTGGGCTGTATCTGAAAGAAGCAAGGGCATGGTACTTTTAATCTGGGGAGATGATCAAGTCTGAAGCACAGTGGGAATAGCCAGGCTAGGGTAAGAAAAGCTTGGGGCTACTGCCTGCATGTGTTTAGGGTCAGCATGGAATACAGTATACCTTGATGAAGCAGCTTCTGGGCTAAATTAGCTTTGTGGGGAGAGCTGAAGTAGAAACAGAGAAATCTGGGATGTTGCAGGAAATGAAGTGTGAGGGTGGCCTGACGTGGCTGGTCTGTGAGGCAGGGCTATGATCACCACATGAGTTTCAGGCACTGTGCTTGTGGTGTGTTGTTGTCCCTGCTCTCCCATGAAGGACTGTCTTGATTTCCTGTCCTGATATCCTGATGCCTGGTTCTGATGAATTGGCAGGTAGCATTCTGTCTCCCTCTTGCTCTCATGACTACAGAGACCAGCACACGTTTCAGGTACATCTCCTCCAGGTTCTGTTATCTGAACAATTAGATGTGTTGTTGACTTTTTGTGTTGATATTTCTTTTCCAGCTTTGTTTTGTCTAGGCTTAAAATTACTGTATTTTAATTATTTTAAGCAATAATTGCCTTGCCCATCAGCGTATTTATTTGACGGTGGCAGCTTCAGTGCATATGGATCAGTAGCATCACTGTTCCAGAGTGTGATTTGTAGAAGAAATCATAATTCTTACTTTAGTGTGAAGTAAATTAAGTTTGGGAGGTACATAGGAGTGAGTTGTTTGCTTGCTGCTATTGAAAAGAATTTATTGTCAAATTAATGATGACTGCATTTGGCTTTGTAACTGGATCTCCAAGGTACTGATGCTATTACCTGAATGACAAAAATGAGACTGGAAAAAAGAAGGGAGTAAGGCCATAGTTAAGTAATGAGGAAGTTGGTATCCAGTAAGATTAAACAGTATGCAAATAATATTTCTTTCTGAGTTTACTAAATCCTTTTAATATAGTAATAGATTGTAACTACCTTGATTGAATTTCTATGTGTTTGTGAATAAAGTGTTTCTGGGATAGTGATAAATAAAAATACATTCTGTATGAAATTTCATTGATGTTTTAATAAAGATTCACCAGTTTTTAAAATCTGATAATAGGGTGGATTTTCCTTTTTTTCTTTCTCTTCACTGAAACCTGGTACTAACACAGACAGATGCATATCTCTAGATACTAAAATGACTTAAATATTAGCTGTAGTTAATCTTGGGGAGAAGAAGTTATCTTGTGAGGAATCCCCTTTGAACTAAGCTACTCCTTGCATCATTGCTGGCAGGTAAACAGCTGCAAGGAAGTGACTCTCCAGACAGAATTGCTCATGCCAGGAATCAGACTTCTTATATACAGTGATGTTGCACACAGCCGATTTATGGGTGCTTTTATAGATAGATATATATATATACATAATCAATCTTGTGTTCAATCTGCCTGTGACCGATTTTAGATTGTTAATGCGTACCATGCCACTTATTTCAACTGGCAGTGTGATCATCAAAGTTGTCACACATTCAAGTTTTGAAATAGAAACATACATCTCAGTGTACAGAGGACTTTGTAAAATATAATTTTGTTGGTAATTGAAAATTGCGTGCTTGTTCCCACCATTAACAGCCTTCTTGTACCTTAATTCTCAGAGACAACAGGGTATAATTTGCTGTTTAATATGAGAAATGAGAGGAAATCTATAGTACTACCTAGATTCTTTTGCTCACTCACCCAACCCAGCAATATGTTTCATGTGATGAGATCAAATAAATAGTTTTCAGCTTTATATGCTCAGCCAAGTTTATCATGTTTGTAATTCTGCTTTCTATGATTCACACTCTTTACTCAGCTAATTCCCCAAATACTCTGTATTCATCTGTTGGACTGTGTAGTTTATAATCTTTATATCTTGCTTACATAAGCAGGCAATCTGTCTCCCTCCTTACATGAGGTTTCTGAAGAGTTATGTTCAATAACACAGCTAGTAATATAATGACAGGTGTAAGAAAGAGAGACAATCTCTTTCAACATGAGAAGCAGAGCCATGAGGCACTGAATTGGTAGGAGATGCTAGGGTAGATTTCTATTAATTTGCTTAAAGGCTCAGTAAGGTGAGACGTTTCCGATTTCTAAAGGGAATAACTCATTCTCCTTAAAAAGGTAAACTATTGGGGTTTTTGTTTCATTTCTCCTTTTGCACAGAAGTTTTAAGAGTGGTTTGTGTATGTGTGTCCACATATTTGTTTAAGATAAACATTGCTCTTGTCACTTCAGTTGAAGAATCTGAAATACTATAAAATGGTACTAAAATGCAGATGAGTAATTGAATTAGTCAGAAACTACACAAGAGTGAAGTTTTATGTTGTTACAGAAAGCACTGTAATTCATGCTTTATGTAGACCATGCTGCCATTAAGTTAAACTTGCAGAGAGAACCTTTGTTTTGTTTTATCAAAGGTGGCTTTATTTAGCTTCTTTGGGGACATTCAAGGGTAGAGATACTGAACGAGAATTAGCAACTCTGTGTTCTTTCCCTTAGTTTTCCCTTAGCACAAATTCCCAGTAATTCTCACTGTACAAACTCCTGATGCCTGTCAGCTAGGAAGGGCCATAAATGTATTTCACCATCATATTTCTTAGGAATTACAGATAGTTACTAGCTGTCTGTAGCTTTTTAAAAAAACTTTTCAGAGTTGGTGTTTGTTCATATATGCAGTAATGCCCAGAGGAGTTACACTCCTCGCCTCCCGTGACGAACAGTCACCAAGGCATGTGTCCTTCCAGTGCCTGCTGCACGATCCAAGTGGAGCACTGGGGAGAGCTAATATGAAATAGAGATTGCAGTATCAACCTACTGAGACCATGACTTCTCTTGTGGAAAATGAAATTTTGCAGATACCTGGCTTTATTTCCAGTGGCATGGTTTCATACCCAAAATGATCCTGTTCCTGGGGTCTTCCTTAGCTAGGCAGCTGAACCTGCCATTAATGTCAAGCAGCTGGAGTCTATTAGTATGCTCACCTGCCTGCCAACAGCAGCTAGTAATATGTGAAGGTGATTCTTTGGTTTGCATCTCTAAAACATTGCCAGGTTAAGGTAAGAATCTGAATAGTTAAAATTTTTATGCCTCTCACACTAGGTTATTTTTGTAGCTAAAACTCACTTTTGTTATAGCAGTAAATGTCTGTTGAACTCTTAGTGGTACACTTTAATGGAACCAAACTTCTGTGGAATGGTTTTTTTAAGGTTTTGAAGTGTAGTTTCATCTTAAAAAAAGCCATGAGCCTGGGCACACTGATGCTGGGAGACATTACCTTCCTATTTTTCTAAGAGTTTTCTTGTGTATTAGGGTCTTAAATACAAGTCTTTGAAATCCTCTAAATAATTCTTATTCTACACACAAAAAGCCAACCAACCAACCAAAAGGAAAAAAGGTCTTTTTAAAGGAGAATAATTTTATTCTTAAAAACATGATAGTTTCACTTTATTCTGACAAATCCTTGCTAGAGGATTTGTTACTAGTTTCAGTTTCCACTGATGTATTTTGTGACTTTTAGGTGAAATGTACAACACTAAAATTTCAGACATCCGTTACTTCTTCTATATTTAGAAGCAAAGTACCAGCCCATGTTGTTAAGCAGTCTCTACTTATCTCTGTAACCAATCAACAAAATTGAATTTTAAGCATTGTGGTCATTTTAATGAATTACTTCTCAAATGCTGTGAAATATAGTTCCTCAATTAATGTCCTTAGTAGTTAGAAGGATCCTCTGGCTTATCTAAAACATTCTTTGTTTTTTCAAGTAAGATAATACGGCAATTTAAAACTATTCCAACTATTAAAAACAAAGAGCTGGGTGGGATCTAACTTACCATGTGTGAATAGTCCTGCAGAAGAACCTGCCTGTGTTTTCTGTATCATGGACTGGGAGATGTGGATTCCTGGAAAAACTCCCAGGAGATCCAATAGAACTGTTGTATTCTCCTGACTTAAATATTAAGATATTATTATTGTTATTGTTATTATTATTAAGCACATTGCAAAATTTGCTGACACTGCAGAGCTTTAATTGAATTTCATTTATGGATTAAACAATTTTATAAGAGTTATAGTCTAAAAATATGGGCTTCCAGCTGTCTTATGTTAAGCTAAGTTGTTTAGCAACATATCAAAACATTTCCACGAAAAGATTACTATCTTTTATTTTTTAATTAATCCCATAAGCAGCTTTTGCAAATGTTTTTGTGCTATAAATGATTACAATGAGGCATTAAAGCACATGCAGAGAACAAAATTCCCCCGGTGTATCCTTCTTGCCCTTCAAGTTATGTTTTAATACCAGTCTGATAGCATGGTTTACAGAGGTGTGTGTACTTGATCAGGGTTCTATTACATCTATTTAGCACCAATCCCTAATGAAACATTTCACATAGTCTTCCTTTTTCAGGAAAAAAATTAATGCTGATTTCCTGAGTTCTGCAGTCCATGCTTTTCTGTCTATTAGAAGTGGCCATAGGAGAGCTATAGGAAAGCATTTCTAAAGCCACTGTGATACTTTCTTTCAGGAATTACAGGGGAAGTCATAGTTGTAGCCTCATTTGATGAACTGCGCAAGCGAGCTCAGGAGGCCAAGGGGAAGATTGTTGTCTACAATGAACCTTTCATCAGTTATGGAGAAACTGTGCAGTACAGGTTACAGGGAGCAGTGGAAGCTGCTAAAGTTGGAGCAGTGGCGTCCCTCATTAGGTCTATTGCTTCTTTTTCTATTCACAGGTAAGCATTTTTCTCTTTTATTCCTGCAACTCACATTTCAGTGTCAGCTGACATGGCATTTCTGGGCAGGCATTTTTGTTCTCTATGACTTAAGCGTTGCCGGTTACAAGTGGGTGTTTGGTTTTGAAACTATTGGCTTCACAATAGTTCTTTTCCCCTGTGCTTTGTCATTCTTTCAGAATGTTTTCATTTTTTTTTTGTTACTGATCCAAGTTTTGTATAATATTTGTTTTAAAGAACTTTCTGCATTCTCAAGGCTGCCATAAATATTCTGAGAAGAACCAAAACTAAATGTCTTTGGTAACAACAGGCTGTGAGTGATGATATGAACTGGTCATTCTGGATGTTTGGCTAGAATGTAAGTGTAGTTTTCAACGTATTATTAATTTTCCTAGCATGAGGCTGACTTGCACTAGATGAAGCAGTAGTCTGCTTTGAACATAATTATTTAGAACCCTTTAGCAGAAAGGTTTGTATTTCTCACACTGCTTTTTAAGTAAGGTATGTGGAAATAACAATTTTTTTAAAAATGTAAATATTTTTAGATTTCTTTGTGCATTATTTATCACATGTAGCGTTACGTTACTGAAATTATGTATTTTAGTTTTCTGGTTGGTAACGGGATTCTTTTTTTATCTGGGAGTTTTTTCCAACTCTGAAAGCTTATACTTGAAATGCTTATCTGTTGTGAAAAAGACTAGTTGAGGCATGGAGAGGAAATGGAGAAGGGTCCAGCCATATAGTGAAAGGCTGACAGAGGCACACTGTCCTTTAATACAGTATTTTTAAAATCTTGCGCTGTTATTGGTGACCTTAATGCCTGCAGTGATCTTTGTGTAGCAGCCTGCTGGTGCAATGGGAGTTCTGGTCAGGCAGGCCCAGACAGCAGAGCTGGACTGAGGACTGGAAACAGGACAGGCTCATCTGCCTGCTCACCATCCTGTCCCTGAGCTGCAGCCTGAGCAGGATTGGCAGTGCATTAAGTCATGCCGGACTCAAAGCTTGACTGCTTAAACTGTAGAGTTGTTAATAAAATCATTTATGTAAGACAATATGAAAGACATCCAGTTTATCCAAGAGGTGCTATATTTTGTAACATTCTTTCTTTGGCAAGTACATGTTTAGAGTAATACAGATTGTTTATTCCTCCCCCTAATTGCCCACCCAGTAGCTCTTTACCCACAGAGCAGGCATTGGCAGTAGCTAACCAGTCCCTGAATGTGTGCTGCAGCATAACCTGAACTTGTGTTCTGTTTAGGTAACACCATGGTTTCTTTTTGATCTCTACTTCTAGGTTTTCCTTCTGCAGAAGTCTAGGCTGGTAGGTGATATAGCTTTGGGTCTTTCTTGAGGCTTTGGGAAGTGGCTTGGGAGGCATTTGGAGGCATGCTTGATTCCACTTCTTCAGAGAGAACATAAGTGGTCACAGCTCAGCAATATGAGAAGTGTGCAAGCTTCTCCATTTGTAATGCTTCAGGGAGTCAGAAAAGTCAGTAAAACCAACTTACTGTATTGGAACACATGCAGAGAACAGCTCTGCTGCCACTGTAGTTGCTTTGTAGCATTTTTATATGCTTGTCCTGGTTTCAGCTGGGATAGAGATCATTTTCTGCTTAGCAGCTGGTACAGTGCTGTGGTTTGGATTCAGCATGAGAATAGCATTGATAACACACTGATGTTTTGGTTGTTGCTAAGAAGTGCTTACCCTAAGTCAAGGACTTTCCAGTGTCTCATGCTCTGAGTGAATGAGGAGCTGCACAAGAAGCTGTGAGGGAGCACAGCCAGGACAACTGACCTACACTGGCCAAAGGGATATTCCATACCAAAGGATGTCATGTTCAGTATGAAAACGGGGTGGGAAGGGAGGAGGGAGCTTGGCTGGAAGGGGCCAGCCACTTCTTGGGAATAGGCTGGGCATCGGTCAGAGGGTGGTGAGCAATTGCATTGTGCATCACTTGTTTTTCTTGGGGTTTACTTATTTGCTGTTGTTGGGGTTTTTTTTGTAATTAAAATTATAGTTTTTATTATAATATATCACTCTATATTTTTTCTCACTGTTTAACTGTTCTTACCTCAACCCATGAGTATTTGTATTTCTTTTTCTGAGTCTTCTTTCCATCACAGTCAGGGAAATAATGAGCAAGCAGCTGCATGGTACTTAGTTGCCAGCTGGGGTTGAACCATGAAAATGCTCCACATTCCCCTAACGAAGTCAAAATTACCTGTTAAAAATACTTTCTGAAATATGAAGCACTTGAATTCAGATACTATCCAAACTATTACTTGTGTATTTCTTGGTATCCAACACATATGATATTTACAATGTATTTTCTAATAGTTAGAATTTTCTAATAAATCTCATAATAATGAACAGATAGCAGAATGTGTTTCAGAAACAGCTTTACAGAAAAAAAAATATGGTTTCAAAATAGCCTTATTTGGTATCATCAAAGAATATTGCAATCTGTAATGTGTTGATTTTCTGAAAACCAGAAGATGATCTGTCCTGTCCTTAGTTAGGGTGCTACGTGGAATTGTTCAGTTGAAAGTCACTGTATCTTCTGTTTGCCAGAGTATTTATGGAAGTGCATTTAGTATGTGTTGAAAAGCTTGGAGGTGAGGAACAGAGGTGGAGACTGGAGGAACTGGCATTACAGCTATTTCAATATTGAATGGAAGTAGATGCCAAATGCCTATTTATTTAGAAGTATTGAATCCTTAATTGATACTGGTAGCAGAGTTGTCATTCCCAAAAGTAATTTCAAATGTAGATGCTGCCAGGAAGCATTTTTTTACTTGGTGTACTTCCTGTACTCTCTTCATTTACCTTCACTTAAGGTTTTTTTTGAATATGGAATGGATTGGTTAATATATTTTTTCCTATAATACAGAAGGTACTCAGGTCCAGTTCCTCCTTTCTGTTACTCAGTGATGACTAGATCTGTTTCTCTTATTTTTAACAAATAGGTATTGCTGTAGGCAGGATGGATTTTCTTATCTTCATGCATTCTCCTATGTTTTCTTCTAATCACGAGCTGTGTGTCTCCTTGTCTGTCCTAGGAGTGTGCTGTGCTGGATGGACTATGGGCTGGATGTGGTGCTTCTTATCAGTCAGTGTCTGGGGCACTGTTTGTTCAGGTCACTTGCCTTTTTAATTGACTGGTGGAAATACTGCATTGCTGCCCGGAGTAGTGTGTTAGAAGGGTGAGAATGAAAGCAAAAAGCTAATAAAAGTTTTCTAAATGGTGTGAAAGTAAGTCTAGCAATTCTTGCAATTTGTATGCTGCTGCATTGTCGACCAGAGCCTTTACTTCTTTGGTCTGTGTGTTTACATGTTCACTGATAATATGAATAAATGATAATGGGATTGTGGAGTTTCCCAAAACATCCTGGAAACACTTTAGAAGAAATTATCCTCCTTCTCACACTGCAGTATCCCAGTTTCAGGTAAATGAAAGGTGGAATTTCACAATTTTTCCTAAATGATATCAAGTTTGGTGGATGGGGTTTTTTGTTTTATTTCTTTGTTTGAGGAGTTTTGTTTGGTTGGGTTTTTTTCGAATTTTTCAACCCCTTTTAAACAGGGGGGCTGCTTATTGTTATTTGGTTACTCTTGTTTGCTGGAACAACGTAAGCCACTTTATGCTGTGATTTCTAGGTGATCTTGCAAATAATATTGATAGGTTAAGACTAGGTACTGTCATTAACATCCTAGGCTTATTAGGGCTCATTATTAAAGCTTACTGACAAGGCGAAATTGGTGAAATCACAATATGAATTAAATCACTGTTCTCTTGCTGGTAACTTTGTGGCTCTTCCTTGTTCCAGAAATGGCAAGTGGCTGCCACATTGTCAAGGCAAGAAATGTGAAGGGAATCTTTGGCCAGGGGACAGTTTATTTTTCTTTAAGGTGTGATAGTATAACTATGGAGTAATGAAACACCCTGGGTACTCAATTATCCCAGTTCTTAATAAGGGCAAGAAGGGATGAATGTCATTACATTCAGGAAAACTCATTGATGTGTTTGTACAAAGACTCATGACACTCATGAGTGTCATACTTGGTGACAAGTATTTGCTGTTGAGTTTCAAGGAATGGATTCATTCATTTTGGACACCATTGCTAAGTGAATGGGAAATACAATTAGCAACCACATCTTTCTTGACCTATGAAGAGATGACAGTAGTTACATGGTATTGCAATGTTATGTGGCAGTTATGTCTTGTGGCATTGTCTGCCTCTTGTGGTTTTTTTCTTGCTACTTCATGGATAGCATGTAAGAGTGGGTTTTTTTTACTTGGGAGAAAGTAACTGTAATTAATAGGTAATTGGTGGAAGGGACAACCTCCAGTAGACCAAGCTGCCCAAAGCCGCATCCAACCTGGCCAGGGATGGGGCATCCACAACTTTGCTGGGCAACCTGTTCCAGTATCTTAGCATCATCACAGTGAAGAAGTTCCTAATATCTAATCTAAACCTGCTCTCTTTAGGTTTTTTGCAGAAGAGCCATGCTGTGAAATGCCAGTGTCCATAAAGGAGACAGAGGAGTCCTGCAACTTTATTCTAATAAAGGGAGAGAGTCCACTAGGCCATTCCCCAGTGGGGTCTCTCTCGAGGTTTTGAAGGATGCAGCCTCCTTTTATCCTGAACTCCCGATCCTCTTCCTTTCCACACTGATGAGGTACTAGGAAGGTACAGCCTTCCCAAACTGCCTACCGCATATTCCTCTTTGAACGTGTATTGTCATTTTCCCCTAAAGTTTGGAAGTTCAGGCTGTCTGGGTTCTGTGGATCCATCAGAAGTTCAGACCGTCTGGGCTCTGCAATAGACTTGTGTGGACCCACTTCTCCTATTACCCTAGAGTTAACTGTCTGGGTTCTCTAAGAAACTTGGGTGGCTTGATGTTCATAGAGATGTTAAGACCCATTTCGAAGACATTAACACTCATTTCTCCTGAAGATACCCACAGCCATTCTGATTGGTTCTTTCAGACCTAGTCATTCCTAAAGACATTAACATCCTATTCCTCCTATCATTAGTGAAGACCCCATCCACTGAGTCTTTTGTGAAGACATTAGCACCCATTTTTCCTATCAGTTTGAAGCCATTCGCCCTTGTCCTATCACTACAGACCCTTGTAAAAAGTTTCTCTCTATCTTTCTTGTAGGCTCCTTTTCTCAGGAACAATTTTCTGAAGCACTGGCCATTTGGTGGTGAAATATTTAAACATGGGTATTAGGAGTTAAGGGTGACAGAACTATTTTTATTGAACCCTCTCAAATAACATGTATTATTGTAGTAATTCAACAGTATATTTAATATTTGGCCTTTTGTAGAAATCTGGGTACTTACTTTTTTTTTTCTTTAATAACTTAACTGTGCTGAGATTAATGATCTTGTACAAGTTAAAGTGATACATACCCTTACTGTTGTGTAAGATAACCTGATGGGTGTTCCCAGTTCATAGTGGATGTTTTTTACAGTGAAAATACTCAGTTTACAAGGTATGGTTGAAACTGAGCAGTAATCTGGATGACCAGTCCCATGCTACAACAGGCAGAGTTACTGAAGAAATAGTGATGACAAAACTATTTTCTGCTACCACAGGCTTGCTTTTTCACAGCAGTTGTTCTGTTTATTAAATAATCAAAGAGAAAGAAGATAGGAAAAATGAAGTGTTTAGCTGTAAGACTCCTCAAAGTATTTGATTGTAATAAGCTAGCCATAAGTCTTTGGGTTTTTTGTTTCCTAGCTGTACATTTTTGAAACATTTCCAAATAGAGATGTCCTTTAGCTGTTGAAATGGTCCAGTATTTATTCTGCGATGAATGTAGTCTTATGAATCTAAAACTTTCAGTACATCCTTCTGTTCTTCAAGAACCACAGATTAGATAAAGTCATAACACTGTATCTTGTAATAATAACTCCTTTAAGGGCTCAAGAAAGAAGCGAAATTGAGTGCTTTTCTGAGAACTCTAAAAGGACGTTCCCAAGAATCCTCAGGATAAATGCCAAGAGCCCTATTATTAGGTTTTTTTAGATGCTGCAGAGCAATCCCTCTAATATACAAGAAATTCAACAGGGAACATATTACAAGGTCGAAGTAGACCAAGTAGTGCTTTGACACTATCTAGAGACTGTTAACAAGGACACATACTTGGTCAAGTTCTTTTCTTTTTGGACTAAATTCAGCATCTTATACTTACCTGAAGTAAGTATTTTCCTTCACTTTTTCTTTCCTTCTTCAGTCTACAGGTGGCCAAGACACACCACCAGCTTGTGAAGCTCCAGTAACGCTAATCAAAAGCTTTGTCTGGATGGAAGCTGAAATCATGAATGGCATGGTGCAACTCAAGATTTATGACTGAGGTTGCATAGATGGTCCATGTCAGTACATATGGCACAGGGCTAGTACATCATCTCATGGAATGTATGTGAATTTCCATTTCTTTTCCATTGCATTTCCATTATCTTAATTTCCCCTTTTTGTAATCTCACTTCATTTATTTTCTCCTACCATGCATATTCATGTATACCTTTTTATATATGAATTGTTTTCATTTGTATTCCTCATTGCTTGTTAGACAGGTCATGCCCTTCTCAATCTTGCTGGCAATGTGTGTGCTTTAGTGGCATTTTTCAGGTCTCAGGTGCTATCACAGGGACTTTTTACCACATCACCTCTTCCAATGCTTGATCTGCTGCCTTTGGTTCCAAACATGAGAATTGCTTGCTAGGGAGATAATCTTCCTTTCCCTAAAGCTCCATGTCCAAAAAAAGTAAGGGCTTATTCACACCAGTAGTGACAGATTCAGCTTCCTCTTCTTGCTCTGCCATATTTTCTGAATTCTGGGATACAGTAGTTTTACTAGGATTTCTTTTGCTTTTTTGTTGGCTTTTGGTTGGTTGGTTGATTTAGTTGTTTGGTTTTGGTTTTGTTTTAATAGCAAAGAGATGCATCTGGCCCTTAAAATGAATATTCTGTCTTTGAAACTGTATCTTCCTATTGTGTCCTGAGCCCTGAAGGCTCCTTTCTCTCCTGTTCTGCCCTTCCTTCCACTATGAATGCCAGTATACCCAATTTTTTGCTACTGCCTTAGGAATCTTTCTTCTTGTGACCGGTTCTGCTGTCCATAGAGGGTTACAGTGGCATGCTGAGTAGGCAGCATCTTCCATCTGCTTTGCACAGGCTTGGGGAATGCACAAAGCATAAGGGCAGCAGGAAGCTGTGTGATGATTGTAGAGATGCAACAGTAGTGATGTAGCACGACTGAAGAAATCAGGAAGTGCCATTGATTATTTGTGATCACTTTCCACTTACAGGATTAGATTAGAAACAAGAATTGATCATAAGAAACATCTCAATAAGTGACTGTCCTAAAGCAACATCCTGTGAAAATGGGATACAGCAGTATTGTCTCCTGCTCTACAAAGGTAGCAGGAAACAAGGTTAAAACCCTTATTTGGGGTCTAACGAGAGGAAATAAGAGCAGCCTGTGTTTTATAAGTCTCTGGGGAGCTTGTGGAAAGATACTAGTTATGTTTTATAGCACTGTGCACGTTGTCTTGCTGCCCTTAGAGATATGAATTGGTGATGTGCTGTGGGGTTTGCCCTGCACTTAGAGGCTTTCCCTCTAGGATGTCTGTAAATTTTGTTCACTGACAATTTGTCAATTTTTACTTTGCTTCCTATGTTTCCTTAACGCCAACATGCCAGACTGAATTCTTCAGTGCAGTCTTTGTGCTCACTTTTGGGCAAAGCCTAGCTGTCAGAAAGAGAACTTAGATGTCGTTAGGAGAAATGGAACCTATGTTTTAGGAGATGATCATATTGTACAGAGGGTTCTTGCTATTTGGACAGCAATTAAGGAGTCAGATTTCAGGTAACTTCAGAATAGCGAGAAATCTGAAGATGTTTCTTCAGTCCCAATCTCACTTTGGCTTTTGCCAAACTTTTTTTCTATTTTTGCTTTGAACTGCATAACTCTGGGTTTTGGTTGTTTTTGTTTGGTTTTTTTTTTCCAGGAGGCTTGATGTGACATCTGCAATCTCTGTGTAATTTCATAGGTGTGGCGTATTTGTTTTCTTATAAAGTCACTAAAATGCTGATGAGACTAACAAGACCTTTCTCTACCTCCTCCTAGTTTTCACTCCTGTTCAGGAATATGTTCATGTAATTGTGAAGAGTTTCATCCATTTAGTGCCTAGTCATACAAGCAGTGTCCTGTAACTTGGTAGAGGTAGGTAAAGGGATAATAAAATCTTTTTTGATAGACTCTGTTATCTAGAAAGATACTGTGAGGATAACAGCTCTATTGAAATCCTGGCTTCTTCACCAATAACTTCCCAAGGCAAATCTTTAGCAATGTAGTATTCCATTGTTTTTTTTTTTTCTTGTCTTCTGGACTCTCCTAACATTACTGAGTCATACATTTTGTTGGTGGCTGGATGGCCACCCATATCGCGGTTAACACTGATCTTGTTTGAGTACCATGACCCACTGATTAATATTCTGAAGTTATTAAGTTTTATTCCACCTTTGCATTACTGGTTCACGTATATAACGATGTTGAGTGTATAAAACTGCCAAGTTTTGGGTTTCATGTACTGGTCTATAAGGAGTTACAGCTGTGCTTGCTGTGGGTTGAGCACCAGGAACTTCGGCAATTTCCCGTGATTTCCTGTTTCTCCCTAATCAGCTCCATCTTTATTTGGTGCTGCCAGCCTCTTCTGAGTCTGTATGAGTTGTGGTGCCTATGAAAACCCGTTAGTAAGTTCAAAACCCTCTGACATGATTGTAATGTCTTGACCTATCAATTTCAGGTTTGTTTTAATGTTCTCGCAATATCTGGTTTTCTTGATTACACCAGCTTTTTCTTTTTACACCAGTGTCTCACTAGTATGTGGTGACCATAAAAGTGGAAGATTGAAGGAAAACCTGACAATGCAAAGGCAGATAAAGGTTAAAGAGAGGGATCCGAGTAATACAGTGCCAGTGAATTAGTTTCACAATCTGTGTATTTATTTTCAGCTGCTGATAAGATCTGAGAAGTATGTGGACTGTTATTTCATTTCTCTGTAATTCTCCATGTTTCTTCTGTAAAAGTGCGGTAGCTGTGGACTTTATCTGGAGTGTTCATATCCAGAGCACATGAGCATTTGGCCCTGGACAACTGGAAAAGATTAAATAGTGCCAGAATGTTTGTGCCAGAATGCTACAGAATTGGTTTTTGGGGTGTACTGGCCTAACAAAAAAAAAAAAACCAACCCAAAAACAACCACGAAAAAGCAAAAAACAAAAGAAAACAACAAACGAACAACAAAAAACCACACGAAAAACCAAAAACCAAAACACAAACAAAACCCAAAAAAACCCCAAAAACAAAACAAAAAGAACCCCCCACCCCCCCCCCCCAAAACAACAAGAAAAACAACCACAAAAAAATTAAAGAAAAGCAAGAAAGAGAGAGTAAAGCCTCTGCTTCTTCATGTATTCTAGAATTACTTTCAAGTAACACAGCAACTCACTTTTTAAATTTTGGTCCAGGCAATGCTGAAACAGCTTGTGCAGAGGTCTACTGTATAGATCCACCTGCTTATCCAATTTTATTATTTTAGTGTCTTTTTCCATTATTTTCATGGTTTTCCAGTTTATATTTCCCATTGAGTATTGTTTCTGCTTCCTGTATTACTCAAGATACTTTTTCTGAATATGTTTGGCATTATTCTTAATTTGACGATGTTACTAAAATTTATCTACATATTGCAAAGCCATTTTAGCTTACATATATTGAAGTTTCATTTAGGAAACGTGTTGTATCTGCTCTAAAGCCCCTGAAGTATTCTTTTCAAGATTTACTGCTGATTTCCAAAAGTGAGCACGGGTTTTTGCGGGGACTTTGGCTGGATTTATATGCATATATATGACATAAAATTTTATTTTTATATATAGCTTTTTACTTACGTAAAACAAACAAGCAACCAAATATAGGTGCCAGTTTTAAAATATATTTGATTGCTAGTCAACTGTTAATACCCACAGTCTCTCTGGTCAACACCTCAGGCATGCAGAGGATTGGGAAATGCTAATTCCTCATTTTGTTTTGCCTTGTTTGCTTAAGCATGTGATTAAATGTGTATGGTTTATTCCAACATATTATGATTTCTCTTTACAAGAATGCTTGCATTGTTTTTCAGAGGGCAGGTGGCCTCTTGTTTCTGCTGTTTCTTCCACTTCCCACAGTTTTACTTGTGGCTTGTCCATATGGTAGGTTATTTCTATGTTATTTCATTAGGTGTTGTCTTCCCATAGGATGGCCTCACCCTGCTGTGTTATCTTTACTACAATGTATGTCAGACACTTAAGTATGATTAGCTAGACCTATTTGTATGATGAAACCCCTTGTTTATGGCGCACAAATTTTGACTTGTGTTTTTAGAAAGTCAGAGCCAATTGTTCCACAGCTTTTGTTTAGAATTGTTTTCTAGATGTAGGCTGGTGTTGATGGCCAACAGTAATAATGGGTTCTTCCCTGTAGAAGCAATGTCTTGTGCCTCAGAAGTGTAACTATTTCAATTACTTTAATTCTTTTCTCCAGATTTGTTTTCCTCTTCAAATCCAATCAGTCACCTACATTTCTCTTATTTTGTCCATCTTGTTGCATCAAATACTAATGCTTTTGTCTTGCCTGCAGGGTAGGGCTAAATGGTGAAAATCCTTCTCCATCTGGTTTATTAAATGAGAGGTGCCAGCTCCTGTCCCTGCTCTGCCAGTGATGCCAGCTTTGATTACTTGCCTGTTGTCCACTCCTTCAGGCATCTTATACTTTCTCTCATTTTGTTTCTATGTTTAGGATGATGGTACAAACCTAAAGCTGTAACTTTGTTCTCTTCCAACTTTGCTTTTTAAATCTGACTTTTGTTCAGTATTTATAGATTGTTTCCATTAGCTGGTAAGGTGACTAGAGTCTATGACTTCTGCTAAACTGTTTCACCTTTCCCTTATTTCCTGGTCACTATCCACACTACTTCTGCCTTGACTGTCTAATGTGAACACCGCAAATACCTGTGAAACTGAGTGGGGTCGTCTTTTATATGCTTCTGTTCATTAATATTATTAAGTAGGATTAAGCTTTGACAGCACTTCATGGCTTTTTAATCCATTATGAATGCAAAAGAAGAACTTTTCTTCTAAGAATAAAGAGCAGAAAGGAACCACATAATTTCTGACATATTTCTATTTGGATTTCTTCACATTAGTTTGCTTGTGACCGTGAAGCACACAAAAATACCTCAACAAGAAATATTGAAACTATATACTGTTTAGGTCTGAAAAATCTGGATTGATTCTAGACATTTGTGCACCGAACAACAAAGGATACTTTTGTCAGATGAGGGAGAATAATCATGTGTATCAACTAAACCCAGGGGTTCTGAAGTTCCGTTCATCACTCTGCCTTGTGCCCCTATGGGATCTTGAGCAGCTCATAGTATTATCTCTCTTTCCCTGTTTATAAGCAATATTAATATTTTTTGAATGTTAATTTAGGATCGCATTTGTATGTTGTTTACTGTGAAGAAGACAACATTAAAAGTAAACTCTTCTAAGCTGTGTTTAGGTAGTCAATAGTAGATTCTGCAACAATTTACGTGTGCCAAAACCAAGTAATGGTTGTATTACCATGTAACAGTGGGTGACTGCTGCTGATAAATAATCCATTATATAACCATGGGGTGGTTTTTTTAGGTTTTTTAGTTGGATTGTTGAATTCTGCTAGGTTGAGATTCAGATCTATGGGAAGGCTCTGGCAGGAGGTGAATGACAGAGAATACAGTTTGTTACGTAGGAATATTGTATTTTCAAATGTAAATGTTTAAAAATAATTTGTTGACTGTAACTCAAAGGACTTGAGTTCAATTCAGTAATGACTCACCATGAGAGAGTTGAACCCACTGAAAAGAGCACGAAGGAGATGGAATTTCAAAAAAGTAAAAGGCTTTTTCTTAGTAACAGTTTTATATCATCAAGAACAACGTGAACTTTAGAAATCAGGTGCTGGGATTCAAATGTGATTTTGCCAAAAATCTGAGGTTTGGAAAGAATGAATTCGCAGGAGAGATGTAAGGAGGTTTTAGCTGTTCTTCTGTAATCTGTGTATTGCTTGCACCTCTTCAGGAAGTAGTTTGTGATCTTTCTTTGAGAAGAGTTTGCGTCTCCCTCTGAGTATCTCTATCTGCAGTCTCTATAGAAGGAAAGAACAATTTTCAGGGTTCCCAGTTTGGGGCTTTGAGAAGGCTGCAGTTGCTGTTGGGGGGACATTGGAGTGCCAGAAATTATGTGAAGGGACCAGGCAACTTGAGTACGTGCTCTGTATCCCCATAAGGGGCATTAGAGAGATGTACGTTTGTGCTCAAGCTCAAAGATCTTGAGAAGGGACTCAACACTGTCCAGATGCAGCCAAAATCCTGAGCAGCTGAGTTCATCTGAGAGACCATCCAAGGCTATAACTCCACAAAACTATGGGGACTTTTTCCCCCCTCTTCTTTTACTTAGTTTATAGCGCTGACAATCTAGGAAAACAGAAATGGTGTGCTGCAGTGTTTGAGAGAATGTTAACATTTCAGTCTTGCCAGAAATGCAATGTGAAGAGGCAGACCCATGAGAAAACTTTAGAAAAGCTACTTGGAAGAACAAGTGCAGCTGCAGCTTATGTTTTTAGAAGCACAACTGGTTTTCAGTGTCTAAAATTAGGTTTCAGTCCTGTAAATCCTTCTGTGGTGCTTCCGAGTGACAATCAGTCATGGATTCCTTTAATCCTTCCCACATAGAGTGGTATTTTGTATTCCTTCACTATTTTGATTTTACTTAATGGTGTGGCTTAAGAGTTAGTGAAAGGATACCAGAATCCAGGCAATTGCAATAAGATGACAAGGAATTGGAGAACACCATTGGAAAGCATTAGATTTCTAGGTGACATTTGTCCGTGGAAGTTTCCTGAGAAAGGAAAGGAGAACTCAATTCAGTTCTCTAGGGTCTCCCACATAAGGTGTCTGAAGCTTTTAGTTTTGTTTAGTTTTCGTCCAAATATGTTTCTGGCAGAAATTCTATCCACAAATGCACTATTATTTCCACCTCCACATGAGTTTTTCAGGACATTACAAAGGTTAACAGGGAGCAGAGATTGTGAGCTGAACAGTTTGACTGTCATGGTTTCAGAAGGATGGTCCTAGACAGGTCTATTTCCCCCAAATGTTTGACAAATCATGAACTTCCAAGGATAAGTTGTTTTATCAGCATTTTCACAGCAAAGCTGCTCAACAGTTTCATAACTGGCAGCAAGAAGTGCTACCGTGTGATTTGCAGTGCATCCTGGGTCACATCAACCATCAACTGTTCATTGCAGGTGAACAGTTCAGTGGTTAGATCAGGGATCAAGCACTGTCCCCTTAAAACAGGAGTTTTGTTAATACTGGTATTAATCACAAGATTCACCGGCAGGTCAGTGAAACTTTATCTTCATGTAGATGAAATTATTAAAAGCCCACTTTGAGGGCTGGGTGTACAAAGGCTTTACAAACTGCAAGTGATCTTTGGGCTGCACTTACAGAACAATTGCTTTAAACTATGTGATAAATAGTTATGAATGGCACACATTTGGGTTTGTTCTGTAGAATTCAGTATCTGTTTATAGACACATTAGATTTGAAACAAGTACAATTTCCAGTGACTAATTTAAGTAACTCCACTACGCTTAGACAGAAGTGTAGTATAGAGTATTTTAGAGGAAGAAATTTTAGCTTGACAGCTGCAAGGTAATTCAACCTGTGTATATTAGCTTGTAAAACACAGTACTGCTTCTAAAAAATATATGATGCATTTCTTTTTAAGTAGGTATAGTTTTTAAAAAGATTTTCTATTTATATTATTCATAAAGTTATAGACATGATCTCAGTGTTAACATTAATCATTCACAATCAAGAAGATAATTTTCTTGCACAGTGTACTTTGTGAGGTGGAGGAATAATAACTACTTAGCACCTGAACATTGGGAAGAAAATTCCCACTTTTTATTCTGTTACTGTCTTGCAGTGTTGCACTAAGTGATCTTCAGTGTTTTCCTGCGTTGAGCCCTAAGGCTGTGGGGTGTACACGAGGCTGAGTGCAGGTAACTCACTGCATGCCTCTCCTCGTGGAGGCTACCTGGACACGGGTGAGACCCTGGACACATGGGGGAAGAGGAAGTGGGGAAGCCTGTGGTCCTCTCTGACAGTCCTCTTCCCCTGGAGCTACCAGGGGTGGACTTGGAGAGCTCTGGCGTTTTCCCAGCTGTCACTTTTCAGGTAGTCTGGAATCTCATGATGTCCCTAAACCCATGTCACCTCAACAATTCATCTGATCTGACTGGCTGTGTGCCTGTATCTCTTGGTTCAGGCCCAAAATAATTTGTGTATTTTAATTTATGTACAGACTGTAAAAGTGATTATCATTACTGTACCAGCTTCTAGCCTGCTACCTTTTTTCCAACATTTTCCTGAGCAACGTGAATCAACTAATGAAAATTAGAGAAAATTATATTGTTTCAGATAGTCTCTCTTCCAGCACAGACTCTCTTAGGCACTCTTTATTAGATATTAAAGAAACCCATAAATTGCAAAAGTGGAATTGAGAATAATCTTTTCTCTCTCATTTAGAAGATGATGAAGGAATTGCTGTATCTCCAGGATTAAATGGGAAAAGCACAAACTGTCAACCATTAAGCAAAACAGTATGACTATACAGTGTGTGTTGAAGAGCACAACAAACTTGATATCAAAAACAAAATAGTGAGAAAGTGTTGCATTTTGTCAGCAATTTCTCTTTTCCTTTAGGGGAAGGAAAATGACTTGAATTCTCAAGACTTAAGTACTTTCTCAGAAAACCCCTACATTAATTTCCATATGAAAACTGCTGTGTACCAGGTGTTCTTCCTGCATGCTCCCGAAGAAACCTGTAGCACAGGAAGATCCACAGAACTTAATCATTCTCTCAACCATGGTTTGCACTGGAAATTTTTTATTTTTTTTTCAGCCTGACACTCTTCATTTCACAAATACAACTAATTGCCAGGAAAGGAGCTGTTCAGAGGAAATACGTACCTATTGGGACAATTTTTATTTCATCTGATGTAGCTTATGAAGCTTTTGGGAGAATCTGCCACAGTCAACAAATATAGCTGGGGAAAGAACACTCACGCTTGGCATTACATTTTGCTGGGCTGCTCAGTATTTAGTTGTAGTTTAGTTGGAGTTTAGTTTAGTTGGAGTTATAATACTATAATGAACTTTAAAAATACACTCTGTTCCTAAAAAGAACTTTTCTGCTTATAGTGGATTTCAGGTTCAAAAATGAAAAATTCAGGGTGTCTGTAACTTCGAAGTGACAGGCAAAAACTTGCCTGAATTTTGGAAACAAAAATGTACTATTTATTGGAGAACGACTTTATCAAATAAGTGTAATACACTATTAGATAAAGTTTTCTTATCACTTAAGCATTTATATTGCATTTTATATTGCATGAGTGTAATTGTATAATGCGTGAAGTAGATAACAGGCAAATGTAATGATAAGGTGAAGTTAAAACAGTCCCTTTCAAGTGACACTACTAAAATTTCTCAGTTGAGAGAAAAATAAGTGGTACCTCACTCTGTATTATTTCTACTAACATATTTTTTATTCTCTTTTTTATTTGAATGGCAAAAGTAGTGGATCTTTTAACAGAATATCGAAAAGGTGTTTAATATTATATAGAAATTAGATGTGTCGGAGTGAAAAAAGAATTTATCTAGTGAAGATGTTTCAGAGTTTCAGTTTTCTTCAGAAAAAATAGTGGCTCACCTGGACAAGTGTCTTGCTGTGGCTTTTAGTTTGCACACTCCTTGAAATTGAATCCAGTCAGTCCCTTTGCTTTCTTCTCATATCCGTTTAGGTTTTAAAGGCTCCTCCCCTGCTGTCCCGCCCCCTTCTGTTGAGGTGAATGGAAGGGTTTCAGTGGAAATGGTTGTACTCACAAGCAGAAGAAAAAATAACTAGATTTCTCCCTCTCTTCTATTTTACTTCTGGAATTTAATTCCATGCTATCTGAGGTGACAATAACTACGTTATTCTACTGTCTAATTTTTCACTGTTAAAAACTCTTCCCTTTAATCCATCCACATGGTTGCCTTTGGTACTAAGATGCTTTGTCTCCTGCTGACTTCAGAGACATATTTACCCTCTGTAACTCCCATTCCTCCCTTATGGTTTTTTTCTAGACTGCGTTTGTATTCCTGTTGATACTCCTTTTTTTTTTTTTACACTTAAAAATGTATCTCCATGAGGCTTTGTTTGCATTGCCACAGCTTGTTGAAGGGCGAAGGTATTCCTAAATGCATAGGAGTTTGAGACTGGTTCAGTTTTTATGGAGGACAGTGTCCAAAGAGCATACTGCTCTGAATGGCATGTTGCGCAGAGAAGGAAGGAAAGAAGAAAAGCACCATCCATATCCTGTTCTGTGAAGTTGAGACTGCCTCCTTTTAGACCTTGCTCCCCTCTATTTACCTCGGTGGTCAGCTGATTAAAAGGGAGAAGTTTTATGGTGGTAAGACAAATATCCTCTATCCTTACCCTTTTCCTTCAGCTGAGTGTTGGTTGTGTGTTACCCTTTACCATGACCATCTTTTGAAAGGAGGATGAAGCTCCCTGTACTGCCCCATGATGTTTTATATTCAGTGCCGGGGCCAACTCATGTTTCTGGTGTGTATGTATATGCCTGTGTGTGGGAGAGCTTGATCCTCTCTGCTACTCCCTATCTGTAAAGAATCAGAGATTTGGAAGGACTGATACGGTACCCTGAAAGCTCTAATGCCTCTTTGTACCTGTTTGTGCTTGATAATTGTGATGTAAGTTTTAATTATAATAATGAAAAACATCATTAAATGGAGACGGTATGAAGAACAGGTCAGTATTCTAGACAGCTAGCTCTTAGTTTGCTTTTGTATTGCTAGCCTTGTGATGCTTCTTCATCTAATTTGCTGCTTTCCAAATAAAGAAAATTAGGGGGGGTTGTTGTTTTGGTCTTTGATTTCTTTTTTATTTGTTTGTTTGGATTTATTTATATCTTTCCTGGAGGTATTAAATATAACATCTGTTCTCAGTGAGGTTTTTTGAATTTGTCCTGTGTGCGCATTGGTCTCTGATGATAGATGGGGTCACTGAAGATATAAATAAGACTTGTGCTCAAGGCTGAGAAGCTAGGAATTCAACAAAAAAATTAAAAACAAAGGCTATGAAGCCAGAATCCTTGCAGCTGCTGGCAATTTGGATTGCCAGTGAAGTTTGCTCCAGGAGCCCTCTCCTAATGTACCTATGGTAGTGTGCAGCAGGCAGCTGCATTCTCACAAGGCAGGGATGAAAACACAGAAGGACAGAGCTTGGTGATTTGTACAGAGCAGAAGGAGGCCAAACAGGTGTATGACTTAAATAGTTCCCTCAAGATATCAGCTGATGGAGAGTCATCCTCATGTCTGTAAGATCCAGCAAGTTTCTTTTTCAGTTGAAGAGCAGCTGATGCAAGCTTCTGTTTTCTATAGATTCTTGGAAAGCTGTTCCACTTTCCCAGCAGTTGGATAGTCCCAGGGTAGAATTCATCAAACTTCATTTGATCATTTTACTATTCAGAGATGTTTTCTGCATCTTGTTTGGCAAACCATATCTAATCCATGCTATTTTTAAAAAAATCTGTACTTATTGGAGAATTCTCTTGGTGCTTATGTTACTGAATATTATCATGAAATACAAACATAAATGTGTAAATTAAGTTCTGTAACCTAGGACATATGCAATTATGGCAAAGCTATTATGCTTGTTTGGGAAAGCCTAATTTTATTGAGTGCCTAGCACTCACTAAACATTTTCTAAATGTTAATTTAAATGGAGTCCATGTGGTAACAGAATAATGCTGTGCTCTTCTTCAAAGAGAATTTTCCTTAGTAAGGCTGGTTGCTTCTGGACCCTTTCTTACACTCCATTACGCTTGTGCTGACGCTGCACCAGTTAAGGATTGGTGCAAAGAAATTTGGAAGAGACACTGTGTGGCTGGATTCCAGATCTTCTAATCTTGGTAACAGGCTACTATTTTATTTAATTCCATATTTGTATAGTATTTTTACTCCACAGTTTCTTAAAATTTTCTGTGTGTATTCCTATTTGGTTTTGAATTTGACAGTCTTGATAGCTTTTCAACTTACTGTAAACAAATCAAATCCCACAAAGACTATATAAGAAGCAAACAAAGCAAGTGAATCTTGGGACAAATGATGACAGAAACACAAAATTAGGCTGAATTTATTTCTTTTATATTTTGCCAAGTGGTTGTAAATGGGGAATAGTCTTGATTTTATTTTTATAGACCTAATTCTTCTGAGAAGATTAACAATACTTTAGACATTTTGACTAATTGCAATTACAGTTTAGCCTCTCTATCCAGATAACAGTGAGAATCTTGGAAGAACATACACAGTTAGAGTGCACACAAGGGCAACTTTTGTTTTGTGAGGACTTTATGGTGCTGGAAAAGGGGATTTATTTGCATGGAGTTCAGGCTTTGCCATGCTGCTCCTGATGCAGAGAAAGTTACAGGAATGAGGCACTCATGAATAGCTACTCTCTGTAACTAACTGCGAGAGCAAGATGTGTAGTTTCCCTTCTGTTTTGCTACAGTATGTTCCATCACTCCCTTTAAAGTGTAAAGCTTTGTATGTCAAGAGGGGATTTTATGTGATATGTAGAACATACAAGTGAAAAAACAAAAGCAAAGTATGAGGAAGATGTGAGCCCGTTACTGAGTTAAGGCTGTGATCTTGCTGTGGGTATAGCTAGTGATTAATGTAGTCGTGGTTCTGTTCAGGAATGTATTTTATTATTTAGGTCAATATTAACAAACCAGCTGATCTGATATGATGTTTTAGTTTACATGTGGTTCATGCAGTGAATTTTGCATGGGTCTTGTAGAAAATAGATGGTCACATATGTAATTAGAGTCTTGCAAGGTGTTCGTCTAAATGAGCAAACTTAGACAACACTGGCAATACTTAGACAATATTGATTTTGTATTTCCCAACTCTAGATTGCTTTTTGAGGTTGATATGAAGAATTGGTGCACTGGGGGTGTGTATATACACATTATGGCTGAAATAAATCTTTCTAAGATTTTGTGTAATCCAGTTTTGATTTGTTGGTTTGTTTTTTTTTCTTTTTAGCCATGTTAGAGTTCTTGTAATGTCATGCTTACTTCTCCCTTTAGGGGATTGCTATTGTTTCCCAAGGCTTCAGCTTGAGATCTGTTTTCCATCAGAGCATCCAGTTTAGCTTGAAGCACTGGTTCTTACACAGTTTATTTTTCCCTGAGCATTTTAGCTTATCTTAGAGATAAGGGTTGGAAGAGCAGGAACAAAGTAATGAAGCATGCAAGGTCAGCTACCACAGTAACAAGAGTTAGAACTGACCTGACACCAGCGGCACATCTTTTCATCCACATTTTTTAGTTTCTCCACATTTGGTTGTTTTACTCAGAAGAGAAACTAACTAGCTGCTTTTTGAGTTTTTCTCCTCTCTTCACACTTTTG
Organism: Cnemophilus loriae; assembly: GCA_013397755.1. NCBI lineage: Eukaryota > Metazoa > Chordata > Aves > Passeriformes > Corvidae > Cnemophilus > Cnemophilus loriae. The sequence continues at coordinate 482,974 of VZTF01009701.1, forward strand.
TGTAAGATAGAAGCCATATCTGTTTCTTACTAGTCCTTTGACATGTACTTTTAACAGAGAAAATGTGTTTTGGTTTTTTTGTTTGGTTTTTTGTGGGGTTTTGTTTTTGGGTTTTTTTTGAGTCTTTTCTCTGCTTTTATTCATACCATGACACTTCTCTTAAATACTTTCCAAGATGTGAAATCTAGGGGTTTATCAAAAGCAAAACTCAACCACTTTATTCATCTGAATTTTGTCAGCTGTTGAACAAGAATGTCAGAACCAAATGTCTATGAGTTTGTAATAACATTAATAAGTTTTCAATTAATAGTTTAAATATGGATGTGAGGTGATTCAGTAGATCTAAAACCACGTGCTTTTGTTAAGTAAATAAAAAGTAATGGAGGAACTACTTACCATTTCTCCTGGACACCAAACTATGGTGTTGGACTGGGCGTATCATATATTAAATAGCCTAATTACCCTTAGAGTTTTACAGAATTAATTTAGGGTTTGTTGGATGACAGCATTTTTCAGAGAGTGTGTGTTTGAAGCAGATGCTAACATTACTCCCAGGTGTTAGTGGGAAATGCCAGAGGTGCACCTTGCTTGCCTGTAGGTACTACTGTTGTAAAGTTGAATGCTGATTCTGCGTCAGAGTTGTTTTGTGATCTCTATAGCTGGTTTCATGTGATACTGTCCTTTCTTCTCCTTTTTAAGGTGCAAGGAATGGTAAATGCAAGAGAGTTGTTTGTTTGTTTGTTTGTTTAAGTAAGATCCTTCTTCTTTTGAAATAATAGTCACAAAATCATGTTTGTTCAGACTCAATGAAAAAAAAATCCTCTTTGTCGTCCGCACCCCCCTCCACCAAAAAAAAATTATTTCTCTTGATTCTCCTGATTCTCCCGAACTACATCCTCTTTGCCCTGTTTTGAGCCAAACTCAGGAATGCTTCTCTCCATCTGTTACACACGGAGTCTGCTAGTAATTTCTATCTGCTAGTAATTTCTATTTTATTTAGTTAATTCTTGCTCAGGTCTTGCCATATGGTCAGTAGCCTTTCTAGTTCTTGATTATCTCTGCATAAAAGGCACTTAATTTGCTTTACTTAGATATTTTTGATGTAGTCTTTGGCACTTTATTAAGCAATGTATTATGTAGATGATATACTTAACACATGGCATGTTTTACATGCATGTAAACTTTAATCAAGTGCATCCCAGGATGCTTAGTGTCTGCCACAAATGTTTTCTCTGTGAGTTTGTCTTGTAGCATTAGGAATCTGCAGTGATACTGCTTTGTGTCTTTGTACTGGTCATGCTTAGGGTCCATTTCCCTTTTTGTAGAAATCATTTGGGCAGTCATCCATTCCTGCCAGGTCAGGGTATCATCTGAGCTGTTGCTGGCTCTGCCTGCCTGTGCCAATATGTCTTAATTTGGGTAGTAGTGTTAACCTTTGTAATCTTGGCAAAGTACTAGTTTGAGCATACAAATGGTACTTCCAGGTAACATCAAGGTTTAATTTTTGGGCTAGCTGGGTAAATTTTGTACCTGCAAGCGTTCATTCACTTGAGGTGTGTAAGCATGTGAGAGTCATAGTGAGTTGTCAGAAGCCTTATCCACAGTTGTAGTGGAACATCAGGATGGAGCATCTGCAAGAAATCTAGTTGCTGCTTAAACTGGAGAAACAAATACAGTTTTAGGGGTTTCTTTTGTTGAGCATCTGAGAAGTAACAAGGACGGTGAAATCAGTGACAAAACTTGAATTACTGCAATTCAGCATACACACCATGTTAGTACTAAGACATAAACTTGCCAGAAGATACAGGCAAAAACATTCATTTTAAATGAGCAGAAACAAACAGTTTGGATTTTTTAACATAAGTACATGAAATTGTCATCTCTTTTTTTTTTTTTTTTTTTTTCCCAGTCTGTTTGTTTTACATTGTTTGGAGAAGTCTCTTGGTTAACATGCTGGATTTATCCCCAAACACTCAAAGAAATATTAAACATATGCAGCAAGTTATCACAGTTTTAAAGTGGGGATGAGGGGTGCCTTTTTTTCTCTGACAAAGGGAAAGGAAAAAAAAAGAAAAAAACGTCTGAACTTATAAGTCTATGTGAGTTTATCCCACTCAGGGGGTATTACATGGCACAGGAGGTTCCGAGTTTCAGGGTAAATGTTGTTTCAAAGGTGAGCCATGGGTCACCTGACCTGCAGAGCTGATGGGAAGAGACACCAGCCTTTGATTGAGGGTCAGTTGTAAACAACTGGGAGCAATAATTTCCTGAACTGTTGCCACTTAATAAACAGATCTGTCTATACTCTGAAGCAGCTCCTGTAAGACTTCTGTAACTGTTTTTTTAGTATTTTCGTGTGAAACAAATATTTATGCATATCTACTCTGCAGGTTATGTTATTGATTACAATGTGACTTATTGTTGTTGAGAAGGATTTATTCTTCTAAACAAATGGAACTGAATAATCGCTCCCATTTTACCTAATCTATAACCTTACAAAGAAGGTTTTTCCTTTCCTCCTTAACATATCTCCTCCAGGAATTAGGTGGGGTTTTTTCCAGTTTAGAAGACTTAAAAATAACCCAATTAAAAATTCTTGTTTGTTTGTTTAAATGTATATAAAAAAAGTCTGCTACTGTGAGAAGGCTCTCAGGTGAAGATTTTCACGCATTGTGCATGGTTCTGGGCAACTGGTTTTGGGTGGCCTGCTCGAACAGAGGGGTTGATGATCTCCAGAGGTTCCTGCCAACCTCATCTGTTCTGCAGTTCTATTATTTGGAAAACAGCATTAAAATTTAGTAGTGAATTTTAATTTCATTACTTTTCACAGGGAAAAGATGCACTTATGGCAACCTGTTCACTTAGACTTTTCATTGCTTTTCTTTCTGGTAAAGCAGTGAATAGAGTGTGATATCAAAGCATGGCAATGATCTAAATAGAGCTGACAAAGAATAGATTTCTGGACATATATAATAGTAACAGTCAGATATTCTGATTAGTGTAAAAACACTTGATGTATTTTGTCAAAAGGTTTATTAAAAATTGTAGTTATGTCCCTTTTGAGAGTATGGTGAGATGGTCATGAATGTATTCTTCTTAATAATTCTACGGCAATGCTAAAAAAGTTACAGAGCTAAGTTGTTAACACTGTATTTTGTTGGTTTTTTTTAACAGTCCACATACTGGGGGGCAGAGTTACCAGCCCGAGGTACCCCAAATTCCCACTGCATGCATCTCTGTGGAAGATGCTGAAATGATGTCACGAATGTCTCTCCGCGGCACTAAGATTGTTGCGCACCTGAGGATGGGAGCTAAGACTTATCCAGACTCTCCATCCTTTAACACTGTGGCAGAGATAGTTGGAAGCAAGTACCCAGAGCAGGTGGGTGAGAACATACAAAAAAAACCCTCATTTTTTTTTGTTTAAAAATACAAAAAACTAACCAAAAGAACAGGCCTTTCTAAGAAATCCCTAAACTGAGTAACTTTTATTTACACGCTTTTCTCTATCTTAGACATCTCAGCTTTTCAGTCTTTTTCAGGTAACAGGTTTCATGGCTATGTTTAGCAGGTGTGGTATGTGTGTTTGGAATAAACCATTTGCACCAGAAATTCTGTTTGAACATTACTTAATCCTACATTGTTGACTTCCATTTATAAGACTTTTCTTCTTGCTTTCTCTTTTCTTCCAACTTCTTAGCTAAAAATCATACAAACTAAACTCATGGTGCTGAAGGATTTGTGCCTGGTACAAGGTCTTCTGTGTCAGCTTACAGCATGGAATTACTTTTCTGGCAGTATGTTTTATTGTGAAAATGTTGATGCAACCTCAATTACAGCAGCACTAGAAATTGCTGCTAGAGTACCTACTGAGTCACAATGCTTTTTTAAACATTTTACTTTTATGGCTTCAATGGAGAAGAAGAATGACTGTCTCTGACCTTTAAACCAGGCATAGCTCTTAAAAGATTTTATCTTTTCTGAGATGACAATTCAGTAGCTCTGGCTTGTGGTGTCTAGAGATCCTCAGTGTTACCATGAATGTAGTTTCAGCAACTGGATCATTGGGCAGGGAAAAAATAACTACCCTGGTGGTTGATTGGTTTACATAACATCACCTGTGAGCCTAGCTTCATGAAACACATATTTACCAAGTTAAATGTTCCATCTTCCTAATTAGGGTGCATTTAATTTAATTTTATGTCATCTGCATTTTTAACCATGTTTCTAACCAGTTAATAGGCTATCTTTCCTGAATTATGTTTACCGTATTTCAAAATTTGACATTTCAATTCAGGTTAGGAAGTGTTCAAATGTAGACTTCAAAGATAGGTTAAGGTGCTTGCCTGGACTTGATTTTCTCTTTGCTGTCCTGCTCTTTTTCTTTAAGTAATGAAGTGGATTGGGATCTCTGGATTACTTTCACCAACAAGCTCATTTTTTTTTAAGGACTGGGTAAAGGCTTATTTACAACCCCCCTGCTGATGTTAATGGGGAGGGCTAGTGGACACACTTTGAAAATGTAACCAAGAAACAGAAAAATAAAACAAGTGAATGTTCGGGTTTTTTACTACTCAGTTCATTTTGGAGCCTTAATGGGTGCTTCACCATGCTCATTCCACTGCGTTACTCTGGTAAAAATGGGAACCATCTAGCTATTTAGGCAATATAATACATTGCAGATGCAAACTCTTACAATGCCCTCTATGCCAAAGTGTTTCAAAATGCAGTACAAATGCAGGGAAACAGAAAGGTGCCGTTTCCACGGGCCAAAATTTCACTTTAAATTTTGAATCGAAACAAACCCAAATCTGAATCTCTGAACTCTGGGTGAGAAATCAACAGTGGGTGGTGTTGCTCTTACAAAGGTCTAAAGCAAAACAGTTTAAAATTAGGTGGAAACCTGTGAAACATAACTGCTCACAGGTATTGCAGCAAATTATAACTTAAACCCCTGAAACTTGGTTGAAAATGAGGGTTGCTGTAGGACACTGAAGAAAGTGTGTGAAGTCTGGTGAAAAGTGATTCAGCTCGAGATGTAACTGCACATTTAGGTATATTTGTGTTCATCTATATATTGACCAGAATTTAATATGCTGTTTGATGTACAAATAATTCAATAACTCCTTCCATGAGACTTTAACAAATTTATTAAAAATAATCACCATAACCTGAAATAATATTTGTCCGACAAGTTTATGTTACAAGCAGTATTAATTATTATTATTAAAATACTTTAAAGGAGAAAATAATTTCTTTTTTTTCTTACCTGTTTAGGGTTTTTTGGGGGGAGTTCTTTTTTGTTTTGCTTTGTTTTTGTTTTGTTTTGTTTTATCTGACCACTTTTGCAGCATATCCAGTTCAGTTCTTCCTTTTTCAATCATTTTTCTAAGTGTTTTATGTGGATTCTTGCATATAGCAATTGCGTTTGGGGGTAAAACTAGAAAAATGTTAAGGAAACCAGAAAAATAGTAGTTGACGTATTTTTGATACATTTTCCTAAAGGTTTGCTGTATTTTAGACTTAGAGTTCTGAAAGTCATTGCTGCTGCAAGAAATGTTGATATCATCAAAACAGATACTCAGAATTGTTCGAGTTGCGAACCTTACTTTTGGCACCTATGCTTATCTTCAATACATTTGCATTTCCAAGTAACCGAAAGCAGTAAAAGAAATGTGATTACTGCTTTGTGAAGCATCAAGCTCTCAGGGATGCATTCATCTTCAGAGGCGACGATGTGACATGAGCACAGATGTCCTGTGTCTTTTTGAGGTATCTCTGTACCCAATGTGCAAGTACTTTTGAAAAATTAACCCACCGATACTTCAAGTTTCCTTCCTGCTCTGTCCTTTCTGTTTGGCTGGCCAGTAGGCGGTAAGCAAACGTTCCAGCTAGAAAAAATGTATGGTGAAACCTACTGCAAGCTGCAACTTTGCAGTATCAAGTTTTCAGGTGGTGTAGAAAGCATCTGAACAGAAAAAGGAAATGGATTTTGTCATGCTGTCAGTAAAGTTCAGTGTCTCACCAACGTCTCTGTTCTGTTTGTAATTGTATTATTCCTTCTAAGTTAGGAAAGGACTGTTCTCCTCAGACAAGACTCTTTCTATGTCAGAGCAGGCATGATCGTGCATGTTCGGAGCAGAGACATCCACCATCCTCATGAGAGTTGAGGTCCTTATTTAGAGCCTGCTGAGGCCTGATTAACCTGTAGGTGCCCAAAGGAGGTGAGCCTGTGCCTATAAGATAATGAATTCAAGATCAACCTTTTCTTCATATAAACAGATAGGAAACAGTGGCACCAAACATGCTATGACTTGATGTCCTGGCAACCTTTCTGAGCTTGGGATCTCATTCTCACGGTGCTTAGGACAGCAGTGAGAGTAGAAAACCTGTGGGTTGTGGGGCTTAACATATTTAAACCTGCTGACAATTGAGCCAAAGAGTTTGTGAAATGACAAAGGTATGGTAGCAGAACCTGCTGAGGTCCAGGCTATTGCAGGTTAGAGACATTTACAGTCTATTCCTGACTTTTATCTTGGAGAAGTATTCGAGCACTCTGTTGTACCTAGGCCCATGCTGTTAGCATCCTTTTGTGCTGTATTGTGTGTTGGTGAGATGTTTGATGTAATCTGATGCTGGAGACTGACTGACTGAGAAATTCACAAGTTAACTAATGTGGTTTTCATTTGAAATTCAGGCAGAGCTGGCAGTAAAACATGTTTGTCTTCTCATTTTAATACAGATGTAACATGATTGGTCTTAAAGTGCAGCAGCAACCATTCCCATCTCTGGGGAAATGCTATAAATAGCAGCTGTTTGTAGTTAATCTGGCTTCAATGTACCTAATGTGCCAAACTTGGAACCGCAAAATATGTGATTAACTGAAAAGGTATCAAAGCGGATCAAGATATAACTCTGCTACAATCTTGACTTTCAGTGTCCTTTCGTACTGCGTGTTTCTTGGTGCGCAGTGCTGTATTACTTATCCTACTAAGTGATGGAAAAACTGTTTCCTAAGTGCTGTACAAAGTACATAAATTTAATGGCTGCTCATTTTTCTGTGATCCAGGATAAATACTTTAGAGCAGAAACAGAGGAGCTTATAAGTGGCCTTTTCAGAATCCTGGAGAGCGGTTCCAGGAATTCACTCTACAAAGCTTTTTTGCCTTCTGTTTTTATGGAATGCCATATCTACAGTATGTACCATTTGAAAAGTGTCTCTATTTTGAACACCATGGACATGAAAGACCATTGAAGAATGTGCTGTAGTTTAGAGCCAAGTTTGAGCAGCTCTTTGAAACTAGCAGTCTTAGGGATGACCTGAGAAACAGAGATGCTAAGGTAATAGCATAGATTGCGAGGCTCTTTACCAGTCTGTGATTGATGTAACAGAACCTCTTCTGCAAAGGAAATAGATGCTTATTTACTTTTTCATTCTTCTTCCTTTCCCAGTTTCAAAGATCAGCCCTGTCTCAGATTTTGTGATACTGGGCAAAGATCCAGGGAACAAGAGAACATAAAAATTGTCCAGGCTTCTGAGCCTGTTAAGCATTCATGCACATAACAGAAGAAATAATTTGTAGACCAAAAATCCACCCCAACCCCAAGAAAAAAAAATCCAACACAAAACAACCTGACTTCTCTGAAGATATGTAATACTCAGTGCAGTGTTATTTTATGGCCTGGCATCAGTTCTACATATGTTAACAAAATGTCTATCCATTAGCTGTTTGATGTGGCTTCCAGATATCCCTATGCTCAAAGTAAATCATGCATACTATAGAGCTTTGACGAGAAATGTTTTAAGAGCCTGATGCCATCATGTTACGCCTCCATTATCACATTTTCTCCATGTGGATTGTTTTGCTATTCATTCCAAAATGTTGAAAGGTTTCTAAATACAATTCTGTGAGCCTCTCTCCTGTGACTGTAAGCTGATACTTGTTGCTGCTAGAATTTTAGTGACTTTGAAAGAATTAGAAGATTGTAATGGAGATTTGGTTTTGAAAGTTTTGAGAGTGCCAGCCCATTACTTCATGACAGTGAACTGATGGGCAAGAGAAGTAGAAAAAGAAATGGTAAAAAAGAAACAAGAGAAAGGGTGAAGAAAGAACATTGGCATTGTTAGGAAATGTATTTTCTTTGAAGTATTTTTGTTGAAATTTGCTGAAATAAGTAGTACCCTCTGGGTGTGTTTGTTTTATTAATAACTGGCTTTTGTACTATTAATTGGGGGGCTGTCTTTTATCCTGTGCCTTGTGCGAGTGGCAATATTGCTGTCATTTGTTCTTAAACAGAGGTCTTGTCGTGATGAAAACAGTCAAATTAATATGAAACTGATATGGAGGAAATTTTTTCTTCATAACGTGATCATTTTATTTATTTATTTATTTATTTATTTTAACTACCAGAATGCCTATCAGATTTTAAGACTAAAGTGTGTGCTGGATTTTGTGGTGTAAAGCTTGGCAAATATTCTAAAACTTGAATTGCCTATTTAAAACCCGAGAGCTGACTGAAAGCATTCAATTCTGCTAGGGAGAACTTGGCAGTAGTTTGCCTTCTGATTAAATGGCCATTGCACTGTAATGTAATTGTGCTTTTAGAAACTTCAGTATCTGGGTATGCAATAGCTACAAGTTAAATTTCATTTGTATATATGGGGTTGATGTTTAGGGGCGACAGTTGAAAAACACTGTACTACTTAGAGGTGGGTGTCTGAAATATTGGTGGAACAAGTGAATGTTTGTATGTGGAAGAAAGATTCAAAATAATCTAGGTGTTTTCAAAAATTATTTTCCTGATACAATTTTTCTTGAAGGAATCAGTTCAGTTTCACCAGTGCACTAGTGTAGTGTGACCTTTACAAAGTTCAGGTATTTTCCAAATGACCAGACCATATCTATGAGTGAGCGGGTGAGAGTGGGTGAAATGGTCAGGGTGGTAGCAGTCTCTGCTGATCTTGAAGACACCTGAAGCTGCTCTGTGTCCCAGCTTGGCGATAGCAGAGGAGGACCAAGGGATATGCTCCACTAGGTGCAGGCAAACCAGCAACTCTTTGAAAGGGTTCTTCACTTGCCAGCTGAGGCACAGTTGCTGTCACTGCATGTAAACCATTGCAATATGAAGCAAAAATGTATTAGCTTTAGTGACCACCAATGCCTGCCCCACAGGGAGCAGCACCTTCTTAGAGTGTGCAGACTCAACTCACTGGCATGCAACTGGCAATGTCCTGGGTCACTGCAGCACCAGGGTGACAGTGACAAGGGATGAGGACGACTACGTGGCCTTCCTCACTAGAGTCAAGTGGAGGATGGAAGAATTGAATGATGCTGTTACCTTGCTATATATGTTCCATTTTTATTCTCCTGATGTAAGTCTAGACAGTGAGCTTCCTGCCTTCCACTTGAGCATGATCATAGATATTACCTGTACATGACAGCTGACTGCCCACCTCAGCCCCTTTTTTATTTGAATCTAGGCTGGTTTCTGCCCAAAGCTACTTGCTGGACCTTTGCTCTGTGCACTGCTCTTCAGAGTGTTTGGTTGTGTTTTAAATCCTTTACATCCTAAACTGCAACCAACTAAATTCTGAGACTAGAAATTTAAAAGTAACATTTGGAGTGTTTGTTCTGTTGGCCAGCAAATTCATCAGAGCATGCAGTTTTGTAGTCCTTTTGATGGTGTGAGTATAAACAGATACGCTATAATATTTTTTCTTTCCATCCATTCCTTTGTCTCTACTCCCACACAGCAGTTTAAAGAATTACTGTGGGATTTTATTTCAGTAATAATTTACAAATACACATAGGATTTACAAATGGTTGTGAAAGCTTTTTTCCTCCACATTGCAAAAGTTATCTTCTAAAATTACACTGCATCTTTCTTGCATTCTGGTATGCAAGAATATCTAAAGGGTAGTCCTGGGTTTGGCAGATGTAAAACTTGCCTGAGGCATGAAGTAAGAAACACCACAATATCGAGGAGGAAGGAGGAAAGAAACAATATTTTTCTTCTCATTATGAATAAGTAGTTTCCAGAAAGACTAGAGCCAAGTGTCAAGGATGTCAAGGATTAGTCTCAAAACAGCTGTTCTCTACAGGGGTTGTCAAATACCTGTACTTGTATGTTTGTGTTTGTTAGCTGTGGACTATATGCTTAACCTTGTACAACAGAAGGAGGGCTACCAAGACCTTGTCTTTTCATGAATGCCATGCTAAAAAATACACATTTTCCATGCAAGTCTAATGGAAAACTGGTTGTCTAAGTAACATTGTTGATGGAGTGCAGGGGAAATGCCAAAAAAGTGAAATGTAAAATGGTCAGGTTGGGACTGAGGTGAAAGGGGAAAGAACTTGGTCTGCTAATCACACTGAGATATCAACAGCAGAGTTGTTACTCTAAGAACTGCGTGACTGCAGCAACTGAGAGATACTCAAGGATGTAGTAGAGTATGTAGCAGAATTCATAGTTTTGTTGTGCAGAGAGAGCTGGTGAAACATGGAACTAGCTCCTGAATTGTGTTTTATGCATCACATTGCTACTTTGTGAGACCTGGGAGTGGGGAGAGATGGTGTAAACAATAAGCTGACACAGTTGGTGCGGTCCTTAATGGAATTATTCTCAAGACCTTGGTTTACTAACAAAGTACATGCTTTAAAATGTTAACATCATTTGTTCTTTTTCTTTTTGAAATACCATTATTATGTAGTTTATACTTTGGTCTAGAAGAACTAGAGGCTTCTGAGACCTTAAAGGTTTTGAACTTTGCCACTCTAGCTGTATTGTAAAGGTAGTTGCAATGATGCAAAAGTATTTACTATGGTTTGGCAATGCAAAATACCCTGTAAAACACATAATACCAGTAAAATCTGTCCAAAATGCTTGTTAATAAAATGTTAAAGATCTTGTGAGCCTGGCAGGCATTTTAGTTAAATCAAAGAATGAGTTTTGTTCATAGAGTTTCTCAATTATTGTCAGTACTTAGACCAACAATATGTCATGATGTAATATGTAAGTTATCTAGAATTTCATTGTGCACAAATATAATTCTAATTCATTGTAACAGGTAAATGGAATTTTGGACAAGATCCTGTTGACTCTTTTCAATAGTATTTGTCACAAATGTAAACTGATTTATGTGTTTAGAATTGAGATCCATTTTTTCTTTACTGAAGTCGCAAAGGAAAAAAAGGACATTACAGGGTCTTTAATAGGAAATGTCTTTTGTACTACAGGTTCTGTAGATTTGCTTCTCTATACGTGCTGAAAAGCATGTTCCTCACAGTCCGCATTTGCTTTCCACATTAGTTTTTATTCTGTTATCTATCCCATAGACTAGTTTACAGATTTGAACAAAACTATACTAAAATGTGCATTCTTCTGGTAGTTACATAATTCCTTGACATCTGAATTCTTTCCCAGTGTTTGAATTTACAACCATCATTGTGAAATATTAGTCTCAAAAACAGTTTACAATCTCCTGGTATAAATTATTCAGAAAAAACCCCCGTGTTCCAATTCATTTAATCAGACATTGTCATGTAGAGGGTGAATGGAATAATATCATGATGAAAGATGAAATAGTCTGAAAACCATATTGCCTTAGAAGTTGCACCACATCAGTGGGGTTTTTTCCCTAGAGTGCATATAAGAAATAGAAGCAGAATTCTCTGTGTATTTTAAATATTTTCATGTGGGGAATGATATTAATGCTGTCTCACTACCTCTTTAATTCTGGGCGTTACTTTTTTAATTGTATACCTGTACTTACGATGATTGTGCTTAGTTTTACTTTCAGTGATGTCAGCTGGACAAAGATTTTTCTCATCCTCTTCGTGTGCCAAGTTTAATATGCTGCTTGCATGAGAAGGTACTTCATGAAATAATAATCTTTCACTGTAAAGGAATTTGTTGCTGTAAGATGTGTGTGTATATATATACATAAGATAGTTTTAGGACAGTGCCTTCTGTGGCATGCTGCTCGGCAGAGTAGAGCATATTCTACCAGTCCAAATGGGAAATCTCAGCCATCCAGCTTCTTGCCAAGAGAAAATTACTCAGGTCTGAAATGTGATGTCCTCTATCCTCTTCTTTCACCTTTCAAATAATCAGGAGGAGGAGGCCCTGAGGTCATATTATTCTTTGTGAAGGAAAGGAAAAACCGTATCTTTAACTGTTGGCAAGTATGTTCCTCTCTGTCTTATCTTACAAGCAGATAATTCAGCTTATGGTCTGTTCTGCTTGTATGACTTTGTGTCTTGGCATTCGTAAATTGTAAACCTGAAGTCTTGTATTTATATTCTCCACTTCTGCCTGAAGTCCAATGACCTTAGTTTATATGTTAAAGAGCTCAAGGGATCGGTTCACTTAGCTGGAATTAATGTTCAGATGATACTTTATGTGACCGTCTCTTAACATGTTCTGCAAGTTGTTCTGCAGGTCCTTCTGGAAGACTGCAGCTGTGCATATAAATAGGCTATAGTTAATAACCCTATTTATAGCAAGCCCAAGTCTGATGTTCTTTTCTCATTCATTAGAGTTTCTAGCCTTCAAATAAGTTCAACAAAATAATTGGATTGCACCCTTATCCACTAAGTACGGTACATTTACTTTTTCATCGATTAATTTGGCAGTTTAATTTAAAATTGCCTAGACAAATTTAAATGCTTAGTTTCAGGAAAGAGATACAACTAAGTATAAAGAAATATAAATAAGCTGTCTTTGATAGATTGGTTAAATTTCAACAAAATTGGTAAGGATAATATTCTAGATTATATGAAAATACATAAGCTTTATATTCTTTTGTCTGTGGACTTTGTTATGCACGTAATGTCCTGCTAGAGATCAGCATAACAGCCCTCGTTGCTCCTTCAAAATACCCAGCAAGCCTTTTAGAATGCTTGAGAATGCTTTCAGAATGGTCCAAGTCAGCAATGGTCAGGACTCAGATTACTTCAATTTTCTTTAACAGGGTTTTCAGTGAATTAAGAACAACTTGGGTTAAGTTCACAGTCACACTTCATTGTGACCTTCTGAATCTGGCGGTGACTGGACCATGGTGAGGGAATGTGATTACAGGTGTCTCCAGGGTCAGAAACATGAAAGTACTAAGTACTCTGAAGAAGAAACAGCAATTCAGAATAATGCTGGCAGATTCATAGGAATCGCTCATACTCATCAGGATGAAATGGGATCTGTTTTTCTTTAGGAAGCAGAAATTTAGTGTACAATGTGCCCCTGGCATGGTGCCTCATACAAGATCCTTGCCTCTATTCACTGAAAGCAGTTCTAAAGTACTTACAACTTAGCAGGCATGGTACAAATTGTACAATGAGATTATATCCAGCTTTTCCTTGGAAGAGCTGCCCTGCCCTGTAAGAAAGCATATTTTAGACTTGGGGAATTGAAGAGTCTCACTTGAAGAACATGTTTGTACAGAGACAAGTGGAGGCATCTAGACAATCTTTCATGAGTGCATGAGTTCCTGAGAGAGCATCTGGTCGGACATGCTGTAATTGCTGCTGTTTGTTTCAAAAGCCTCTGCATGAAAGAGATGGCTTTGTTTTCTAATTATCTATGTAGCCCATTTAAAAATCTTTTCATGACCTTTCAGCATAGGATTCTGCAACACCACAAAGCACAAATCTTAGTTATTTAAGATCCAGACAGTAGTACATAGTTGGGAAAATACAGAATTTGCATGTCTGTCAAATTAAATCATTTGCTGTTAAATTCAATGTTGGTAAAAGGGTAAAGGAATCCAAGTTTGTGTTGAAAGCACAGACACCTCTCATCTTTGGTTTCTAATAAGAAACTTTTCTCTAACTGTGAAAGGCTGTGTATGTTTAAAGGTAAACCAAAAAGAAAATTCCAACCAAACCTTCCCCTGCTTAACTGAGGATCACTTAAGGCATTTAATTAAGATGATCTCTGAAAGCCACTAAAATGTTGAAGAACGAGCAGCTAGCTTGCAGTAATTTTAGCTGTTAAAATCTAGTGGCATTGAAACTGTATAAATTGCTATAAATACTGTTTTAGTGGTTTGAACAGATCTTCTTTGTCTATAATTGCATTTTCATTTAAACGTATATCTTTTAGGAATAGATAAGGATTTCTTCTCTCAGGGTGACAAAAAGATACTAGCATATTTTCAATAACTTCATTTTGCTTCTTTAGCACTTTATAATCTGCTGTTGAATCTTTGAAGCAGAGAACCAATATTTTTTTTTCTTTTCCCTTATCTGAAACCACTTATTTGATTGTAATGTGAATCATAATTGCTAATACCAAGTTAAAACTGGGCTGTTGAAACAAGCAGAACCAGAGATCAAAGGATTATCTGCACTGTGTTCAATAGATACAGCATGTTGCTTTATGGATACAGCACTGACTTGGGATATGACTGTAGCGACTCAGATAATGTTGTGTCTTTTCTATCATGTAACTCAAACCATCCTTCTCTTCTGGTGTAGAATAAAAGACATCTTTGTCTCCTTTTTTGTTGATGAACCAACTGCAGATATAAACTCTATTAGATGATAATTCACAGAAGTTATTTTTCTGGAACAATTAGCGTAATGTTGCGCAATTGCTCTAAAACTGACCTACTGAATTAGTAATTAAGAAACCTCCATTTATCTAAGGTTCTCTAGACAGTCCAGTGAAGAACTGCCATTTTTTCAGAGCTCTCTTCATTTTCTCTCTAGTGTCTCAAGTTTAATTAAACCTTTGCCTCCAGAAGAAAATAAAATTGTTTCTGGCACAGGTTTAACAAACATGCATGTTTAATGATTTTGTTCTGAGGCTGAAATTGGAATTGATTGAATGTGTGTATCCATACATAAGATCAATATTTTAAAAAGTGATAAATATAAAATTTTTATCACAATCTTCTTTGAACCTTGGAAAAAGGATCTTTTCACTCTTTGTTTTAATGGTTTTTGAAAAGACTAAAAAGGAAAAATGGTAGCATAAATAGCAAAATTGACTCAAACTGTGAGCAAAGGAATGAAATAATTTTACATCACTTTTTTCACATGCATAATAAATGACACAAAATATTTAATTGTGATTAATGAAACTAGTTTGTAGGTAATTTAACTATCACAAATTTACAAATCCAAAGCAAATGTGAATTCAAGATACCATGATGTGATCTCCTGCTTCAGTCTTGGACCTGGAGTTACAACCTTTACCTCTGAAACACTACCCACACAGCAGATATTGCACTGCATTGCATTGGTGGGGTGCCAAATTTCTACCTCTCTTCCCCTCACATCCTATCATCGTAAACCAGCAGCCTTCCCCAAGTTGTAATCCACACCATCTGGCTTACTGCAGTCCCTTTTTGAAGTGGTGGGGATTGTCTGTCCTCCTTCTCCCATTTGTTTGAAATTAAATGCAGGAAGAATTGTTTAGCTGTGTGCTACAGCCAGATTCTCACACTGTGGCCTGCAGAGTACCAAATGATGGAAACCTTTTTGGTGGTTGACAAAATGAGTCAGCTGGTGGGCAGGCTGCAGTTTTGGGAAGAGGAAGGAAGTGTTGTGCAGGTCACAAGATTGTGATCCTTGTGGCTCTTTGGCTCAGCCATGGATGGGGTCATTTTGTGGGCCAGGAACACATTTTTGAATGAAGAGCTGTACTGAAATACCCATTGTGTTTCTTGCTGTCATGCTTATTTATTTTTGTGATGCTTTAACTGTGCGCCTACTCTGCTGTTCCGCTGCTGAGTGCCTGCAGATGTGGTGAACGTGTCTTCCCCAAATCCCCCAGCTAGTTTGGGCTGGGGAGTGCTGACTTTGCAAGGCCAGGTCCTGGGGAAAGGCAGTTGGAGGTTGGGAGCTTTCACTGTGTGTTTCTAAAGAGATTTTTTGTCTTCAGTTGACCACTTGATGTAATCCATGCAGTGCTAGCATTACGAGTGAGGCACATTTATTTTGATTACAAATTTTAAGAAACTGCTCTCCAAGGTCAAGGTGACCTACAAAGGATTGCTTCTCCTACCTACTTCTAATTTATGCATTGAAAGGAAATGGGGGGAAACAACTATTAAGAAAAAAGTTTCTACTTTTGGGTATTTATGCGTTAAAGTAATTCTAAAGAAGCTGAATGTGCCAACTGCTATTCTGTCTGAACCTCTCATTCACAAGCAGAACCACAGAGGTACTACTCAAAGGCTGCTGTAAGCTTGTCTGATGGAATTTAGCCTTCTAGAATTGGCATGGTCAGTGTCCAGGTCAGATGATCAGATGCCTGTGTTTCAAAGTTAATGGTTAAGAAAGAGACAACATTCATGGCTTCCTGAGTTCTCTGACAAAATGCTTCTGAGTCCTTCCGCAAGCACTCCCCATGAGTAGTGATGAAACTCCTGTTGTTCAGTTCTCTCTTTCTGCTTTTCAGCAACCTCAGAGAATTGTGGGGTGAACTTAAGAAAACATAGACTCAGGCACCAATAACATGTTGATGAGGCATGTCTACATATTCTTTCTTCCTCACCATGTATTTCAGCAGTAATAGGACCAAGATTGTATTGATCTGGTGCTTAGATGAGATCGGTTCACAAATGAAGAACAGACAGATGAAGGTGAACTTGAGAGAGGAGAGTTCTAGTGGGACAAAAAGACATGCTGAGAAACCAACAAATCTGGTACTTCTGTCTTCTACTGAAGATATGTACCCTATAATGGTAAATTTTATTTAGTTGTATTTAAGGTATTGATCCTTCTTTACTGCTTCTGAATTTTATGGGCCTATGCTATCTAAAAACACAGAATGAAAACTTTACAGTTAGTAGATGTTCTTTTCTTGCATGATGGGCCACCTTCTGACAAAGCTGTTGTAGAAGATGTTACTTCTAAAAGTTGGTCCAAGCCTGTAGAAATAAATTTCTCAGGAAATAAGGCATTCACTGACCTTTTGTTCTGGAGAAAGGCAACCTTCTTTGACTTCGCTTTCTCTGCCATAGAGATACAGCACCATGTCCATCTGTAAATACTGTTTCTCCAGAAAAAAAAAATAAACAAAACTTCTTTGAAGACATTCCAATACATGGTTTTGTCCGTTTGAAATAGATTTTAGGGCAAACAGAATATGACTACCCTGGGGAGTAGTCTGGCATTTGCACTTCCTCATGTAGAGAAGTGCATGTCCGTGGTGGGAAACAGCCCAGAGCAGCCATCCCTGCAAGGGTTCACGCACGGGACCTGTCAAGAAAGAGAAACACAAGTCGCCAGTCCAAGAGGGCAAGTTCTGCTCTTGGATGAAGTCATTCCTTTGCCTGGGGATTCTCTTGGATTCCATAGTCCTTGCAGATGCCCAAATATTCATGATGCTAGTAAACACTGGCTTAAGCTTAGTTTGCTGAAAGATACAGTAGGCCAGATCCATGACTCATGCTGATCTGTGTATTTTTTTTTTTCTTTCTCTCTTTCTTTTGCTGGAAATTAAGCAGCTTTTCAAAGATTCAGCAAATACCAAATAGCAGCAGCCTGCGTGCTAAGCTCCCATCTCAGTGTACTGCTGACTGCAGTAGTTTTCTGCTGAACACAGAGTCAAGATCTGATGTTAGTACTTTAGTGCTCTACATGACTCCACTGTCCATTTTTAAATTTACTGTTCAAAATCTCTACAGTTAGATTGTCTGCCAGTGGACACATAAGAGACAACTGCCAGAAGAAATGAATATAGTTGGTGGAGAGGATTCTCCCAAGGAAAAAAAAAATCAGACTTCATATCCATTTATTAGAATTTTAACTTTCCCTTCTGCTGGCATCATCCTTGTCCCAACCAATCAGTCATATGAGTGAATGAAGTTAGTTCTTTACTTAGTCTCAGGAAAAGGGAAAGGAGGACTCAGAGATTTCTATTTTTACATTCATGGGAATGTGTTGGTACAGTCATGAGGGGAATCTTAGATACCAAGGAAAATGTCTTCTAAACTTATTTGTATTTAAAAAAAAAAAAAAGATCATATGCTGAGTCCTCCTTTTTGTTACTGAAAGTTTTGTTGTACAGCCTGACTTGCATACTTTGAGAAAAATCTTTGGCTGGAAATAAATGTTCTGCGCTGCAATATGAATATTTTTGTTCACTAAAACCTGCTTATTCCAAGAAGTCTTGGAGAACTTTGGGAGAAATTTATGCTGTGTAAGATGCTTTGTTTCTGGGTGTGACGGTGCACAAATAATAGATATCTGACATACTTGGGTATGGAGTTACATTGTTCTTGGCAATCTAATCAGGAAGATATTTAGTGAATGTTGTCAGAGCTGGGAATGGACCAGAACACATACTTATAAAACAATAATGTAAGAGCAACTCACTTTTCCTTGAAATTATAATCCATCTGTGTTTCTTAGTAGAGATTTTTTTAAAAACTATATGTAATATCTGAAATTATATCTAGGAACTCCATTTTGGTTAAGGCTTATACAGCTATTTATTCAATAAGCTGTGTGAAGGATAAAGTGCAATGACTAAATCCAGCAGGTTCACTTGCTCTTTCTTAGGGCATATTTTTTCTCCATTTGCTGTCTCGGTGGTAACCCGTGCAGTGTACTTTTCAGCATTATTCTGCATTAATTGAACATATTCTCAATATTTAACTGTATAGACATGTCTTTTGAAACCTGTGACACTATTTTCACCTTTTTGCTGTGTCTTACAAGAATGAAAATCCTGTAACTGAAAGTAGATTTGGTACATTTGATTTATTGTTTTGTTTGAAAGTGTATGTGAAAGAGCTTCCCAGTGATGCTGCACTCAGAAACCATCACTCTTCTGAAGATAAAAGAAATTGCTATAATCCTTTCACTAGCTAATTTCTACATACTGTAAGTGGATTGCTGTGTGTCCAGGGAAGATTGCTCAAGTGTAAAAGAGTTTGTGACTTTCATTTAGTGCATTTTGTGCAGCAGTTCCTAGGCTAGGTGGAATGATTAATAAATTACTGGTTTAGTAACTTAGAATGAACCACTTTAGCTGTATCTGAATAAGTAAAAAATCATGCAACAACAAAATAGGTTTTTACAGAGAAATTAAATATTTTGAACAGTGCTTTCTGTACTTGACCAGCTGATGCACCCTTTTTTAATGGAATAAATCATTTTACTGTGGCTTAGAAGGAGGACACTTGGGATATCGTATAGAATTCAAACATTGCGGAGCACTATATTTATTAAGCTGCCACAAGTGATTGTGCTGGAGAAATGCATCCTCTTCTTTCTTTTTCAATGAAGTTTTAGTATTGAAATGGTTGTAGTATGCTCCTGCCTACCCTGTTGTGCTGTGACAGCAATTCTGTAGGATCAGCTCAGTGAAGTGGAACCTGCACCCTGTGAAGCTGAACAGTGGGGAGAATGAAGCCAAGTGGAGATGCTCAAGACCCAGTTGCACCACTGTAGTAACACCCAGTCTGCACCGGTTTTATTTCCTAGAAGTCCATGGTATTGACAGTATTTGCATGAATTGGGAGAACTGAGGTAGATGCTGAGGAAGCAGCATGGCAGTCTTCCACCTAGAACATCACATTGGTTTTAAAGCGTATTTTGATCCCGATTTATTTTTCCTCCCTGAATTAAAGTGCAAAGTTTCTCTGACAAGGGTACAGGTCAAGTGTTTCAAGATTCTTACTAGGTGTTCCTAGGCTAGAATAGCACTTCTGCCATATTTTCCAGGCAGAACACAAGACATTCTGTGTTTTATTTTCCTAACTTGGTATGTGTCCTTTGTGCTCATCAGGTTTCCTCTAGGCTTTTAGCCATCTCAGCTAAGCTCTTTTGTATGTACAGAATCCTTAACATTTATACAGGCTTGTTGTTTAACGAGGTTTTTGAGCATGTTTTTGTCGGCAGAAAGCAGACTTTATCAGGAACTGTGCTTTTGGTGATACTTGGAGCGAGCAAACAGGGTTCACAGTTCACACAGTTTACTTCTGTGTTCAGCAGTTCCGGCACAGAAACCAAACAGCCGTATCTGTTTAGACTGCCTCCATTCTGCTGAGCCTTTGTAGCCCTGCCAAAGTTCTCCACATCACTGAGCCTCCCCGTGAAAACCAGAGACCACTTCACTTTGTTAGCGGGGCTGAAAGCCACTCACAGTGTGGGATCTGGGGAGCAAAATTCTTTCAAGAATGAGTTGCACTCAACCAGTTGGAGTCGTCAGAGGAGTAAATCAAAGGGATTATTTGTTTTGACTGGTGCCTGATTTGTTTTTGCCAATATTATGCTCAGTCAGAAAATTTTTAAAAGCCCCTTAATTAAGTGTGATATTTTTATAAGCAAAAAACAGGCAGAAGAATCTGGTTTAGCTTTCACTGTGCCCTCTATGCAGGAACTTTATCATCTGAACCATACTGGCTTCTTTCTGTTAAGTCTTATAATGAACAATAATCATGCTTTAAAAATTGGGTGAGAAGATTACAGTTTGTATAATAAAGGGCTTAAGCAGGGGGCAAAAGATCATACTTATATCTAAAAATCTGATCATGGGAACTGCTCTGCTTCTATAAATTGTTTATAAAGAATTAAAAACAAAGTGACAGAAATGTAGATGCCATGATATAAAGCGGGCAAAGCACAATCATTTTAGGGAAAAAAAATCCCTTATCTTGTTTTTCAGTTTTCTCAGCATTCGAAAGGAACTGTGATGCAATACAACTTTACTTCAGAATTACTAGCAAATATCCTTACAAATAACTACTGAGGAAACTTCACCTCATCTCCAACCTTTTTTTAGCAGGTTGTGTTTGTAAAGCTACTTAAGGAGACTTAAGGAAAGAGAATAGGAATGAACTATTGTTCAACATTGTTAAAGTTGTTAAAAATTGGGCTGATACAGTCAATGCTACTAGCTCAGAATTCTCACTGTTGAGCTACAAGTCATTAATTCTTTGATTATGAACTTAAGAAACATTCAATTGAAATAGTTTAATAGGCTATATAATGGCAAGTGAAATTTATGAGGAACTGCCACTGTATAATCTTTGCTAAAGAGATTTCAGGAGATAAAGCAGGTAGATGTCTTTATAATTTTATCATTAATAACAGATCAGTTGTACATGTGATGAACTGGAAACATACCTAATCAATATTAAGGAGTAGCATTCAGCTAAATTATTTTGTTTATAGCTCGAAAATATTAATATTGTGAGTCCTGCAGGATTCAAAGTGGGTTTAAACACTTACCACAGCTTTATTAGATGGGGTAAAATGTTCTTGAGAGAGCATGTGAAAATTTTATATTTATCCAACAGCAGGCCTGAAGGAGAGGATGGGAAGAATCTGCAAGTTAAAGATGTGATGGATGCCAGCTCTGACTCTAGACACAAGATATAAATGTATCTATGTGAAATTACCATGTTCTCTCTCTCTCACTCAGACTTGTGTCTTTTGGAAATTCACTTGGCAGTGAATATTTTTTAGCTTATGCAAAGTTTTATCTGAACAGAAAATGCTTTGAACAGGGCTCGTAGGTGACACTGCCACTTTATTAGCCTGCTCAATATGATAAAAGTTTATAGTGTGTTAGTTACAGCAGCCAATAACAAAAAAGCTTTATACTCATTGCTACTTCAAAATCAAATGTGGAGACCAAAACCTCTTTGCATTTGCTGGATCAGGCACTTGGACTCATTTTTTTGGAGGAAGTATTTTTTCTGAAAGTGATCCTGTTAACTTGGGCAACTTTTAATCTTATTAAAGGAGTCAGAAGTTGCATTTTAACCAGTACAGTGTGTTTCATCACACTGAATGTTGGTGGTGACACCACCTGTGACCTTGACTGTTCTGTTCTTTCCTCTGCCACCGTAGCTGCAGCTGTGACACAGCACTGCCTGCAGCATTTTGTCATCCTTGTCAGTTTTTAGGTTCAGGTCACTGAGCACCTTGCAATAAGGGCTGGTAGTCTGAAGCTGATTAGATGTTCTAGAGAAATGCATGAAGTGGCTTTATTGCTTTGACTTTAGTCCATGTTGCTGAAAAGGTACCATTTGTGCTGGTAGTAGGATGGAATTTCACAGGCACTGAAAAGTCTAGGGTGCGTTTTGTGAATCTTGAAATCCAGATATAGTGATGAAGTTACCCCCTGTGGGAATATTTGGTACTTGCCAAACTTACAGTCCAATAATACGAAAAGGAGACTGAGCTTTGTTCTCATCTAGAACAAAGAATATGATTGCTCTCCTAATTTTGTTATATTCAGATAGCTGTAGTTGTGTCCATAGTATTCCAGGTTTTCAGGACACTTAAACAGAATAATAGGGTAGTTACTCTACCAAAGATTTCAGACCTGAAACTAGGGATGAGAGAAGTGGATGACACATAGGGAGCAATTAAAATACTGCTTTGTAAAAAGATTAGAGGTACAGATTTTAAAATAAAAGTTCCAGAAGTTCAGAGCAAGTACAGAAAACTGTTTGACAAAGTGGGGGAAGCTGAGGGATTAAACTCACTAAGAGGATTTTGAGGCATGGGGAGTGACATGGTTGGGCAGTAGAAAGAGAAATCCTTTACTCTGTCATGTTTAACTGTGGAATTAGGATTGTCAGGAAAAAGGAGGTTACAAAGAGGAGGTAATGAAAAGGATGGAGGGAGGTGTGAATCACAGTATATGCACAGGGAATTAAAACAAGAATGACTTCACAGGATAGCAAGAGACAGAAGACCCAAGTTTTTAAAATCCTGACAGAGAGAGAGAAATGAGAAATGTCAGATAATAAATTTGACAATCTCTAACTATTCAGCTCTTGTAAAATGGAAGTCTATTCTCGAAGCCAGCATTCCTTGCAGGCTGCTCTGGCTCCTAGAGGTGTCTGCCAGCTGGCCTTCTCATGTGCTCACAAACTCTCCTCTTCAGATATTTTGTTCTTGATGGTTGCATCTAGATTTAAATTCTGCAAATGTAGTATTTTTTCAGCCATTTCTATGACTAATATTTTCAAGAGCAGGTAGTTTTTTTCTATCACTTCTTTTCCCAGGCTAATACAGAGGTTTTCTGAAATTGAATTGCCTTGAGCTGCCACACCACCACATAATGAAATTGCAAGGATTTGTTGCAGTTTATGTTTCTTAGATGGGACTTCATCTGGAAGTCCATCTTTAGCTTCCAATTTTCAGTCCTGCAAAGGAATAGGATTGATCACTTTAGAGGAATCCAGTGGAAAGAACACAAAATGTAGTCACAGGATGGGGAATGACAGGAAAGAATGATTGTAGAATAATTGTTTCTGTAAGCGGGTTGGTGGGAGAGGAGGAAAAATAACTGCAAGTAACATGAATAATTGCTAGGGATAATCTGAGCAGGGAATATTAGATGGAATATCATGAAAAGATTCCTGACCATGATATTTAGCTCTCTACAGAATGGCTGATCATATAGCTCCATGAGTTTCCTTGGTTTATGTTTAAATGTTTCAAATGCTGCAAAATACTGACAAAGAGAAAAGTTTGCTGTCATATTGCATCTCTTCTACCTCTAGTTTTTAGTCTGTTTTTGTTAGTTCCGCTAGCTTATTAAATGAAATTCTACTTTAAAAGGCAGAACAAATTCGAATGTATGAAAAAATTACCTTTGCTCAGCTGTCTTGTTACTGGAGAGGCCTTCAGACGTGCCCAGTCCAAACAGAATTGTGGGCTGTCATTATTAAATCTTCAGGCTTGCTGTTGGGAACTGTTGCTTGTTCTCAAAGCTGATTTTTCTTTTTTCCTTACAGCCCCTGGTTTTGGTTTATATCCAGTTAGTGAACATGACAGAAGCATATCAGAACTAGTAAGAGATGTTTTCATTTATTTAGTGTATGATTGTTTCCATGGCCTGGAAAGTTTGGGAGAAAAGCACAAAAGAGAAACAAATTAGTTTCTAAAATATTTGCATATGCAGCCTGCAAAAGAGTGATGATTTTTGTTTGATAATTTCCCATTTATGTTGCAGATAGTGGATGAGCCAAAGGTAGCAGTGGCAGAAGTTACGCAGCTGTTGGGAGCAGACTCACTGCAGTTGTCTTTACAAGACACTTCTAGAACTGGCTGAACTTCTGCTGGCCTTGCATTTGCAGCTTTGTACATCTTTGATGCTGCTTTGGTATTCAAAATGTGTAGTTTAGTATGTTTTTCTCTTGCTCATCCAATCCTTTGATCACTTCTGTTTTGATGGAAATTGAAACTAGCCTGGACTGTTTACAGCAGTTCTCTGGAGATGCTGACTTCCGCCTTCTGAAATAATTAATCTTTTTTCAATATATATTTTAGGGACCTGCTTTTAGAGCTCCTTCAGATGCCTCATGGTGTAGTAAAATCTAACTCCCAAGACAAGATATTCTGCCTTTTAGGGTGGTGTTAACAGTGACTTATCCAAAGTGGGTACATTTTGCTGAATTATGTGAAGGCTACAACAAAATTCTTTTAAAGACACTTTGTGCAACTTGGGGATAAAGGGGATCTGGTTATATTCACATCTAAGCCTCTCATGGAAAAGAGAGATTAATTGACTTTCTGCTGTCTAAGAAGTGTTACATCAGGAGGATACTGAAAATTTGAGGACATTTGCTAGACATTGGTCCTAATTGCTGGCTATTTACATGGGAAGTTAATGCATGGAACACATTACATAAACCAAAAGAAATAATATATACTGTAAATACTGCTTGTTTCAGAAGGATGCAGCCAGACTAATCAAAACTATATTTAAAGTGCATTAGCTGTAAGTGTTTAGACAAGATCCAACAAATTGTTTCTTGGCTGCTGTAGAGAAGGCTTATATGCAGCTTCAAAGGCTTTTACACAGGGTCAGAGTTTCCTTGTGTCTCCCTTCTGTAAAAGCCATGAGTAAAAAAGCTGTCTCCTTCTCTGCTTTCCCACTCTGTCGATATTATTTTTACTTGCACCGATGTCCTGAATGCATTGTACACCAGTTGTGTTATACATTTCCTTTCATAAAATTTGAGGGGCTCCCACCTTCAGCCAAAGGAAAATGCTTGAGATTACTGTACATCTTTTGCTCAAATTTTATTTTTGTAATCTGTTAGCACTCTCCTCTGCTGCCTTTGTGCTTTTATTTGTTTATTTTTAAAAAGCTATCAAAACGTGCATTTTCTTTTTTTGCTGTAGGAGATGTTATTTAACATGCCATCTATCACACAGTTTAGGTGTGTGGCTAGTGCTCAGTTGCTACACATGCTGTGTGAGAGGTATACTTCCAGCAAGCACTGGGAGAGGAGGAACTTCCAACCAAACCACTGGACATACACAGTGGTTTCTTTGTGCCTATGTTTACCATGTTCCAACTAATAAAGCTAACTAGTACTTTCATTTATAATGGATGCACTGCCAAAGCCCCTGACACTGAAAATAGTAATTTTTTCTAAGTAAGTATATATGAACAATAATAATAAAAAAAATTGCAGCCCAATTAATAGAATGTGACCCTTGCAGAAAAAAACCCTAAACATCAGACCATGTTCTTTGTTTATTGACTTTCTACCCACAGAATGTTGCTTGAAGTTATTCTCTGTAGAGGCTCATGTTTCTCTGGTAAAACTTTCAGTCTGTTGTGGTAAGCATCTGCATTTTGAGAGGGAAGAGCTTTTTGGGAATCAGTAAAAATCCGTACTGCACCAAACTAGTGCAACATGTAAACAGTGCTATCTAACCAGCACGTGATTTTGCGGTGTCACAGTATGAAGAAGGGAAAATATAGGGGTGCTGGACATGTCACTAAGTACCATGGAAGTTATGGAGGCGTTGGGATGAATTCTGAGAAACTAAATTAAATTAAGTAGGCCTGGGTTGTAGGTTTTAAAAAACCAACCTAAAACCAAACCGAAGCAAACAAAACAAACAAACAAAAAACCCGCAAAAAAACCACACATAAGCACCACCACCACCACCCCCCTCAGAATACAGTCCAGACCCTGCAGATTACGTGGAAGGGAGAATTGGCTCACATATTAATTTCTTTAAATGTCTCTTCCGTCATGTGTTGTCTGGATTAAAAACATTTGTGTTCAAAAGGTCTTTTGGTCCTATCTCTAAACAAAATATATGTTCACTAGAATTTCAACCACTGGTCATATGGTCACTGTTAAGTACTCCTGATGTGATAGTAATATACTTAGTAATTTCCCTTCTCTATTGAGACCTTTTGAAAAGAAGTTTTCTTGCTATGGCTGCTGGGCATGAAGAAAATACCTTTAAATTTTATAATAGTAGTCTGGAGTCAAGAAATATGATTTAACATCTAGCAAATTGTGTGTTTATGAAAAGTTGTGTATAATGTCCTGGATTTAGGGGGAAGGCAAACACTGCAAAAACAAAATGCAGAATCATTGAGGGTGAATTCTTCATTTTACTTTATCAGATTTGCTATTACTAGCCTAGATAATACCACCACCAGTATTTCCCCTCAAGTATAGGAAAATGTACTTCTCTGGTTTTGGTATAATTCTGGGTTCCACAATGTTACTTCAGAAAAGAAATTTACTGCAAATGTCACGTGAAACGAACTTTCATCTTGTAACACTCTATTGTATTTTGTATGTGCATGTACTTTCTCATATTGAAAAACATGTGCATCTCATTTTATATATAGGTTATTGTTGATTTAAGTCTTTTATGATCTGAGATAAGATTCTGAAAACTAAAACTTTAATAACTTGTGGGACATATAAGGATAATTGAAATGTTACATTTTCTGGTTAGAATGCATACACGTCATACCTGAAGATGTATGGCCTATTATGAAGTTCTAAATATGAACAGTGCTTTATGAAGTGTTTTCTGGTTTTCTTCACTGTGTCCTCCACAGTGGTCAAGTTATCAATAAATAGGCTCTTTGGTTGAATAAACAGAGAGGAAATTTGAGCTGAATATTGGAGAGGCAGGTGAAAGACTGAAATTGAATGATGGAGTATTTTTCCAGGAATGTGATAAAAGTCCTGCATTTTTACTATCTCAGGTTGCCCTCTCCCCTCTGTCCTTACTATGATTATTCATTTTCCTGTCTTTCAGACAAAGTTACTCTGATTCAGCCTGAGATGGGCAGTGGGAGAGGAAAGGAACATCTTGAGGAGAGAAACGCTCTCTCTTTTGATTTGCTTGGTAGCCAAAGTGATCCACCAAAGAAGACTGACTCCTTACACCTGTCAGCTGTGCTGGGGTCCAGATTCCACCCTGTAGTTTAAAAAATGGGAACAGGGAAGTTGGGAGGGAAATTTTAGATACAACCAGATACTTGAGCTTTTGGAAACCTGCAGGTGCAACTGATGATCAAGATGGTCTGGAGAGCTAGCAAAGGAAGGTCTCCAGATGCTCATGACAGCTCTGGTAAGGGTGGTGTGTGGGGGTGCCAAGATAACCTGGTCATGGAAAATCTTTGGCATTCTGTAGTGCAACTTTTGTTGTTACATGAAAATTCTGTTTAACACCCACCCTTTGCCAGTACAGTTCCTGTTCAGTGTACCTTGAGCTTTTATTGTGCTTTGTCGTTCTTCCGGAGGAAACTCAGGTCTCTCATAACTACTTCAAAGTTTTTCTGCAACATATTTATAGCCTGGTTTTCCATCCTGGTTTTGCTTCTCAGTGTTTCCTTGGGATAATTTGAAGAAACTGTGTCCTTAGTACAAGAATCTGTTGTAGCTCAGGAGAGATCACTGTTGCGGCAATCTAGCACACTTTTCTTGTAGATGTTCATGTGTGTACTCTTCTGTACTTTCACTGGTGACGTGCACAGAGCAAAGAACATGCTACAACAACAGCAGCTAATAGCTGTTCCTAGGGAGCAGTTTATATCAATTTCTTCACCTCAAACCTATGCTGTTTTGACTATACTGACAACAAGTAATGTTCTCTTGACATACTTGAATCAGAGTCAGCCCTTTCTCCAGAATCATGGAAACTTTTTGTCTGCGACTTTCTCTTTACCTCATTTGACTTCTTTACTGTCTCTACTAACTTCTTTCCTTATGTATTTATAAAGAAATTAAATATTAGTTAGCTTTTTTTGAAAAGCATGTTCATTGGAACATGTAGAGTAACTGAATCAGTTGTGGAATAGGAAGTGTAAGGTTGTTTGTTAAATTGCAAAGTTTGTAGGCAAAGTCCTGGAAATATTTCAGTTCTGTGTCTATTTTCCTTGTGTGTGGCTCTGCTACAATTATAATGGTGTAATTAGGATAGATTAGTATTTAATTTTCTGTGGCTGGGAAGAGTAAAAGTTAATTACTAGAGTGAGATCTACAGCTACAGTCTGAGTTTTGTGAATGTAGGTAGTTTCAGAAAATGAGCATGCAACTTATGTGTTTTGGGGATATATGCATTTCAGAGGACCCGCTTTTTGGAGTAGCTTTTTCCAAGAGGATGTTTGACACATATTTCAGTATGGCAGGAGTAGCAGCCCACTAGCGGAGTTGTTTTGTCTTTTTTTATTCTTAGTAATACAACAAGTTAATTTGCATTTTGTTTCTTTTGTAGAATGCAAAATCCAGGTGAACTCTTTTGCTTACTCCTGAAGATCAATTAAATAAATGCTCAAGTTTCATTGCTGTTCTGACCTTACCTTGGAACTGACATTTTTTAAAAGCCATAATTAAAATGTCCTCACCTTTGAACAAATTGGTGACTCACATTCCCTTTGGTCTGTCCCTGTCTTATGTGGTTAAAAACGGAACTGTCTGCCTGAAGACTTCAGTCTCTTGAGAAGAACATGATGGACATAAGAAATGCTGGCCAGCATTCAAGCATATTTTTTTCTTTCAACAGGTATGAAGCCATTCCAAGAATGGCTTGGAAAGGGAGTAGTAAACTTGTAAGACATCAGTGGGAGGAGAAAAGTTCAGAGATAACTACAGATTCCTATCAGTTATGTTGTGTTATTAACACTAATATGTGGGAATAAAAATTGCAGAACGCACTCAAGTAATAAAAAATACAAACCAGATTTTTCATGCAGTTACGTCTGATAACAAAAACTGGAGTGGATGCATTAGGAGAATCTTGTTCTTTGCATCTCTGTTTCTCTCTGTGCAATTGTGTGAGAAGTTTATTTAAAGGATAGAATACGTTTCCTTTAACATTCAGCTATTAAAATACTTAAGCAGGTACAGCCTTGATAAAATCTTAACTAAACATGCCTTTCAAGCTTATTAATTCAGGACATATAATCAGTTTTGTGTACTACTGTGATAACCATTGTGTTTAATTTTGAAAGTTAGAGACACAAAACCTAATAAAATTAGAATAGGAGCCTCTGAGAACAGTGCCTGAAGGAGAAATTAAATTCATTTCAACACAAGGAGATATGAGATGAAGTATAAATAGAACAGCAGTAATAATTTTAGTACAACACAAGGTTTCTTTAAAAATCCTACAACCGGTATTGCATTCAGTGTCAGGGTTGTGTCAGGTTCTGACTGAATGTAGGGTCTTTTTGATACTTATCTTAGGGGATAGATTAATGTCCAATAGCAGTCAGTGGTGCTTGCCATCTGGTTAGCCAGTGCTATGTAAATGTCAAAATTTCTGTGAGCACACATTCCTCTATCGTGTGTGAAACTGGGGAATGCAGGGATAGTTAAGGAAATAAGTTATTTCAGCTTGCAGCCGTAGAAAGAGAAACTAGAGGGAAGTGACATTGGCAGTGAGACACACAACCTTTCAGATAAAGGTCAGGGATTTAAGTCTAAGGTGAAGTGACAGGAGTATTAGTTAGTACTGACGGATTTTAAGTGGCCTAGGGACATAAATTTGATGTTAAGTCCAAGTAGACAGAAACCCACATCACACAAACCCATCTGTATAACCTGGATCTAGTGGTGTTTTGGGTGTCTTTCTTTCTGATTTCCTCTCTGTAGCTGGACATGGGGAAAAAAATATTCACAAGCTCAAAAGGGTTCTCATGCTATGGAGGACATGAAGAAATGTGTGCCTCTGAAAATGTCAGAGATGATACCAACCTGCAGCCGTTCTTTAGGCACCTGATAGAGAGGAGGGAGTGGAGACCATGTACAAAGCACAGCTCAGTTTGATTCCAGAGTGTGACCATGAGGACAGCTTTCCCACTTTTTTGGGAAATGCTGTAATCACTCTACATATTCCTTCTGATGAATAGTCGAATGTTTCACATAAGCTGAACCAATTCCAAATAAGATAACTTCCATTTTATGGTCCATCATCTGTGGTAATCACACTGTGATTTTGGAAAAGGGCAGGACAAGGAACCTGTGTATCTCCTCCCTTTCTCTTAGTGCAGTTGACTTGTTTTTCACATTTCTGCAGGGTTTGTCCAGAGCTCTGAGTTATCCATCTGCTTTCCATTCTGTGCAGGGAAAGCATTGGTTTGTGTCTGTCATGGAATGATCAAATCGTAGAATCATTTAGGTTGGAAAAACTTTTACGATCATTGAGTCCAACCTGGTACTGCCAAGTCCACCACTGAACCACGTCCCTAGGCACCACATATACATTCCTTTTAAATACGTCCATGGATGGTGATTCCACCAGTTCCCTGGGCAGCCTGTTTCAGTGCCTGACAACCCTTCTGGTGAATAAAATTTTCTTACTGTCCAATCTAAATCTCCCCTGGCACAAGGTGAGGCTGTTTTCTCTTATCCTATCACTACTACTTGGGAGAGGAGGCCAAGCCCCACCTGGCTACAACCTCCTTTGAGGTAGCTGTAGAGAGCCATAAGGTTCCCCCTGAGCCTCCTTTTCTCCAGGCTAAACTACCCTAGTTCCCTCAGCTGCTCCTCGTAAGACTTGTGCTCCAGACCCTTCACCAGCTCCGCTGGCCTTCTCTGGACACGTCTGTGCATGCATTAAAAGACGGTAACAGGTAGCAGACATACAGGGGCAACTCACCCACTTGATCTGTCTTTCAGCCTTGGAGTAGGCCAAACATCTTGGAGTGCATATTGCCACTCTTTTTTCCTGCTTTGTCACATCTGTACTTTGCACCAGATTTACCAAAGTCCCCTGCACTCCAAATGCATTCCAGAGCCTTTGTGTTACTGCTTCCAATAAAGCAAATCTCTTTTAACTTAGAGCAGAAATTCCACCCTGGAAATCATCCTGACAACAGTTGTCTCATCTGGTCTTTTGCAGACATTGTTTGAGTTTGAAAATCAGCCTCTTCTCTATCTTGCTGAAAACTTGTGCCAAGCATACTTTAAGTTTCACAAGAGTATATAAACGAAGAAATTAAGGACAGATAAACATGTAGGGTGTGCTATTGTTTTGTATCAAAACTCTGGTTTTTTGAGATACACTAATAGGAATTGAGTAGGGAAATCTGCCAGTGTTACTTGCAAGTACTTAGCTGTGTCTTTGTGAATATGACTTTGGTAGGTACTAGAAATTGTGGACTGAATTCTTGTTTGTGTAAAGACATACAGTTCCAATAATTTCTACATAAGGCAGAGGGTTCAAGTCTCTATTTCTTAGTATTTTCAATGAAAGCTGTCATAAGAATAAATGTTAATCTTCACTGTATCCCTACATAATGGACAGTTGTTTAGTCCCATTTTACTGACAAAGAGACCAATATAATATAATGAACTAATGTGAATGTAGAAATGAGAAATAATTATTTCCTAAGTCCACATTTAAGCCTCAGTAGAACTGGTGTTTTAATGATCAGAAACAAAAAGAAACTGAAGGGACTACCACTGGTGAAAGAAGACTTATAATTTGAAAGTTATGTTGATACTTTGAAGACATGTTTCATACAATATATAAAGCAATTATTTTATGGTCAGTGTAAGATAATTTTTTTTCTTTCATGTTGCAAGCCAAGTAATGTCCTATTGCTGTGGATTCTTGCATCAGTTCATAAAACTATTAGGAAGGAATTGCAAATTATATAATAAAAGGGATTTCATACCAACTTTAATTTTTACCGTGATTTTGACTACCCTAACTAGAAAAGAGGTCTTTTGTCTTGTGCTCATAAAATACTATATTGAAGATTACAGTTGTACTTTATCTGTCTGGATCTTGAAGGACATACCAGGCTTTGGTAGAATTGATTTCGAAGTTGTGGTCTGCTTTTTGTATCTCTAATGAAATTTTCTGAGCCAAAAGAAATGTGGATTATACATAGATCCAGAAGAAAATGTGAATTATTCTTTCTGGAATCAGTGTCATAATTACAAAAAGACACCTCTGGAGATCACGTAGCCTGACCCTGTGCTCAAAGCCATGTCAACTAGAGCACTTTGTGTAGGGTTTGGGTCTTGAATGTCTTCAAGGACAGAGACCCCACAGACTCTCTGGACAGCAGTTCCAGTGTTCTGCAGCCCTCGTAGCAAAAAAGTTTTTTCTTATTTTTAAATGGAATTTCTTCTATTTCAGTTTCTGCCTGGTGCCTCTTGTTCTGTCAGTGGGCATTACTGACAAGAGTCTGGCTCTTGCCATCAAGTATTTATACACCTTGATGAGATCCTGAAGCCTTCTCTTCTCCAGTCCCAGCTCTCTGGCCCCTTTGTTGGAAATGATACAATTTTAATTTTTTGTTAAACTAACTTTAGTCAGGGGTTTGTTCTTCTTTGCCCAGGGGGAAGGGTGTTGAAGTTTCTTTTCAAAAGACTCTCTTCCCTGCTCAAGGCCTGATGAGCTTAACATCTCAATGGACTGGGAGTTGCCAGAGGATGCACAAGAAATGAGTAACCATTAAAAAACGTTACCCTCAAACATCATCCCCTCGTGTGTTGGAGACACTTGGTCTGGGGAAAAAGTTGATAAGAGAACCAAAGAATGAGGACCAAATTATTTTCGAAGGTGAAGGGATTAATAACCAATACGAAACCAAATACTAAGAATTGTGTAATTTGGGACCAATGAACATTGAACCAAAGAATTGCTTTGGGTTCATATGTATAAATATGGGAAAAATCTAGTAAAGAACTGTGTGATGGAATGATTTTCACTGCACAAGCCAGGCAATGTGTGGATGAAATTATTTCTATTGCACATCCTGGCCAGAACAACATCCTGGCCAGAGTAAAGTAATGCCTTAATTCTCTAACACTGAAAAGATGTTGTTGGAGAGTTTTTTGTTTTTCATGCAGTTTCAGTGACAGCTTCATTGTGTCTGTGGTCCAGTATAGTCATGTCTTTCTTGTTCTGGGGAGCTTCGAGCTGGACACAGCACCCAGATGTGTCTCAAAAATGTGTAAGATGTGTCTCTCCAGTGCTGAGTGGTGAGGAAGGATCACCCTCCCTGACCTGCAGGCAGAACTCTGCCTGATGCAGCTTGGGTGCCATTGGCCTTGTTTACAGCACAGGCACACTGCTCACGGTCAATTAGCTGTCTACCAGGACCCTGAGCTCCTTCTCTGCCAAGCTGCTTTCCAGCTGGTCCCCAGCATGATCCTTGAAAACCAGACAGCTGTCCTGGACTCTTTTTACTCTCCAGCTCTGTCTCCCATAGGATTCTTACAAACAGGTCCTTGAACAGGCTAAACACTACTTTCCCCTAGACCAGAGCTCACATCCTGCCATTTGCCTTACTCTTCTTCTCAGGATCATGAGCTCCACCATCTCATGTTTACTGCAGACCTTCACATTCCAAAGCAGTTCTTCCTTGTTTGTAATTATGAGGTCTAACAGAGCATCTCCTTCATGGATTAATTCCACAGTAGGTTCCTGCAGTTCTGGGAATGCCTGAAGTTAGTGCTGCATTGAGACATTTATTGTACAGTTTAAGAAGGAAGCAATGTGTATGGGAAAAAGAAAATGTTACATGCAGATTTAAAAAATCAGTAATAAGAATCTTAGAAAAAACCCTGTAACAAATAAGAGGATAATCTCAGCAAAATTCTGAGAAAACTTGTGCAGGTGCCAGGAATGTAGGATAAGCCGTAAAAATAAAAAAGGGTTACAGTAATCAAATGAAAGACTAATTGAGTGTTTTAGCATACTAGACAACGAAATCCTTTGGGCAGCAGTGAAAGAAATGGCAAGCACCTGTGTGAAGATTTGTGGACTAAGAGGGAAGCATCAGAAAAGCCTCTGTCATCGGCTATGAGCACGGATCTGTGAACTGTGAGGAGGAAGTTTTTGCCATCACAGCAGAAAAGCCTGGACCCAGCATCCACTACAGAGTAACAGGGACAAGAGGCATCACTAGTTCTGATAGGTCATTGTGACTGTAGAAGTGGGACAGTTTTGGGAGAACTGATTACATGATCAGCACTCCTTTTAGTATGTGTAATGGTGAGGAACCATGGTGTGGTGAGATGCAAAAATTTGATTTCCATTGTGTTCAGTTGGTGGTGATAAATAATAAAAGCATCTGGAGGTGTGGCTCACAAGGCGGGCTTGTGAGGGGACAGCATTCAAAATCCAGTTTGACTTTTGAATGCTGCAGTGATGGCCCAGCAGGGCACATTTTTGAAAAAGGCTTGCGTTATAATGGGTATTAGAAAAAATATTTTCCTAAGAGTAAACATTGAAACAGTTTGTCCAGAGAGGTTGTGGCATTTCTATTCTAAGAAATTTCAGAACTTGACTGGACAAAACTCTAACTGATCAGATATAAGTTGATCCTGCTGTGAGCAGGATGTGGAAGTCGATGCACAGTCAGAGGTCCTTTCCAACCTCAAGTATTCTCCAATGCCTGGTGTCTGGTGTGGGGACATAAGTGTTAGTTTTTAAGCCTCCTCTCTAATAGTGCTCTGCTGTTATTACAGCAATGTAAGGGTTGTTTTGACTTGCTTCCATCAGCAGTCTTCTTGGGGGATTGGTAAAGTCAAGTCTATTTTCTTGAGGACAGTTGAGAGGTAGCTACTCAGGTTGGCTTTCAGGACATTTTAGGTCATCAGAATGCTCTAAAGCAGTGCTAGCGAGGCATGGTTCTGACTTACTAAAGGGTCCTCTAGTGTTCTTGAGAGGAAACAATATTTGTAATTTTTTTTTTGAGAAAAATCTACTACTTTCACAGTTTTAGAAAGGGGAGCTTGCTAGTAATGCCTAGTATCACAGTGTACAGTAGGCTTTGTAAATGCTTCAGCAAAAGAAGTAGCATTGGATATAAGTGTTTATTTTAGCTGAGATTAATTTTGATACCTGAAAAAAGGAATTTCAAAGATAAAACATTTGGGAATGTTGCTAGATCTGTAATAATGTGGAATCCTATAAACCCCTAAAGTGAAAAAGATATAATTATGTATACTCTAGATTATAAAAATTATCTACTATATGAGTAAGGGAAGTCTTCCTCTGGTAAGTGTTGAAAAAAGAGAGTTTCTCTCGTCACATCAGCTCAGATGCCATTTCAGCTTTCCTACAGGGGTATTGCAGAGATTCTTTGCTGATCTTTGAACTAGAAAAAAAGCAGCTACATCTTCTTTATGCAAGGGTAAGTGATATTTCAGTGATACCTAGTTTTTGTTTAGAGGTAATTACTGTTATGATTTTTCCTCTGAAAACCTCTAGAAGTGGTTTGAAGTATATTAATTAAAATCCTTACTTTCAAAATAGAGTATTGTGAAGAGTGGTATTATTTCTAAAATGTTACAGCTCAGGAAATAGGAAATAAAAAGTGCTGGAGAAAAATATGGAAATGTTAAGTCTTAAAATCCAACATTTAATATTAAAATGGTAGTCATTTCAATACTTGGTTTTCTTTTGAACGCTCATATAATTTCTATGTCTACAATTCAATTCTACAATTCCCTTATCAGTAATAATTTATTTTCAGACTAATTTTCTCCTTCACTGTCATACGTGCTATAAATGATATCAGCTCATTTACTACTACTAGCTATTAACTACTCAGTGGTTTTGAGATTCACTTCAAACAGGGAGGTTTGATGCAGTACTTTCCAAGAACATTTTCGTTTCAATCACTTCTACAAAGTAGAGATTCAGCTTTAAAGAGTTTACTGTATGTTGTGACAC
Source organism: Cnemophilus loriae (assembly GCA_013397755.1). NCBI lineage: Eukaryota > Metazoa > Chordata > Aves > Passeriformes > Corvidae > Cnemophilus > Cnemophilus loriae. Next base: position 518,865 of record VZTF01009701.1, read on the forward strand.
AGGGGCTCTTTGAAGGTTAATCAGCTTTTTAGCAATAATAGGGTTGGATTCTTGTGTGACTAAGTGAGTCACTTCTGTTTCATGTGCAGATCTATCATTTAATCAGAAGCCTGGAAGTTAAGACTTACTACACTGCATATTAAGTAGAAAAGACAGTTGTTGTTTTAGTAATTTTTTTTCTTTCTGAACTTCACTATATCTTTAGGACGATAAATTAGTTGAGACAGCTAGACTGATTATTTAAGAACCATTCCTAATGTGCGTAAAATCTAATAAAAGGAGCTGTACAGTGAAGTAATATTATTTGGACACCAAAGCTAAAAACTAATTTGAAGAAATATCCTTATAGATACAAAATAAAATCCGCTAAATGTGGTAATGTTCCTGATTTACATGTAGGGCATGATTTAATCTAATTGCAGTTTAACTGGGGGCAGTTAGTATTTTCTTAAAGGCAAGTACAAAAACACACAAATCTTTTTTAACATATTTGTAGCCCAAAACAAATATTTGGGGAATGGCCAGAGTAGACTGTCACAAAGTTTTAACCAAGTAAGTTTTTTTTACAACTGAATATCTCTGATACAGCTCCGCACTTGAATTTAGCTGTTGAAGTTGATACAATTATACACAATATAGTAGGCTTGTGTTTAAACGTAGCTGGACAAAATATTAGCAGTAGCAGTGGGTAGCGGTGCCCCACACATCTTAAAATACAGGAGAGTTTATATTCAAATATATACATTATATGTATATATCTTACCTTGCATGTTAGTCTAACTCTAATCCCATGCCATATACTACTATGTTACAGTACTCAGTACTGTGTGTTGCTGATGGGCACTCAACTTTATCATCTTGTCTTCCTCAAAAGTTGAAATGCTGAGCTGAATAATGGTAGTGTATACAAAACAGAGTCCCGGCAAGAACTGTTTGAATAGTTATCTTTATAATGCAGTGCTTGAGAAGTTTTTGTCAAGTATTTTTCCTGCTGTTGGAAGAGCTGGGTTGGATTCCAGAACAGAAGATGACGTGTGATGTGTTTGCTGCAGTCAGTATGGTGCTTACAGCACACAGGATTACAAGTTCAGATTGTTTAGGTTTCAGAAGGCCTTTGGTGGAAAAGCCAAGGGACTGATTTACAGAATCTTGCTGCATGATACAAATTAAATAACTATTGTAAATATTTTAAAACTTGAGGAATGTTGGTTTGCATAAAGGAATGAGGTTCTGCCTGGGCACAAAGTATCAAGTAGGAAGAGTTGATAACTCGTAATTTGCATTTGTTTTGCTGTGTGACTTGGAGAGAGAAAGGTTTGAGGCAGAGTAGGAAGAGAATGAGTCAGGGCAAAAAAAGCCAGTTACACCAACCCTTTATTCCATTAAGATGACAGAAGTTTTTCCTAAGAAGGGGGAAAGGAAATATAGTCGGCAGATTAAGTGCTCTAAGGAAGGATGCTGCAAATACTGGTGCCAGCTTTGCTATGTGGGTAAGGAGTAGAAATGCATATTGCTTGGTGTTGCCATTTTCCCAAATATATTTGCAAGCTACTACTGTGGATGATGCTAATACATCCTAAAACTGCCATGCCATATTTACTACTCTATATTTGCAAATCTGTGTATATGAAGACTTTATTTAATCATAGTTTTGAAAGCAAGTTAAGCATGATGGGCTCAAATTTAGTCCTGCCAGCTGTTTTATTTGCCCACGAGTTAGGTACATGATATGCTGCCTTTCTTTTTTCCTTTACTGTCATCTGTTAACACAGTGAAATGAAGAAAATCTTTAAGTCCTTATAAACTGAAGCCATCTGGCTGTTCACAGCTGTAATACTATCCAAATGTGTAAATTACAAAAAATGTACTCCCTTATGCTTAGGAGCACAGGCCTGAATTTGGTGCTGGGTTCCTCTGGCTGAGAAGCTGGGATTAAGAGTTTTTTAGTCATGGTTTATTTAGTTCCATAAATTTTGTTGGGACTGGAGAGAATAGGAAATTGTGAAGTGAAAGAGTGTTTGTGAGAATAAAAAGAGTAATGAATATCTGAGGAAGGAGAGAAATTATAGGCAGTTTTTCAATTGGATTCAATAGGGGATCCTAATTCTTATCTGACTTTTGTTTTCCTCTGATTTTGGTCCAAACACAAATCAACTTTATATGCTGTTTATACATGTAAGGTAAGTATTGCACAAATACCTCTGCACTGGCAGGGGGTTCATGCAAGGAAAATATCCAGTTAAATAATGTAAGACCTTGTTATGGTACTTAAAATTTCAGATGAACTTACTTAGAAGCAAAGTGGAGAAAGTGAGCCACAAAAATTTGAATAGAAATGCTTTTCATGAGTTTCCAGGTAATCGTGAACTGGATGGGAACACTGTAAACTTGTGTTGCCTGAGGAAACAACTAACTTCTAGCATTATTTGACTGAAAATATGCATGAAGAGTTGAAAAGAACTCGAGTTACAGTCTAGAGGACTTCACTGTTAAAGCTTGATGTTTGGCACACAGATGCTTGGAGTTTGAATGTGTCATGACTAAAGATGCTTGATCTGGTTCTAATATCCTGTTTAGTTCTTGGTGATACCCCACGCAGCGCTACAGGCTGGGGATGGAGTGACTGGACAGTGGCCAGGCAGGAAGGGACCTGAGGGTACTGATTGACAACAGGCTGAACATGAGCCAGTGTGTGTGCCCGAGTGGCCAAGAAGGCCAATGGCATCCTGGCTTGTATCAGGAATAATGTGGCCAGCAAGACCAGGGCAGGGATTGTCCCCTGGTACTCAGCACTGGTGAGGCCACATCTTGAGTGCTGTGTCCAGTTCTGGGCCCCTCAATTTAAGAAGGATGTCGAGATGCTGGAGCATGTCCAGAGAAGAGCAACAAGGCTGGTGAGGGGTCTGGAGCACAAGTCCCATGAGGAGTGGCTGAGGGACCTGGGGTTGTTTAGCCTGGAGAAAGGGAGGCTCAAGGGAGACCTTATTCTCTACAGCTGCGTGAAAAGAGGGTGTAGCCAGGTAAGGCTCTGTCTCTTCTCCCAGGCAACCAGTGACAGGACAAGAGGACACAGACTTAATCTGCACCAGGGAATATTTAGGTTGGACATTACAAAGAAGTTCTTCACAGAAAGGGTGACTGGGCGTTGGAATGGGCTGTTCAGGGAGGAGGTGGAGTCACTGTCCCTGGAGGTGTTTAAGAAAAGACTGGATGTGGCATTTAGTGCCATGGTCTAGTTGACAAGGTGGAGTTTGGTCGTAGGTTGGACTTGATGATCTCAAAGGTCTTTTCCAAACTAATTGATTCTGTGATTCCTTGATTCTGTGATTCTGTGATTCTTTGTGTATGTGATGCTTGCTTAAGTTTTCTGTCCTCTTGCAAGCTCAGGTGCTCCTTATCTTCACTGTCTGCTGGAGGAAGATGTAAAGAAAACTACTTCTCAGTGTTTCGGATAATGAAAGTTTCGGATAATGAAGTATGCTTTTCTAAGAGAAATGTATTGATAGGCAGATTCTATCAATAAAGATCCCATTCCGTGAACCCAAACCTCCATCCATGAAGCCTTCCTCATCCACGAAGCCTTCCTCATCCATGAAGGGCAAAGAGTAATGATGACTTCATTACTCTTCCATTACTCTTGCATTACCTGATATACATCTGTCTCAGGGACATGAAATAACTCTGCGTGGTGGTTTTCACCACTTAGTACAAATGTTATTTTAGATTAAATGAAGTGATTGAAAATGTTGCTTATAGTTCTTTCCTAATGTTTAATATTTATGATATCTAAGGTTACATAGAAAGAAGCCTTTGCATTGAGTTTAACTTAAAATGAGATAGACGTTTCTTAAAATTCCTTTTAATCAAGCAGAAGGTAGTTCATCTGCATTTTATGAAGCTGTTGCATGACAAATGCAATTGGCCTGTGTGACTACATGTAGGATGGGAGATTATTTTTTAGTGGAATAAACCATCTTGCTTAGAAGAGGATAAGTCCATGACATATGCACATGTATGTGAATGTGTGTTTCCTCTTCCTAATTTTCTTGGGTTTAGAATATGAAATATTTTTTTTCAAAATATTTCAATATGCTTGATTGAAATGCTGCACATGACCTAAAGGCATCCAACAGAGATCAACATGCTGATGCAGAAGGAAATAGAATAAGAAAGAGAAATCTTAAGTTGTCATGTTGCATGCAAGCTGTCTTATCCTACATTTATTTTTGGTCAATTTGGCAAATATGTATTGCTGTATTTGTACTGTCCTGTACAGTTGCTTGTGGTTTCTCTGCATATTTAAAACAAATACTTATACTTCCAGATACTTACAAGCATTGCTTTGTAATTGCTTTGCAATGCTTGTATTCTGGCATTTCTATAGGGTTGTTTTGTGCAAATATAAGCTATTAGTGTCTGTGTAGATTTGGAGCCGAGAATCACATAACAGCTTTGAAAGCAATTTGGAAAATGCAATAATCATATGTCCTTGATAGCTTTAACTGCCTTTGTTATTAGCCCACCTATATAGAGTATTATAATGCTATTATTTTATAATATTACTTTAAATAATATAGTGGTTTAGATTGAATTTCAGAAATATTTCCATTCATTGCTAAGACACATTCTATCTATTTAAAGACCAAGATAAACACAGTGGGTTTTGTTATTTTATAACTGTGTCTTATTTTAAGAATGTCTATGGCTATCAGCATGATCAGTGAAACTTTCATTTTAGCAGCTGCTACAAAAACATGATAGTTTGAAAAAACTACTGTTTTGAAGAAACTTTCACAAAGAGGTACAATGGTTGTATTTATGTAATTGCTCTTGGCAACAGCTTCAGTAAATTTAAGTTGAAGTTCATCCATAAAATTAACTGACTTTCTCAATCCACTTGAACCTTGATCTGTTTTGGTGTAATGTTCTGGAGCTGGTGAAGAAGCTTTGCAATTGGAGTCTGTAACCCCAAATGAGATTACACCACCTTCTTCTGATTCAGAATTTCCTGCTGTTGCAATATGTGTTGTTCCACAGAAATGAGGAGTAATTCCCTCTCAGACACTGTTGAGATTGCTGCCAGGGAACAGCGTTAGTGATGTATTTTTTCACTGCTAAAGACAAGGCGTCACTTCTATTGTAAACTTAGTTCTCTCTCAATGAGTTTATAAACTTGTTCTAAATAATTCACTTCACCTTGACGCTCTGTTTCCCAGGAGACAAAATAGTTGTTTTCTTCAAACCAATTTTTGCTTTAAGAACAAACAAACCACATGGCGATTTTGAAGCTGTGGAATAGACATCCTTTATACCACCGACAGTTGAGTTTTCACTCAGAGCCTTTTCTGTTCTTTTAAAAAATTATTATTTGTGGATTCCTTATTGAGTGGACCGTATTGAGTCTGCATCAGTTGGCTGCAAAGTGTGGTGGTGTTTGAGCTCTCTCCTGCATAGGCAGGTTGCAGTGGGGCTGCACGTTCAGGAATGAACACAAAGCAGAATCCATTGATGCATTGCCCTCACCACCAGCAAGTGTGCACATGTGTGTGTGTGTACAGTCCTCCCTTAGAAGAAAGCAAAAAGAGCAGTGAGTATTTCTCTTCTCTGCTCTCGTTTCAGAAACATTTCTACCTCCAAAGCTGGCATTGCTTTTCTCAGATGATCTGGTTTCAAGCTATGTTGCTGTCGTAGCAGAGGGCTGCTGCAAATTAAGTACTTCTGCTGCAGGGCAGTGTCCCTGGAAAACGTGGTGTTTGGCAATCTTTTGTGTTGGCCCTTCGAGGATCCTGATATTAAATCGCAGGAATACCCCTGAGAATTTCTGAGACTTTTACAGAGGGGCCATCCATCCAAATATAAGCACTTTTGAAGGAGGGGAGGTTCTGGAATAAAGATTGCAGCATGTCTATTTTCTACCAAGAAAATGAGTCTGTGATGGAAAGCAAACACATGTTAAGGCTGGATAACCAGAAAAGAGAGTTGAGACATGTGAGAAGGAAAGAGTAAGCTGCTCTTCAGATTTTGATCACAAGCTTTTTCTGCTTCTAAGGCATGACTGTTCTGTTTCTTGTAACACACACATTTATAAGGATCTCACAGTCTATTTTCTAAATTTAAAGGGGTTTGGTGCCTTCTGGTTGGACCCATGGTAGTTCAATGGTTATGATTAGTACTTTCTCATGGCCTTTGTTTAATACTATGGGTATTTCAGTTATGTTACCTGAGTTTGTGTTTGGTTAGATGAAAAAAACACTGTTGTATGATGAGTACTTGATACTTTTTATCTTGTCATGATAGTCCATTAATTTTAATAACCAGTGAAAACAGATTTATCTCACATGAAGAAGAAGATAGAGATCATCACGTTTGGGCTCCAAGTTACTTCCTTGCAATATTCACTGCATGCTTTACAGCATAGACTCTTGCCCCCCAGGAGTTATAACAGGAAAAACGCATTATGTTCTCATTTTCAGCGTTAGACTAGTTGCCCTGGGATGAGTGGAAGATGAGATAATATGCAAGGAGATCCTCATCCCTTAGGGAGAAGAAGGTGGCAGAAAGAATGAATATTTGTTAAATTTTTCTGGATCCTACAACTCTGAAACTTGTTTGACATCAGCTAACCAGAGACTGGGAGGCATCCCTTTGTGCATGGCCAGTTTTGAGGAGAACACAGGTGGATGCTCCAGAGTCTCCTTCAGTTTTCAGTTTTTCCTTAGTGCTGAGTTGTCATAGGTTGAACACGTCCTGCTCTTGGTTTTGTGCTGTTGCACCATTTTACCACACTGCCTGCTCGGCTCAGAGTTTTTGTCCCTCCTTGACCTTTCCACTGTAATCATAGATCCATCAGCCGTAGCAATGGGGAGCAAAGGCACACGGACCTCCTTGCTTGTCCCCAAGAAGATTGTTTATTCAAAGCAATGAGCAAGTTTTATACCTTTCTCAAGCACCATATTTCCTTACAGGGTAACGATCTATCACAAGTTGCCACATCAGCACACACGCCCTCTCAGTGCCCTTCTATGGGGTGAGCACGCCCGTCAGCTTCCGGCAGGCTCCTTCTCGGAGGGGTCCCACCACGTTCTCGGAGGGGCCCACCACGTTTTCAGAGGGTCCCACCACGTGGCTGCCCCAAGGACAAGTCCAGACAAGGCTCTCTGAGCAGCCATGCGGTCCTTTGTTCTTTGTGCTGCCATGCGCTTCTGCAGGCGCATCCCACACCCAACAACTCCATCCCATCTCTCCCCACAACCAGCCCTTCAGCTCAAGGCACAGTTAGGGAACTGTCACACTTGTGGTATTGGTCTGATGCTGCTTGTCAGCATTTGAAGGGTTCGGATGTGAAGGTGGATGTTTCTGGAGATGCCCATACTACTATTCTCTACTGTAGTCACAAAACTTTCTTTGCAGAAAACCCATCTGGGACTTGCTACCATGTTTTAAAATATCCTTATGACTAACAGAACTATAAAATGTCTTGTCGTTGTTGTAGCACATAGGGGATCCAGTAATAAATTAGAGGTCCTCTGTGACAAGTACCATAGATATATAATAAAACAAAAACCTCTGGGAATGCTTCAGTCTGAGTTCATATTTTTTCCTTATGCATCCAAAAATAGGATTAATCAAATTTCATGCCTAAGGGCTTAAACATATGGAATATGAAAGAAAATTTCACCAGTCAGCAGTGTAGTAGTCCTGCATCTCCGGAAAGTATGCACTTTCATAATGTATGAGATAAAACCTTTCATTTAAACATTTCTCACAGCTTATCTAGTTTCACTTAGGCAGTAGTTTAAAGTAGTAGAATCCCAGATTAATATTCAGCAACTCGAGAACAATGTTTTAGTTTTATTTGAAATATTTCTTTCCTCCCGTTCGAAACTAAAATGCCAACTTTATGACAAAATCATTAAAATGCTTAAATGCTAAATAGAATTTTCTGATTCAGTGTTTTCATGTAGATATGTTTTCTCATAACTCCTTTTCCAGGTTGTATTGGTCAGTGGACATCTGGACAGCTGGGACGTTGGGCAGGGAGCTATGGATGATGGTGGTGGAGCATTTATATCATGGGAAGCATTATCACTCATTAAGGATCTGGGTAAATCTTTAATTTTAAAATATTTTTAATGCATTACATTTCCAGGACATTTTATATGATGTCTAAACTGGATTTTCTATTTTATCCATGTCTCTGAGCACAAAAATTCATTTTGTCACTATATCCCTCAAAACTAGTTCAAACCAGACTTTTTAGAGGGTTGAGTTGATATCTAAGGATGCTTTCCCCCTTCATCAGATGGAATCTATTTTTCCTCCTTATTCCCTTTTTCCACGAATATAAGCTGTGGTCAAGAGGAATGCCCAGTGTATTCATTAGAAACTTAAATCAGCTGCTGCTCCTGCTCTTAGCCCTGGCAGCCTTTAAATAATAAACTAGCTTTCCCTGCTTCCCGGTGGAAGGATTTGTGCACTTCAACAGTCTCAGTCTTTCTTGAAGAGCTCTTTGTAGACAAGCTCTGTTATGTGATTAGCTGCTTGCACACTGCAGTCGTGAGCATCAGACATCCCTGCGAGTTCGTATTCCTTTATTTTGCATTGTTTGAACCTCTAATCTCTCATTTTCCCAGCCTTGGAATGATTGTATTATCAATCTGTAACTAAAACAAAGTGCGTCTGTTCAAATTTTTGGTCTTTTACAAGCAAACTAAGTAGTATTCTTCTACAAAGAATCCTGGTCCACTCCTTCTTTTAGTGTTTTTTAATCTTTTTTTTATGACGCTTGGAAAATTGTCTGTTTCCTTCACCTTCAAGGAAAAAAAGTTGTTCTGCTGTGTTTGGTACTCTATTCCATTCAGAATAAACTGTTGTGTTTCTTAAGGGCAAGTTCATAGTGGCATTGTATAATTCTTATTCACTGGGTTTCCCTTCACACATGACTGAACTGCATCACTTTCTTCTTGTTCAAATATTTGATTTCCTCTGGTAGTAGCCTGTGTGTTTGCTGTGCGACCTGTGGTGAAATGCTGTTCTCTCAGCCAGGAAGTGCTGGAGCCTTTGCTGATGCCCTCTGTTCTGGGCAGCTGTTGTGTTCTGTTCTTCTTGTTGTACCAGTGTTCTGCCGGAACATCAGGCTGGGAGAGGACTCCTGGGTCTTCATAGCTGTATGAAGATATACCCCGCCAAGGGGCATAGGGCCTTTCACAAACTGCCCTCCATAGCAGATTGGTTAATGCAGATTTTATATCTTATGCATATAAAATCTGAGGGGAAAGGAAAAAAAAAAAAAAAAAAAAAAAGAAGGACAGCAAAATAAAATGATGCGGAGATTGTGCGAGAAAGAAATTAATGACTTTTATTTAAAATCAATTCTATAGATTGTGTTTTGAATGAGCATTGTGTTTTGAACTGTGGAGACTGTTTGATATCCTTTTGGAGCCTGATAAATTTAGTCTTAGCCTAGTCCACCAAATACATTTGAAATGAAGGTAAACCAACTCAACTGGCCCTATGCATGTGTTGAAATTTTTTACTGTGTCCAGGGAGTCTTAAAGCCAAGGTGCACTGTGTAGCCATAAAAACTGTGTCTGCATTTACCAGAATATAACTGATCTTACAGCTGTGGTGATATGATCATCAAGCTGAAATGAGCATTCTGAAATATGATTTCTAGAATATGAAGTTTATATTGTGTAGTAAGAAATAATGCCAGTACTTCTGCCATGGTCCTTTGGGTTAATGAAAGCAAAATACCACTACACTATTGAAACAGCTTTTTTCAGTGATGGTCTAATAGCATTTCATCATGATATCACTGCGACCCTTGGACATGGCTTATGGACAAGACACAAATTATGCTTGTTAATTTGGATTCTGACAATTTCATTTAATACTTGAAAAATTATTATAGTTTAAATGCAATTCCATACTTTCAACATAACCTCCTCCCAAAACCACTTAATAGCTATTGGCTTAGGACCAAATACATGAAATTAATTAAAAAGTCATTTAAGTTATGGTTTAAGATGGTAAGATTTTATTTTATGCAATGCAGTTAGTTTTCTTGCCTCAAGTAAAATTTTTAATAGCTTTTGCTTTTATTTCTAAGTAAATCAGTTACTTCGTGTGTTGGCCTTTTTACTTCCTCATATTTCCTGAATCTTCAGTATTAGCTTTTATTTTTTTTTAATTGAGGTGGCAATTTCTGTACCATATTGGTATATTTTTTTTCTTTTTGTTTTGTTTTGGTTTTGGATTTTTTAGCTTTTCAGACACCATAATAGTTACTTCCTCCCTACAGGGAGATGTACCAGTAGCACAATCTGAAGTAGTTTTACATAATCTTCAAAACTTCAAACATTTGGTAGCATTTTTTTTCCCATTTCCATTTTGACTTCACATGAATGTTGTTTCTTTTTGAGAGAAAGGCAACTACATGAAAGTCAGACTGAACTGAAACTGTTTTGCATTATATTACCAGAGAGTGGAATAAAAGTATTTTATTGATGTAAAATCCAATGTATACATTTCAGAAGAGTAGTACCTTAAAAGCATAGGGCCGATTGTGAGCCGCTGTAGTTTTTGAACACTGTTTACAGCTATAACCATTCAGTTAGCTCTGGAAAGTAGAAGAGCTAACAAGTGGAAAGTTTCAGTTGGTCTGAATACTTTGCTTCTAATAGCTGTAATATCTCTGCTCGTCTTCCACAGTGGGATGATGGGAAGGGGGTACCTGCTGGTGGTGCCATTCCCTCTCCTCCTTCTTCAGGGAGGAAGAACAGGCAGCAAATTCAGAGCAAATGTCGACTTCTAGATGGTTACATTTCAACAAGGTGAATCTTGCTGTTTTCTGTGCAGCTGCAATTTCACTCTCAAAACATCCCCTTCAGCAACATATAGTTAAACGTCAGTACCAGCTTGTGCACCTGTTGGTACCCGTACTGGCTGTAGACATCTCCTGACCACAGTAAAAAGAAGCATTTTCCTTAGGGCATCAAGTTCTCTGTATCAACTAAACTCTCATGGCTGCTTTCTTTGCTGGTAGCTAATCTCAGAAAACTAATCTCACTAACTAATGGCCATTCTGACTATTGGTGTTCAAAGGGGTCTTTTCTCACTGTTAATAATGAAGTTTAATGAAGCACAAAGGAAAGAAAAACATGAATTAAATTCTTGAAGCTTATATATGCCACTGATAGGCAAAATCTGTGGTAAGCTGCTTCATGGCAGATGTTCTTAAAAAAGGAAGAACCAGAAATGTTTCCACAGAAGTTGTTTATGTGAAGAAACATGAACATTTCAGCTGCTTATTACTCCTTATTCCTTTTATTGGGAATAAAGACGTTTTTAGAGTTGCTGAGGTAGTTTGTGAACTGGTCTGAACTGGTAAACTCCCTTTCCTTCAGGGAAGCCAAGGCTGTTGTGATTAGCTGAGGATTTTTGATGCTTAAGAAATTACCCTTCATAACTGCAGGCACTGTGTCCGTGGCAGTAAACTTGTGCAATGGGCAGTTTGCCTTCCATGATGTCTGGCAGCTGCTGCCCTGCCCAGCCCTCTGCAGGTTTTAATCTTTTGATCTATTTTGACTAAATTTCACAGAGGCATCAAAGTATTTAGAGTAAGAAGTTCTGATATACTCTTGTCAAATGGGTGACTGGGGAGAGAAGGGCAAGTGCATGTATGTCCCACCTGAGGAGTGGCAGGAAGACGGCACTTTTATCCTTTTCTTAGGATGGCAAACATCTGGTTACCAGAACACGTGTAGCATTTTGGTAATCACCAGTCTCTTTCCTTTTAATCTGCCTGCAAACTCTGTGATAGATAGCAAGTATCTCTATGGCAGTATTGAGAGTGTTATTTGGGGTAATTAAGAGATAATGGGAAGACACTGGAGGTGTTTTAGAGAGGAAAGGCTAATGGGTTCCCATCTTCAAGCTGAGGGAATCCATGGGGTGTTGCAAGAGCTGTAATGTGGTGTGATGAGGGCCTTTGGAAGCTGTAGGAGAGACAGTACTCAAGCAAATTGTGGTTTTCTAGTTTTACAGAATAACAGCTGTGTTGCTAATTACAGTCTAGAAATCTCAAAACCAACTTGGTTTCAGGTTGCATTTATAATTCTAAAATTTTGTGTTTGTCAGTTTATGTGCAAAAAAAGAACATGTCTGGAGCTGGCCTATGTCATTTGCTTCAGCATTTTCGTGTTGATCCGGTTAGTGCTCTGGCGTCATTTGAAACACAGCTTCTCATGTCCCTCTCTCACACAAGGTTTACAAAAGAAGCTGCTTTTCCAGGTGAGATGAAAGACTAGCTAAGCAGCTACATGTAGAACATCACCATAAAATCCCACAAAATTTATTTTGCTGCCATATTTTGTCTTTGGTTGGACATTTTGCAGGACTTGATCCTGCTTTGGATGTTGGTTGTCAGTTTCTGTGAAGGAGATAGTTGTGCTCCTTTCCCAACATTTCAAGCCTGCAGCTCTTCTTGCTTGGGAGTCATACTTGTGTACAGGATATTTGAGCAAGAAGCAGCTAGTAGGCATCCGATGGTTTCAGAGCTTTAGCCAGTGCTGCCTCTTTGCTCCTAATCCAGCTGTGCTCCCACGTTGCTTGGCTGAGGGGCATTTCCCAGCTGAGGCCACAGGTGTTCTGCCCTCCTCCAGCCCTGCCAGAGCCACCTCACTCTCTAGTGCTGGAAATGTGGGACTTTCATCCCTAAAGGGAGCTTGAAGGAACTGAGTAATGACAATAACAGAGAAAGATCTTCAGAAGGTGGTTATATGGCAGTGTCAGGTTTCCAAACATAGCATTTTAAGTTCCCTAACAGCAGTAGGGAGCCTACAGGAGTTGGAAATCCAGTTGATTTTGATGGAGGAATTTCACTGCTTTCTTCTGAAAAACTTCAGAAATTATAACTGTTATGTCTTTTTTTAAATTAAAAAGTCTGGAACCAATTTTTTTTTCATGTTGAGAATAGCAACTGATGGGGTATGTTACTTGACACTACAGTCTAGTTTATTTTCAGAGTCCCATCTCTGCTAGCACAGGAGGAATCAAACAGTCAACAGGTTCTTTGTTCACATCCCAGGTTTCTTTCAGCAACATTTACCCACAAGCTCTCTTTCTTTGTTCAGAAATGTGTCTTCTACCTTTTCCTGGCTGTGTTTGGGTCTCTCTTGCTTCACTGCTAGTCAACTCTTGGTGCCCTGCCAAGCCCAGAGTTGCACACCTATCCACGAGCTACTGCTCAGTCTGGGGACATCTTCAGCAGTCAATGGCTGAGCTGTGAATTTGTCAAATGACAAACTTGTCCTCTTTCCCTTGAATTGCTTGAACTGCAGCCAGTGTAAGGTGTTGCTGGTTAATGCTATCTGAACCGCTGCTTCTACTGAAGTAGTCAGTACAGACTCCAGGAAAGGCTACGCTAGAATGATTGTTGACAAAATCTAATCTCAGTCATCACACCTTTTACACAGCTTTCCTGCATTCCTAGGCAATGATGAAGCATGAAAAAGGGAGAAACGTATGGTGAGAGATGATATGTGCTGTTCCCCCTCTTTGTCTCTTTGCCAGCATTAAGCTGAACTGGGGTTCCATAAGTCAGCTTTCCTATAGATGTAGACATGGATCTGGCACAAACAAGTTTCTGTTTCGTAGGAAAAAGACACAGAAAACTACAGAAATGTTTTTAAAACAAGGAATGTAAGAATTTTAAGGTACTATCTGAGTTACTATTTATGTAACTCATAAGGAGTTGATTAGATAGTTTTTCTGCCTTAAAACTTATTTAAAATTGAAATTGTAACTCTCATCTGAATTATACCCATGACTAATGTGACTGGAAAAGCATTAGACAGATTTTTATACAGTTCACTGTAGTCTTTGTATGAAGTTACATTTCTCCAGTCCAAATTCACGGGCTAATATATGAGGACTAAAGATATGTTTTATTAAAAATATGATCACTGGAGTAATTCCTTTTCTGCTAGTTTAATTGCAGTCATATAAATGCGATTTTAATGTGCTTGCAAAATACTTTGTTAAACATCTTTCTGAATTTCTTGTGGTGGTGTAGTTGTTTGCTGTCTAGGAGATCTGTTGTGAAATGTAATTAAATGACAACTTTTACAGTTGCTGGTTTTTTTCTTTAATCAAATATGCCTGGTATTAACTTCTTGGTCTTACATTCTTTTCACTTTCCCAAAGCTGAGTATTTTATTCTAACCTTCACATTTTCAATTCTATTAAATCTACTTGGTATGAAATATCTGCAAATGCTGTTACACTACAAATGCATTTATTCCTTCATTTTAACATTTGGTTGAATGCATATTTGGCAAGTACTTAAATCTTCAATTTTCATACTGTGCTGACATAGCTGAGGGGTGACTGCAAACATAAAAAGTTGCTAAACTGGTGGTAAATTTAGATATACAGCCCTCCATAGCATTTGCCCTCTGTCTTGTGGACTGCTGCTTCTCTGCAAGCTTTAATTTACCCAGAAATTTCAAGAAAAAAATCTGAGCTTTGATTATGCATAAAAATCTTAAAAACCTGGCAATGCTAGCTCTTGTGTGTTATTGGTTTTTTTTCAAATCTCTAACATGGTTGACATGGTGAAGTTCTGAAATCCTTCCCAAATGAAGTAAGGGGCATCTTGTCCTTACTGTCATTTTTTTTTAAGGTGTAAATTTTCAATATGAAGACAGAAGTGTGCCTGCTGCATTTTCTGACTCATCAGCTCTCAGAATAGCCTAACAGATTTGTTTTTTTCTAATCCAAAGAGCAGGGCAGCAGAGACAGAATACAGGCCCACCTCTCATTAAGATCAAACTGTGTCTGATATTTGCAATCCCAGAGAGTGTGGGAGTGGGCCCCGCATTGCCTTTTCTGCTCCACAATTTGGTGAGATCACAAATGCCCTTAAGGAAGAATGTGTTCCTAAAGAGGAATAAAGTGTGTTTTAAAGGTAGACAGTGTCTTACTCCTTTTGTGGGACTCGGAGAACACGTTGACAGGACCAGAGCAGGGCATGGGGTGGAGGAGTTCTCTGCTGACTCCGCGCTTTACTGTTTTACACAGGCAAGTATTGTGTTTCATTTTCTTCTCCTTTTCTTTTTTTCCTCTTTTTTTTTTTTTTTGGTACACATGACTTGAAATGGCTTCGTGACACTCCACAAACCAGTTCTTTGTTTAAAACCCCATGTGCAGACAAGCACATTTGGCAGTACTTCTCATCTGAAGTGCCCCTGAGCTGTGCTGCCAGGTGGCAGGAAGGTGTCCACAGAGAAACCCTCCCTCTGGCACTGTTGCTGGCCTGACTTGCAGCCCATAGCACCAGGCTCTGGGCTTGGCTTCCCTCTTCTCTGCCTCACCTCCCCAGCCAAAAGGCTTAATCCGTGTTATTTTTAGTTACTAGACTTGCAAATCATTCACAGATTTCCCCTCCAGTCTTGTATACCCAGCTCCTTCCTTGACATTTCCTCTTGGATATTGCATTGCTTTTTAAAAATAAATCTATCTAAAACCTCTCACATTTCCCTTCTCCACTCTTCTGTAAATCTTCCCTTCTGTCATAAGATCATCAGCCTCCCTAAAAACAGGAAAAGAAAATTGCTTGCGTAATCTCAGTGTCTTGCTGCACTGCTGTCAAGGCTGCTGGTGCTCTGCAAATCAGTCCCTCCCTAGACTGGCTTACCTTGGGCACTGCTGTCCCCCTGTGCCCTCTTTGCATAGCCCTGTCCGAAAAGCTGCTTGCAGTCTGTGCCAGTGGCAGAGTCGTGTCCTCTCAACCCCCAAAACATGTTTCTGAGCAAGCTGACAGCCCCAGGCGAGACTGAGCTGCAGTGTCCGGCTTGGCTCATAACTCCACTTTCATTTCCCCCTCTCCAGCCCCAGACCTGACCATTTGCTGTGTTCTTCCTGCAGTGCCGCATCTCTTCTTCTCCAGACCTTGTCTCTCTTTACTCCAGACCTTCGAGACTCGGAGGTTTACTTGCTTCCCAGTGCTATTTTTTGCAGTGCTTTGTCCTCAGGGCTGCAAAAAGAAGCTATCAACAGACAAAAATCAAGGAGATTGCACTGTATTAGAATGATTTAAGAAGAAAAGAAAGGCAGTTTCCCAAGCCAAAAGCTGTTTCCCATGTCTAATTTGAGCTTCACTAGAGAATTAGAAATATGTTATAATCAAGATTTGAATAGTACTAAAAGGGCTTTTTTTAAGCTGTTCTCTGCCTTGTTTTTTGAATTTTTTAACTTT
Organism: Cnemophilus loriae; assembly: GCA_013397755.1. Classification (NCBI taxonomy): domain Eukaryota; kingdom Metazoa; phylum Chordata; class Aves; order Passeriformes; family Corvidae; genus Cnemophilus; species Cnemophilus loriae. The sequence continues at coordinate 535,126 of VZTF01009701.1, forward strand.
GAAGCTCTACGAAGAAGGACTTGAGGGTGCTGATTGGTGAGGGGGTGGAGGTGACCTGGCAGTGTGCTCTTGTAGCCCAGAAAGCCAAACATGTCCTGGGCTGCATCCAAAGCAGTATGGCCAGCAGGGTGAGGGAGGGGATTCTGCCCCTCTACCCTTGTGAGACCCCACCTGCAGTGCTGCATCCAGCTCTGAGGACCACAGCATAAGAATGATGTGGACCTGCTGGGGTGAGTGCAGAGGAGGGCCACAAGGATGATTAGAAGGATACAGCACTTCTCCTATGAGGAAAGGCTTAGGGAATTGCAATTGTTCAGCCTGGAGAAGAGAAGGTTTAGAAGAGACCTGACTGTGGCCTTCCAGTGCCTGAAGGAGGCCTACGAGAAAGATGAGGAGAGTCTTATTTAGAAGAGCATGTAGTGACAGGACAAGGGGCAATTACTTCAAACTGAAAGGGAGTAGGTTTAGATTAGATATTTGGAAGGAATCCAGATTCCCTGGATGAGGTGGTGAGGCACTGGTACAAGTTGCACAGAGAAGCTGCAGATGCCCCATCTCTGGAAATGTTTAAGGCCAGGCTGGATGGAGCTCTGAGCAACCTGACCTAGTGAAGTGTTCCTGCCCATAGCTGGGATGTTGGAACTAGATGATCTCTAAGGTCCCTTCCAACCCTAGCCATTCTATGATTCTGTGATTTTCTCTGTGAAATCATTATTTGTCACTCAATAAAAAAAAGAAAAAACTCCTCTTAAATATGTACACAGGCAATTTTCTGCACAAGTAGTGAGATCAATTGTCTAACCATAGAGGGCCGTGTTTCTAACAAGAATGAAAGCCGAAGTCCTTCTGGTTTAGAATGCAGACTTCTTCTTGGTCTTCAGAGGAAAAATCTGGACATCTTCAATGAACAGTGTTATTACTATCATCCTATTGATTACAGTTTATTTCTGTATGTATATTCTTTGAAATTAGGCAGGGAAACAGTTGCTAGAGGTAAGAGCTTTTTCTCTTCCTTGCCCATACCACAGGATACATAAATCAGGTAATAGCAGATTGCACCACTGTTTTTGATGATGAGTTCTTATCTTCTTTAGCAAAATGTGGAGTACTAGTTTTATTTTTATTTTGGGCAGTGCCAGAAATTTTGGAAATTCCAGGTATTTTATGAGAAGTGCATGCGTGACAGAAATATCCCAACCAATGGCACCCAGTAATTCCCCTATGTCTAATCAGCTGCAAAATTGGAAAAGGTAGGGAGTGAAATATAAATTTAAAGAATGTCAGCAGCATCATTATGTATCTTAATATTTTTTGTATAAATACTTATGAATATTTTTTGTATAAATACCTTTTAAAGAAATTTCAAGCCACAGGGTAACAATGCAGAAAAGGCCATAGCTTATGTATGTTCAATGCAGCAGAGGACAATACTTGAGGATGATATATCTGTATCTATCTCTCCCTAGCAGCTCCTAAAGCAAATCCATTTGGGACTTTGGGAGTATTAGAAGTAAGAGGACATAGAGAATAGTTTGGGTTGAAAAGCATCTTCAAAGGTCACTTAGTCCAACCCCCCTGCAGAGAGCAGGAATTGCTTCAACCGGATCGGGTTGCTCAGAGCCCTGTCCCATCTGACCTTGAATTTCTCTAGGGATGGGGAATCCAGAACCTCTTTGGGCAACCTGTGACAGTGTTTCACCACCCTCATTGTGAAAAAACATCTTGCTCAGATCTAATCTGAATCAACCCTCCTTTAGTTTAAAACCATTGCTCCTTGTTTTTATTGCCACAGGCCCTGCTAAAAAAGTCTGTCCCCATCTTTCTTATTTACTCCTTTCAGTTACTGGAAGGCTCCTCTAAGGTCTCCCTGGAGCCTTCTCTTGTCTCAGCCTTTCCTCATAGGAGAGAAGTTCCATCTGTCCGATCATCTTTGTGACCCTCCCCTGGACCTGCTTAAACATGCCCATGTCTCCCCTGTGCTGAGGACCTCAGAGCTGCATGCAGTACTCCAGGTGGGGTCTCACCAGGGGAGGTAGAGGGGTAGAATCACCTCCCTCGACTGGCAGTGCAATTTATTCTACTTTATGCTCAGATCAAGGCTTTTCTAGCCCATTTATGAAGAGTCTTGGGAAAGCATTACTTCCTTGTTTTGCTTTGCTTGTGTGTACAGCTTTTGCTTTCGCTATTAAATTGTCTTTATGTCAACACACGAGTTTTTTAGCTTTTATCCTTCCGATTTTCTCCCTTGGCCCACTAGTGGGGGAGTGAGCAAGTGGCTGTGAGGGGCTTGGCTGCCAGCTGAGGTTAAACCTTGACACCTGTTAATCTGCTCACATCCAGTTGCAGTTTGTGTATATGCCTCATATAAGCTGAACAGCTATTTGATTTGCTTGTGTGTGATCCCAGTGCCTTGACTTGCAGAGAAAATATCTGTTTTCACAAAGGTAGAATGCTTTTTATGTTTTTCTAAGCTGGTCAGTCTTGCAAGGACATTGAAGAAGCCTTTTAGCCATCTACACACAGTCTTCTTAGAAAATACTTTATCTTTGTGATCCTGCCAATCAGTAAGGATTTACGTTTACAAAGTGAGAAAATAGTTACTGAAGGAAATTTTGTTTTTATAGTACTGATCTCTATTATGATTAAAAAAAGATGATTCAGGTTCTCCTTCCTGACTTGTAAGCTGTATTGAGAGTGAAGTGGGTTTATTTTTTTGCTTTACATGTGACAGGCCATTATGATTTGTCTCTACATGTACCAAACAATACATTTCAGTTTTGCTGTGTGGGAATGTCTCAATTCTATCAAGCATGAGTAAGACATGTAGGACATAAAATTCAGGTCTAGCTGCTGCTATCTACGAACATGAGCAATCTATGATGATTTAAAAGAAACAGAAAATAGAGTCAATAAGACCTGCACATTGGTATGACTGACGTATTTGTGGTATCCAAAGAGAAGGTGAGGATAGCAGCCACTCCAGCACAGAGGGAGCGTAATAGAGCAAGAGTCCTGCTGTGCTTGCTACAGATCTATCCTTAGTCACAGATTGACTATATGGATGTTTTTATTTAATTCTTTAACTTAGGAGTCCACATGCCCATAATGTTTTTTATGCTTGAGACAAACCGTAAGAATACAGAGGCTGATCAGCAAATGCACCTTTGTGGTAAACTATGATTTTATTTCCCAGTTAAGGGTAAGGTAGAAGGGAGAAAAAAAAAAAGATAATACAATTTTCTAAAACACTGGAGATTTTGGAAATTCATCTGTAGGTTTTTTCATCTGATAGCCTCTTTATTTTTAATACTATGTAATAAGTCATTTATTCAGGTAACAAGGAAAGAGGCACAATTTTATTTGTGTAACAGTTTTCCTTCATTTTAAAATTGTCTACCTACCCCTCTATATCTTGCACCCATCATAAAACATAGTTTTCTAGCCCAATTGCTATGTTATTGTGTCTTTTTAATACATATTTGGGCTGTGATCTGAAAGACTTCTGATTTTGTGAAGATGATACCTTGCTTAGGAATCAGCAGTTTTTAAGAAGCAAACCAAAGTAGTTAAACTTATTTTTAAAAACTTTCGTAACTTGAATACAATGCTTCATTTTTTTTTCTAATAAAAACATGCATTGAGAATATTCTTAGCAATTTTACTTCTGAATACAGTATTTGTTTGCTGTTCTTTGGTCAGATTAGCTCTGTTTTTAATAACAGGTAGATAAATACTTATCGCTTTCAGATTAAGATAATGAGGAAATTAAATTTTCCTCTGTAGACTTTGTTTGTATTTAAAATAATTGCCTCCATAGCTTACATATTTTTATTTTTCTAAAGTTGCCCATTTGATTTCAGTAGAACACACAAATGAATTTGCTGACAGGAATGTGGGAGATGGGAAGAGCTGATACACCACCTCTCGGACTGGAAAGACCAAAGCTCAGCAGGGCTTTTTCATTTCCCCAGCTTCAATGGACAGATGCAATGATGGGCAAGGAGGAGGCCGTAAGAATCTCAAATATCTTTTCCACAAATGAGCTGAGATCATCTCAAGCTCCTGGAGAGCAGGAGCTGAGGTTACAGCCCATCTGAGCCAACCGTGAGGACCCCCTGATCACTGGCCTAAGTCCCCGTTAGGGCAGCAGTGGAAGACTAAAGCAGCTTGATTTTTGCTTGGGAGGAGCCAGAAGATGGTGGTCCCCTGTCTTTAGCATTTCCTACCAAAGCTACTCTCACAGGCTTGGTGTGGTGGGCTGGAGATCAGACACCACTTTGCATTTTGTGATAAATAAAAATAAATAAAATAAACCTCCTTTTCCCACTGGAACTGCAGTGCTGCTGGAACCATACTACAGCACTGGCCTCTATGTTTTATACCAGCACTTTTTCTTTTTTACAGCCACCTCTTCTAACCAAGCTGCTGAAACATTTGGGGTTATTTTGGGCTTAAATCTTTCTGACTTCAAACCAATAGCTATTTTATTATCTCAATTTTACCTCATTAGCTGTCTGACTAATTTGAAAAGCAAAGGAGGCTAATCCTTTACTGTTGTGATTTAGGCGAGCAGGGAATCCACTGGGACGTGTGCTGAAGGTTGTCTTTAAAGTAATGAAGTTTGACAACCTTTCTGTTTACAGTCAGCAGATCAACATTCAGAAAATACACCTTTAAACTTGTTTGCACTTCTTTATGAAATATTGGAAAATCCAAACTCTTTTATTCAGATTTAGGGTATTCCTTCTATATTCTGCCTTCAGTTCTGAGGGCTGCTAGCATGTAGTTTTGAGAAAGAAATCTTCAGATCAAATTCATTGTGTCAAAAGAAAAAAATTAATGAAGGTCAAGTCTGTTGGCAGTCTTCATCCATTTCAGTTAGGAAATGAAATAAGTTTTGACAGTGATACTGATATTATTTCTCCTCAGCACAAAAGTGTGTGTGGTACTTTATGCTTTATCACTTGTGATAATCTCCTCGTGTTTTTTCTTTATTTTTTTATCTAACATAATTAGCATTCCAGTGCACAGAGAACAGTTTTTTCTTTATCTGTTTGCTCTTCCATGCTCTCAAGTTTCTCTCAGTGTATAAATTTATGAATAGGAGCAACCAAATAAATAGAGGGCAGCAACTTCTATCTGATCAGTTCTGCCATGGCAAAAATGGTTTCAAAATTTATCTGAGAACTTGTCTTTCTGATTGAGCTACAATAGCAAAATAGAAAATGGCTTCATGTTCACCTTGTTTCGGAAAGTCGTGCATACATGTAGCAGCTGACTCTATTTCAGATTCCAAAGTACAGATTGCTGCTTTTCATTTCTCTGATAAAAAGCAAAATACTATTACATAGCCCCTCAGTTCTTGAAATGGATAAACATTTCTCATAAAAATCCAGCAGCTCATTTTCAATTAATTGTAATAAATTAACCATGACAAAGCAATGCTAGTTTTCATGAAAATTTGATTTGGATCTGCCACGAGCAGATGTGCATTACTTATGGCAGACCACCACAATGACAAAAGCACGTGTTTCAGAAATCTATCAAGGTAGTTACTTTCTGGTGTGGTTTTCAGACACTTTCAGTATGTCTCTGAAATGTGCTTCTCTTGTGCTACTGCAACAGGTAGCAGCACCACAACTGCCCACTTCTTCCTCGTATGGGCTCTCTCTCCACACCCCAATCTTTCTTCCTGAAAAAGAAAAAAGTATTCTAGACAGAAAAACCCACACTTGATATAGGTTGTGTTTGGTTTGTTGAAAGACAGGTTTTTCATCCACTGGAGGCTGGAGACCAATGCAAAAAATGCTTAAATATATCAATATGTAATATTAAAAACAATATTAAAAACTGTGTTTTAGGACTTCGTCCAAAAAGGACACTGCGCTTGGTGCTATGGACAGGAGAAGAGCAAGGAGGAATAGGTGCCAAGCAATACTATCAGTTGCACAAGGTAAATATATCTTTTCATCATTTTCTTGACAGCGCTTTTCTCCCCAGTCTTGTGACTTGAATACTGTTTTTGTCGAAATGTTCAGCTTAGTATCTAACCAAAACCAGTGATTCTAGTTCTGCCTGTTGTGGGTTGAATCATAAATGTAAACCTAATTTTACGTTTAACAGTAAGTGATGCAACAACATGTGTGCGTGTTCCGCTTGACCTAAGATACTCTGTCACAAAAGTGTTCTGGAACAGATATTTCATGATGATCTCTGCCATAGCTTTCAAACATAGATAACCTTCTGAGAATGAATGATGAATGGTCCATATACGTTTGCAATATAAATAAATTTTGTTTGCCTTATGTATTTCTGCTGCATTGCATTTTCCCAAAATATTTTACAATGTAAAACATAAAATAATAGAAAGAAAAATATTTGCTATCTTATCTTGATAGTGGGTAATCTATAATGTACTTTGCCAATTGTTAGTTTTGTGGGATCTAGAACATCCTAAAAGGTTGATTTCTGGTGATGCAAAGAACACACAAACTCTATGACTTATGGCTATGAGGATAGAGATATCACATCTGTCTCTCCTGCCAACAACTGCCATTTCAAAGTACATAATGAGATAAAGGGCAGTTGCCAAAACTATTTTGGAGATAAGTCTTTGGAATATGTGTGTGTTTGGGGTTTTTTTTCCACAGAATAATTATGCCATATCTATATAACTAATCTACAGTAGTTATCTTTTATTCTTTTCCCTAATTAAATAGTATAACTCTTAGCAATGGTTGATACATCCCAGGCAGAGACAAGGTAAATGCAAATATGCCTAGGAAGTTACCTGCTCTACAAAGGTATGAAAGCAGACTTGCAAGCAATTCTTAAGAGCACAAGCAATTCTTAAGAGCATATTTTTAATGCTAAGCAACCTATCAGAACAAATAAATGGAAAGCTCACTTTGAATCAAATTCATTGTGATGAACCAAATTAGATCAACTTGCATCTGCAGTAGAGTTGTCAGAGCTAGGTTTAAAGCAGTTAGTTTTCTGGCTAATTGATGAATAATCAAATATTTCCCACTAACTAGTTTAATATTGCTAAGAAGTATATTTAACTATGCATGTATAATGTTGTACCTCCTTGTATCTCCAAATTATAGGGATAACTCAGCTCTGTCATTTATTTGGAAGAGGTACCCAAGAGCTTGCTTTCTCAGCTTCAGGGAGGTGCCAGGTTGCAGTTTAGTATATGTTAAGGACTCTGGATTTACCACTGTTACTCTGATATTCCGCAGGATTAAACTAGAATAAAATATAGGTAGCACATGAAAGAGATGCTTCTTATGTACAGAACTGCATTTTGGAGGAGCTGGAAGGATGCTCTGTGCCTAATGCACACCACTCATCAGAAATGTATCTGCAGATTTACCTCTGTAGATTTCCATGTTGGACAATAAGACCCATCCTATGGTGGTGATGTCAGCAACACGTGAAATTGTCTCATGCATGTCTCATCTTTTGCCAAAATGGCTTCGTTTCACTGTTGTCTCAAAGATTTCTATTCAGAAATAATACCAAAAAGCAGACCTAAGGATCAAATAGGGAAATATAAAGCAGGCTGAGTGTTCTGTGCAAGATATTTGTTTACTTTGCTTTTAAAAAAGTTGAGACAAAGATGTGTCTCAGTTCTTGCTCTGCTGGTGAGATTCCATCTGGGTGTTGTGCTCTGCAAAGAAAGCCCTGTCTGACTTAACAGTTTGTAATTTACATGGCGAATTTAAGCAGAAATGACATCCGTCTGTTGTTTGTTGTTCTTGTTTCCCCCCTGCCATATGATCTGGCATAATTATAAATCGATTTGACTATAGGACATTGCATTACTCATAATAATGAAATAAAGTTGATTAATACTGTACATTAAATTCAGCATGAAAAATAACTTAACCTTTTAATGATTTACTTGCTCAAATTTCTGGCAATTAGGATAGTATGGCACACACATTGCTTGCTGATGGTAATGAGTACAAGTTAAATAAGAGTGATATTTAAAGATGCCTTGTTAAATGAAAGACAGCCTGTATGACTCATCTACATAGCTGGACTTATGAGTTTAGTTCGCTACAAACAAGTAGAAATATGAATGCAGTAATTCAGCATAGGCAGACATGGATTTTCTTGACATTGTAAATTACCTTCTCATGTTGGTGGAAATGTGGCAAGGGAGAAGAAATGAAGACAATATAATACTGGACAAGTACAGATACTCTTATTTTTGTCATTTATTTATTATTTCTTTCAATTTAAGTTCAAGTCCTTCTTCCTCATCCATCATTGTAGGTTGTCACTGCTAGAAAGTGGATAAGTTACTGCAGAAATAACTGAGATAGCAGCATAGTGGTTTTACTATGGTGCCAATAATTAACACATATCCCTGTGTAATAGCATTATTTATAACACTCAAGTTTTTCCTCTAGATCCCAGTATTATCATTTCTGATTATTAAAGCTAGTGGTAGGGTATATTAGCTGTTCAGAGCTTTATGAGACTGTAAGAGCTGCCATATTGTGTTGATCAAAAGCTCTAGTGCTCTAGACAGTCTAGTGCTGTCTCCTGTTTCTGATAGCATCCAGTAAATATGTGCTTAGGAAAAGCATATTTGCCCAACTGCAGTCAGGTGAAGCTCAGACACATACATTACTCGTGCAACCACGCTTTTGGTTTATCAAATATTTTTCTGGAGAGCATCACATGGTCCTCGTCCATTGTTTTCTTTGCATGATTTTTCTAAGCCATTTCCAAGAGTTTAAAGCCCTGCATATTCCAGAAGTTCCAGTGCCTCTATTAGTGCGAGGGTACCTGCCACCCACCAGGACATCACAGAGCACCTGCTGGTGCTCTTTCTTTGACCATGGAGTAGAAGTCTCTCAGGGGAATTACCAGCACCTTTGCCTCCAAAGGAAGTATCTGCTGAAGTGCTCACTGCTTTTAGCTGTTAGCCAATAATTAGATTTAATCCCAGACTAGAAAAAGAGTTGATTTTCCTTAACATTAAAGATCCTTATCTTGATAAAGAGCAGTGAAATTAAAGGATTTTAGTGCAAATCAGACTCCAGAGCTTGGAGTTTGACACTACATCTGACGTCTTCTTGCAGTGCTTAGTGCTGGGCGACCCAGTTGCTGAGTAGGGCTCTTACATACAGACAATACTGTAAATAACTTCAGAATCGTGAAATACTGCAATGCTACTTTCTTATACAAGTCAAATTGAAGAACTGGAGGAGCACAATTCTAGAAGGCCTCATGATGCAACTCTTCAGTACAGATTCTCCTACAACCTTTAACAACGATACCCGAGTGCCCTCAACCAGGGTTAAGTTTTTTGTGTGTTTACTCTTATGCTGTCTTCATGAAGGGAGAAAGAAATATATGTAATGAAGTGTCTGTCCTCCTTTTCATTGCTTTGGACTAGATTCTGTGAAAGGCCTGTCTACCATGAAACAAGGTTACAGTTATTTACCCAGCTGAATTAAGAGACTATGAATGACTGATAATATTTATTTTGGAATAGAAGAATTGCATACAATCTCTTGGGAAAGCAAATACATTTTGTAATGAGAAGACTTGAGAGATCCTAGGCCACATTCGAATTTACTTTAGTAACTTCATTGTGATCACTGGAGACATTAATATGTTATGAATTCAATTCAAACCCCATTACAGAAGACATTCTTAAAATATTTCTGCATGTTGGTATTCTTATCTTAACAATATTTACAGTACTTAACTCTATTTCTGGTGCAAATGCCATACAGTATTTTAACTTTTTGGCAAAGGTTTAAATACATGAAAAATATCAATCACCAGTGTTTACTATGGTTTCTTTTTTGCATTTATTACCAAGATCTGATATTTTGCTCGAACTGTGTCTGCATGAAAACAGGACTCTCTGAAATGCTGACATTTCTTTTGTACTAGTTTAAGTACTCTTTGTTGATGCTCACATAAGATTTCTACTGTGATTTGCTAATGAGTTGCTTTCTCTAATACGCAAATATCCAAAAAATATCTTGTCACTTTCAGGTGAAATGATTCTTCTCCAGAAAATATTGGCTCCTCAAAACCATAGTTTTCAGAAAACTTTATATCCTGATGTACCAAGTACTCTGGTGAAATGTAAGACATGAATTTGTGTCTGATTTGAACCAAACATATCAAGGACTTTAACAGGGATTCTTTTATCCCCGCAAAATATGTTGACCGTTAGTCTTTTGACTTTCTTCAGGCAATATTCTCTGTAATCAAAAATTATGTAAAATTACTGCTGCCTTTTTAGGTCACTGATGTCCTGTTGATCCCTTTCATTGCAAAGGGAAAGAAATGCAGAAAGAGTGAAATGTCCATTTGCAAAACTACAGAAAGAAAGTAATTGCACTGTATCCTCCAGTATCACAACAGGCAGTAACACCACTGATTGTATTAAGCACAGTAAAGATAGCATAGTTACAGAATTATCTTTTACACCAGTTCTAGGTCCATAGGAATTCATAATTCTTAATATTAAGGAATAAGCTTCCTTGTGAAAGCTGCAGAGAAAGACAGATTTTGCTAAAACACAAACCCAGGTTTATTCCTTATACTGCCTGAAGCATGGAAGACCCCAAATCAGTCATGACAGCATGTGTCCTGGATGTCTAGTCTTCATTCCATGTAGATAAAATTCATACATGTGTGCTGTTAGAAAAACTTTTCTCTGTGCATCTTTCCTCCCTTCCTCTCAAGTGAATAGCAGAGCTGCCGGTTGAATCTGATAGAGACATCTTCTGAGAATAGCTGCTTCTAGTGCGTGCTTCAGGTAGATTCACCCATCCACGGGTCCTTGATCCATTGGGATATTCGACTGTAAGAAAGTTGGCTTCCTTCTATCCAAACTCCCTGCAGCTGTGCAAGATGTAGAAAATTATGTATGTGCTGTGATAATTTCTAAGGTATTGCAAATTTGTTTTCATTTATCTTTTGTTGAAAGTTGCAGAAATACTCATTAGCTTCCTGAAAAAGTAAACATCATCTTTGGTTGAAAGATGTAAACCGCAGTTTTTAATTTTATCATTGTTGCCTATTTTCTAGTGAAAACCTCAATCCTGTCAAAAAAGGACAGTGGTGGGATGGTCATTCAAAGTCATAGACATTGTTTTGATACCTTTGTATTTGAGCAGTAAAAGGTCTAAAGTTATGGAACATTTTCCAGGAAGAGCACTTCTCTTTGATACACCCCTTTGTCAAATTAAAAACCTCCCAAGACAAGACTTCAGGCATACCTTACTTAGCCTGCTCAGAGCTGACTGCTTTTTCTTGTCTATCATCCCAGGGAATTTACAATACTGAATGGTCATCTCTGTGAGTGCTGGCAAGTCATCGTAGAGGAAACAGTCGCGGTATTGTACAAGGCAAGACATGCCAGTAGTATGTTTTTACTGAGTGAAATGCTAATGAGTACATGACCAAATTGCTCCAGGGCTGTTGAAGTTACTGGGACTTTTGTCATTGGCTTCTCTGAGGTCAGAGCTTGTAACTGTCATAGAGAACAAACCCTTAAACCTGTAGACTTTTTACATACTGCTTTCCCATTAAATGTTGCAGAAGAATATTTTATATTGTAACAGAAGGATGAGCCTTATTCATACCTTATCATCTAGCAAAAATTGTGCTAATCTTCAGCTTTACATCAGCTTTCTCCCATATAATGATGGGATAATTTACAAAAATATCTAACTCACAGTGTTCCCGATTTTCCCTGTCTTCATTCAAAACGAGTATGAATGGTATGATCATGCTTGTGGCTGGTGGTTATTATGCCTTGATGCTGGCGCATCTCTGCTTCCTAACAGCTGTTGTGGTGTTTTTTCTCTAGTTTCAATTTATGCTGTTTTGCTTCATTAAATTACCTTCATACTAAACAGCAACTCAAAATTACACTACATCGTGTTTATATATTATTAAATACTTAGAGGATATTATTTATTTTACTTTTTTTTCTTTTCTAGCTGTCACATGCACTTAGGTGTTTCCAGTGTTTTTTCTTGTCTTTTCTGTACTCTCAGTTGCCAGCCTAACAAACCTTCTTTTAGTACTACAAGTGGGCTGACCATCACTTCCCTGTGAGTCCTACAACATGGTTGTTGCCCTGCTATACTTGTTTCCTGACTGCCCTGAGACAAATACTGGAATACAACTGTTGTTGTTTCTTAAAGTTAAGTGTAAATCAATAACAGAAAGCTGAAAACACAGTGTCAGATTAACTGATACCCCTTATCACTGGAACAAATGAACCATTAGTCAAGGACAGTGCTCTGTCATTACAGACTTTAGTATTTTTCCTGTAAAGTGGTGATTTTTCTCAGTGGAACAAAAAAGAAAACCAGTAAATGAGCTGTTGGACAAGTAATACTCTATTTTAAACAGCCCGGAAGTACTGAAGGCTTTTAGGATAGTTGTTCCCTGCATTAAACTTTCAGGTATGTCCCTGCTTTAGCTGGGTGAGAGGAATTGCCATCAGTGACTCAATGGATTAGTCATGAGATGTTGGAGTCTAGTTTAACATCTGGTAAGAATTAACAATTGGGATTTTGACTGAATAAGTAGCTGCTGTAAGGTATACCTGCTTGGGATTGCCAGTGTCTATCCTAGAAGGAACATGTTTCCTACCAATAGAAGTACCAGACATACATTTTACAAGGGTTTGTTTTCTTAATAGAAAGAGTTTACTGTAATTACAGGCTAAACAACAGATCCCAGAGGGTGGGACAGTAATCAGTGGCACAGGGTCTCGTTGGAGGTCTGTCACTGGTGGTATCCCCCAGGGTTCAATACTGGGCCCAGTATAGTTTAATTTTCCATCACTAACTTGGATGAAGGGGCAGAGGTCTCCTCAGCAAGTTCCCTGACAACACAAAGCTGGGAGGAGTGGCTGATACCTCAGTGCTGTGCAGCTCTTCAGAAGGACCTCAACAGGCTGGAGAGATGGGCAGAGAAGAACTGCCTGAAATTCAACAAAGGCAAGTGCAAAGTCCTGCACCTAGGGCACTCCAGGCACCAGGCTGGGAATCAACCTGCTGGAAAACAGCTTTGTGGAGAAGGAGCTGGGGGACCAGATGAACAGCAAGCTGTCCATGAGCTAGCAGTGTGCCCTTGAGGCCAAGAAGGCCAAAGGTATCCTGGGGTGCACTAGGAAGAGCACTGCCAGCAGGGTGAGGGAGGTGGTCCTGCTCAGACCTGGTGAGGCCACATCTGGAGCAGAGCATCTAGTTCTGGGCTCCTCAGTACAAGAGAGATGTGGAGCTCCTGGAGCAGGTCCAACAGTGGGTGAAAAAGATGATAAGATGAGAAGACATGACTGAGAGAAGACCTCATCAATGTCTATCAGTCTCTGAAGGGAGGGTGTCAAGAGGATGGAGCCAGGCTCTTCTCAGTGCTGCTGAGCACTAGGACAAGAGGCAACAGACAGAAAATGATGCACAAGAAATTCCACCTGAATATGAGGAAGAACTTCTTTATAGGTGCAGGTGCACTGGAACAGATTGCCCAGAAAGGGTGTGGAGCCTCTCTCACCAGAGATATTCAAGAACCATCTGGACGCAATCCTGTGCCATGTGCTCTGGGATGACTCTGCCTGAGCAGGGAGGTTGGACCAGATGACTCACTGTGGTCCCTTCCAACCTTAACCATTCTGTGATTCTATGATTTCATGTTATCAAGCTTTTGCCTTAGAGATGACAAGTACTTACATTTTTAGTTTTGCTTAGCAGAGATAAATATAGATTGTTTATAGAGAAAACAGAAATAAAAGGAATTAAAATTAAAAAACTAATAATAGGAGAAGTATTGGCAAGGATTGTGCCTTATTGTGTATTCAATGAAAATAGCAAGCTATAGAAAGTCAATTTTCCCATGCAGTATTTATTGTAATGTTTCATTTAAAAATTCAGTTGAAGAGGTAAAGATGACATGATAAAGAGAGGTAACCTTCTCTGTGACCAAGTCATAAGAAGGCAAAGGATAAAAGTCTATTTTGATGTTCAGAGAATTAGGCAGCAGGTTACACAAAGAAGTTTTAATTTTCTGGTACATACCAAGAGAAGTGGCACAGTATCGAGATGCAGCAAATGAGATTACTTTCTGAAAAAATTACGTACTGAATTTAAAATGCTTATTTAAATGGTACATTCACTAGGAGAATGACTGAAGGAAACAGCTGAGCCTGCAGTTATTTTTTAAAGTCTTTCTGGTTTGTTTGCTGTTCCCTTGAATTAGACAAGGGGCAAAGTATGGTCTCACCCCACTTTGTTAGTGGCAGTTATTCCTGCATCATAGGAGTCAAATGATGACAAAGCATCTTCACTATTTTTAAGCAATATATTTTACGCATGTTTTCCAGCATGTGTTTCTTTCTGTGAAAGTAGAAATGCCAATGTAGAGGTACAAAAATGGGAATGGGGAAACTGATCTAACTTTTTTTAAGACTGCAACTTTCAAATTCGATGGTGGGTAGTTTTATAAGTAATCCTATCTTCTAGTGGACCAAACAGGGAAAAAGCTTTCTCAAGGACGCATGGTACTTCAAGTAGCTATGACCTGTTTCTTTTTTGTTCCCCAGTGAAGTCAGTTTCTCTCCCTGGGGTGTCCAGTTTTTGTGCCTCTCCAGCACATTCTCAGAACTGAATAGCTTTCTTACAGAACAACAATATGGTGTAATGTATTGTGGGTGGTTTGTTTACTCAGTTTCATATTAAAAACACATGCAAACATTTATGTGAGAAAACACAACTGAAGAGTACAGCAATGCTGCAATAGTAGCAGTTTATGAAGTTCTTGAACTTAGGGATTCTGTTGTTTTGAGTGATAAGTGAGATTTCTTTTAGGTATCCATGTTGTTCCCATGCTCACTCTTCTCCTCACTTCACTGCCCTGAATAGTCCCTTCCCCTGGCCTTATTGCTTCTCCTCATTTCAGCGTCTCAAAAAATGGGCAGAAGTCCTGCTTTGGAAACTCAACCAAAGAGGTTGAGTACCATAGCATCATATTTATGCAGGACTCACTATACGTCAGTTAGCTTTCATTGGCAATTCAGCAGCACACTGAAATGTGTGTTGTCTTTACTAAGTCTTGCTCCTTGGGCATATGATAAAGATGATTTACATTTTGAGACATTCTTTCTATTGCATCTGTGACATTGGAGCATCACTGGTCCCTTTTAGTCTGCAGCGTGCTTTTCTTGGCCTGCTTCTCTCCCACTGTATTCAGACGGTCTGTGAATCATGATTCATGTTGAGGCTCGTGACCTCAGGACAGCATTTGATGATAGGCCTAGACACCATATGTAGCCTAATTATTTACATTTAATCTTTTGCAAACTGAAGATGTTTTCCAGTGTCTAAAAATGGTGATTGCCAATGAGGTGACAAGACTGGTTATTTGCACTTTGATTTCCAGTAGTTAAATGGGTGGATAGATTGGTTATCTTAAGGTATTATAACATTTACAGTTACTTTATCATGCAAAGATTTTATACTAAATTTTCTAACTACTGGATCTATTTCTAAGTTAAAAGTAAATAGCTTTGCTATGTTAGAATTGTTTCACTCAAAAGAGAAAAGTTTTGGGAAAGTGTTACACAGTTCTTGGCAAATTCTATAAAGGACTTCTGAAAACTTATGCGAATTATTCACAGCCACCGGTAGTACATATTTGGGTTTATATAAAGAAAAATGTAAAAGAATTGTTTGCTAAATTGTAGGCTTATGTATGCTGGTAATGACATCGATCTGTTAGCTGCTGCTATCACATATCCTTTGTAATGATTTTCTTGTAATAAATAACCCATGGCAGCCATAAAATTCTGGAATGAGATCTGGGCATTGGAGTAAAACCTGCAGTAAGTTCTCTTAGTCATATTCAAGATGGTCTGAAGTATAGCTTTTTTCTGCCTGACATGACCATAAACTGTTTTTAAAAAGTTATGTGGCTCTCAAAAAAAAAAAAAAAGAGAGATCTTCCTTCATGTAAAATCCCCATGTATTTAATTCCAATTAGATGTTTGTAACTGAGCAATCTGAGTAAATATGGTAAGTAAATAAATTGCTCATTTTTGTTCTTTTAGCTAAAAAGATTCTTCCAAGTACACACTAAAAGAAAATGTTATTATCCTACTTGTACACAAAATCTTGCCTTTCATGTTTCCTGTGAGGATTTACCTTGGAAGCACAAATTTTCCTTAAAATAGATACTATTCCTTCAGGTCTGGGGGAAAACCTTGGCATTTCAATCCTCCAATCAATATCAGAGTTGACTACATGGTATATTGAATATAATGTGTTTCTGAACAGGCAGCAGCTGCCTTTTAAATAGGCTGTTCTTCACAGTCTGTGAAGGCTTTGGATGCCTCTAATTTTAAAGCTACAGGACTGCATATCCTCTCCACTGCAACAGAATTTCAGAGTCTCAGGTCTGAGAAGAAAGGGAGAGCTGAAAATGAAAACTGCAATATGGTGGTGATGGCTTACCTTTCTAGGTGTCACTTCAGAAGTCTGAAAGCAAGTATTTGGGGACAGCAGAACAGTCATGTTGTGGCTCCTACAAAATATTGGTGCCTCAGAACATAACTTGAACTGTTTCATCATTTCCATACAGAAAGATAGGTCCCTTCGTTTAAGCTTATGTACACATTTTCACAGGAAGCATTTCTCTACTTCTTAAAACAAATTTGTTGTGGTATGCTCACACTGACACCTAGAATCCAGTGTATGACGCCAGCTAAAATAACAATATTTTCTTTTCTTACATGTTTAGGAAAATGTCTCCAACTTTGATATAGTTATGGAGTCTGATGAGGGCACCTTCAAGCCATCTGGACTGGGTTTTTCTGGCAGTGCTGAAGCCCGGGACATCGTGAAAGAGATCATGACTCTGCTGCAGCCCATCAGTGTTACGGATGTTTATGACAGTGCAGATGGAACAGACATCGCTTACTGGATGAGAGACGGGGTGCCTGGTGAGTGTCCCTGGAGCTTGGCAGGGCACACTGCTCCCACTGAGCACTGCCACGTCAGATGGGTGGTCTGGTGCTTTGAAAGTAGTAAGAAATGCTTTCTCCCAGGGAGTAAAATTTACCATAGGTAAAATGCATAAATGTTAAAAGGTGAACAGAAATAGGACATAAAGTGCATTTGAGCTGCAGTTTAATAATGGTATAGATTATACGTAGAATAAAATGCCTAAAATCTTCTTTTCGGCTTTAAGGATTTATAATAATTAATCCCAGACTGGTGGTTTATAAATAGTAAACCAAGGCAGAGGGGAATTCTCCAATACAGAAGAAATATTTTTTTAATTATTATTATTTTTACTTCGAAATTCAGGGCTTTTTCTCTCTGTTTTATATGGTGGAGAAACAATGTTTTTGAGATGTGATATTTAAAAAGTTATGAGTCATTAAGGTGTGATAAAGGGGTAAAATTCTGAAAAGTTTGAAGTAGTTTAGGGGTTTGTTTCGAGGATTATATCTGGCTCCAAGTAAGAAGCAGTTTGTTGGCAAAGAAGCTTGTAAGCTGAGAGAGAGATCCACCACTGGCAGCCCCCCCATGCAGGAGACCCCACACTAGCACGGAGGCTTTCAGAGCACAAGAATCCCAACTGGAGGCCAGCCTGGGTGAAGCCTTAGTGAACTTCCATTTGAATAATAGTAGAAAGAAAAGTTTCATAACAGGGATACTAAAAAAATTACGATCAGTTTTAAATTTTAAGGTTCTTTTTCTCCTGTGTTTTATGACTGAAGTACGCTGGCACATTTCTCATGCTAGTTTTACTACTTGCTACTATATGCTCAGAATCTTTTAATATTTTATTAACTGCCTTGTTTTGTACCTTGTGGAAGAGAGTGAATCATGGAATATATTATTCTTATTTATGGTCAGAACTCCTTGCTTCTCACTCACTTAGGGTGTACAGAGATACCATAAAGTTGACTGCTTCAAAAAATGTATAGATGTCTAATTTTGAAACCAAAATATCTGTGCTGGGCAAGAAGTATGGATGAACGGATATTATTAAACAGTTAGGGATTCATCTTCAGCTGCTGTCCTGCATTGTGGGGGAATCTGAAGTACAATGTGGAAGTGGAATCTGTTCAGTACAATGTCATGCAGCTGTGACAATGGTGTGCTGAGTTGATTTGAGAGGCTGTAAGCACTACTGAGAGGCTGTGGCCATGCATCGTCCTCCACAGCGTGGAACTGCCTGTGAAAAGATGTCTGGTCCAGAATTTCAGACCAACATGTCTGTGTTGTAGGTGGAATATAAGAACTCACCACTCAGCCTATGTTTAGAAAATGCAAGGGTATCAGAATTACTTCTTAGGTAAGGTGCTGGGAGCATTCCAGGGGGTCCTCGGGGACTTGCATTGTGCTTCCCATCTGAATGTGACACATTATGGAAGAAGAGAGAAAAATTTAACATTCAGATGCCTTATTTTCAGTTGATAATGTGAGTGGTGCTTGTGATGGCAGTGGGTATTGAGCTCTTGCACACCACTTCTCATCAGCTGGAGCATAAGCAGCTACAGCTTGCCATGGTCCTCTTGATTAGTCTTTGGGCTACTCAGCAGGAGCAATGCAGGAAAAAGCCCTCTCCCATGGACATCTGTACTCCTCAGAAAGCATAAACTATGAAAAATATAATCTGTAAACTCAACCTTGGGAAAATATGAATGCGCCAGAACCAAGACCTCAGTTTTTAAATAAATCTGATTTGTTTTCCTATTAAGAATTTGTCACGTTAATTGATGGTGGAGTTGGTTTTTTTTCTGTCTGTAGCTTTGGTTCATTTAATTTCCTGTTAAGCAAATAGCAAAGTGTTCTTGCAGCATAAAGGAACACTGATTCTTCTTTCCTTCATCAAGCACCAGTGAGAAGAAATTAGCTCCACTAAAAGAATTTTGGCTGCTTTAGATTGTATCTCATGCTGTTCCAGGGAGAAGTCTAAGACATCTTCTAATCTTCGTGCCTTATCTGGAGTATTCTCACTGCTTGAATGAGCCTTTATGGTATATAATAACATTGAAACAAATTGAACACTCTGTAACAGCTTTTATAATTTTGTTCAATTTAAACAAGCAGTCGAGTGTTGACACTTCATCAATTTTATTTAAATATTTTCTTGAAAATATACTTGGCGGCTTTTTTTCTGCACCAGTGAGAGAAAATATGGTGTACTTCTTGAACAATAAGAATGGTTTCTGACATAATTTCTCTTGAATTTTTCTCCTTTTCAGTGTGAAGTAGATTCCGGGGCATCACCTTTTTAGATGCTATTAATATTCTTCTCCTCCTGCTCCTTTTGGTCTGAAAGATCCACAGAGGGCAACACTACATGTGTTTTTCAGAGCTGTTCATGGCTGAGACAGGCAAAGAGACTGTAGCTTCTTAATCTCTGCTATTTTGAGGATGTTTATTTTTAATGGACATGCAATGAAATGCAACTAAACAGCAGTGATTATTCTGAGATTTTAGGATGAGAGAGGCCACGAGTTCAGAGTCCTTTGCAAACCATAGACTGAAGCCTAAATAATACCTCTAAAGCAGAAGCAAGGTGATCTGCACCAAGCACAGCACTCTGGTTCTTTATGACTGCAGAGTATTAGAAATATTTGTCAGTGGCCTTTACACTGGATTGTTCTGAGAACAGTTCAGCCCAGCAGTGAGGAATGTCTGTAGTTTTGTTTTTGTACTGATAGCCAGTTTTCAGCTACTGAAAATATTTGTATAACATTTGTTTTGCTTTTTCATGAAGCATAAATCAGAGGAAAGGGGGAGTTTGTGGTGTTGTGTTTTACGATGTGGTTTTATAGTTTGAGGTGACCATTGATTCTAAGACTGCTGCTTTAATAGTTATGCAATTATCTTCCTCATCTTTCTTTTAAAGTGTTCAATTCCATATTTTTTTTTCATTAGGGATGTATCCAGGCTGTGGCACATAAAGCTGTTACTTTGCAACACTAAATCCCAAATTAAATTTGGCTAGAATTTGCAAACATAGGTGGGAAGATAGGTTGGTTGGCTTTATTTATTTGGTTTGTTAGCATACTTTTTCATAACAGGTTTCTTCAGTGTCTGAAAGGGTTAAAAAACTATCAAACAAGCCTTGCTAAACCAGTGCTAGGATATTCTTGTTGAAAAAGCAAAGTATCTGATGATCACGGATACCTGATGATGACCAAGATGCTTCAAACGTGATTTAGAGCGGTTCCTAAGGTAAGAGCCCTGGGTCTGGATCAGCCTTCCCTGCAAGCCTTCAGAATCTAAGAAGGGTGGATCAAGTGTTTGTATTTGTATTATGGAATCCAGTGAATGTTAGTTCAGCTTTAGGTGTTTGGGAAGATGCAAATGGGTGCTCTCCTATTTTTGCAAGGGGATGGCTGTTGTGACACATTATTTCCAGGAAAACTGGTTCCAGGATGCTCCTTTCTGCTTGTCAGGGTGCTTATCTGTTGCTGCAGTGCTTATGATGGGAACACTTGTCTGTTAGGAACTAAGCTGTATTTGAGATAAACCTGACCCAGGACATCAAACAACTCCCCAAAGGCATGTTTCAGTTCCTCTTTTAAGAATCAACCAGTGGCCTAAAGGTAAAACTCCGTTTACAATGTCACTTTGAACCTTGGCGGTCGTTTGTGTTTCTCTGTCTCCACAGTGACTTGATTTTTTTGTTACATTGCATAAAAGGAAGAATCGTTCTTCCAGAAATTAGTAAACCAGTAGTTCATTTAATTTTAATGTTTCTTCAGAAATCAAAAATTCATTGCTAACCCAATCTATTAGTCATTCAGATGTGGCAAACAAATACTTTAATATATAATTTCTCTCATTTTTATATTTTCATAGTGCTTTTTTATTACCTTCATCTAAAACGTGCTGTGTTTTGGCCTGATACACTGGATTTTGACACGGATTATTTCCTTTCTTATTATGTAAGAGGTTAAATCTATCCCTTTTCTGGAGCATGCTGCCCTCTCTTACCCCTGTCCCCATCACCCCTGTAGCACCAGACTCAAGTGCAAGCCTGCTGGCATGCTGGTGCCAAACCTACTCCGCTGCTTGGTGTCAGCCAGGGACATGTCTGAGAAAGCAGTGTAACAGGAAAACTCCTTGACTTGAGGTTGCCAGCTGGACATGAAGAAGTGAGTAAACTCTCCCAAACTATACGTGAATAACCTCTGTTCATTCTTGGCTGTGTCACTGTTTGGAAGTGATACTCCACTGTGATGCTTGAAATGCTGCCCGTCAGACTACCTGTTTTGTACTGCCCGTGGTCTCAGGCAGGCTCTTTGGATCCAGTTTCTAAGCTTCTTTTTATTTCCAAAAGAATAAAAACAGAAGAAATATCAGATGTACAGTCTAGGGCTTCATAAGCCAGTGCTGAAAAGCCTTGGACTTGATGCTGCAGGTGTAAGGGGTGTTGCACTTGGCAAAAACCTTCCTATAAGATGAGGGAAGGGAAAAAACAAATCCTGAAAAGTAGACATTAAACTTCTTCACTTTACTATGTAGCGTTTGTGTCACTTGTGATTTGAGATGTTTAGCACAGGGAATCACATGTAGGGCTCCAGGTATTTGACAAAGTGACAAACTCAAGGCAAATGTCTCCTCATGAAGCAAAAAGTTGGACAAAACTCCTGAACACTACTCACAGAACTAAAGTTTATGGATTGTATTATAAGTACTTAGGTAATTTTAGGTACTCCATAGGTGCTACATTTTTCTATTTGCTGAATTCCCACTGCTCTGGACATGTGTTGAGCACAGTGCCAACACCAGCTACTATTTTTTTGTGGAAATGAGGGGTAAAGGGCTTATGGTGTGCATGCATGTCTTGCCTCAGTCTTGATCTCAATAAGTCTGAGATACACCAGAACTGTTGTCTGATAATTAGCAATATGGTATTGCTTTTTTCAGGGCATTCATTTCCTTTTAAATATCTTATTTTATCATTTGTAAAGGAAATATGGTGAATGAGTGTGTTCCACTGCAAAAGCCAAATCTTTTGCAACTTGGGTGGTATTAAATTAAACCAGTATGCTAAGAGAACAATTATAATTGCTTGGCACTTTAAGAACCTACTGTAAGTGCTAAGGCTATTAGACCCATTTAAAATCTTGATTGCAGAAAGAACTGTGTGTATTAATCTGTAAAATAATTCATCTATTCTCTAATTTATCATTGTTCCAATAAAATGGGCTTTTGAAATTAGAAATTACTCTGGAGTAATTAAATAAATTTAATATGCTGCAACTTTTTATGAAGGTGAATACCTTAAAAGGTTCATAGTTTAACGTAGTATCTCAGTTATATTAGCCTTTCATATGACCTTCTCTGTTTTTAATAAAGTTAATAAAGTCTTTGAGACTCATCATTTAATGAAAGGAATAGTCTGTAACTTATGATGTTTTCTTATAAGTTGTACTATTAGACTACCAGACAGGTTTGACAATGTTTTACATACAATTCCTTCCACCTTTGCTCTGCTTGGGCTAGTCTTGTGTTGGCACAATGGAGTATTGTCTACTTCTAATAATTAATAAGAAGCATCAGATTTACAAGGGTTTTTTTGTTTCACACAGACTAGACACAGACCATGCAAAAATGCACTGGGATAGTACTTTTGGAGAGAGGGATGGAGTTGGGCAATTAGGCACAGTGCCTGAATGCAAAATTTCCTGGTAGTTTTAAGAGGGCTTTTGTACTATATTTCTCATTAGCAATTCAGTCTATTTGAGCCTAAACAAACTCAAAGTGCATGGAAGCAAACTCCTTCTTCCAATAAGGTTAGTGAGCTATGGAAGCACCTTGCAAACTTGATGAATTCTCTGTCCTTTTGAGTGTGTAAAAGAAGACTTAGGTGTCCTTCAAAAAGTAAGGGGTAATTCAAGCAGGAGGGATGGGCTTGATGCAGTAGATAGAAGGTGAAATTCTTTGCCATGTGTCACTCTGAAGGTGTGATGGTAATGGGTTTTGCTGGCCTCGAAATATCTGTGAATCTACTGGCAAATATTACAAGCATTTTCATGAAATGCTTCTTTCTCATTTAAGTCTTGCCCATTTCAGACTAGATTTTTGAATATCATAAACTCTTGTCTTTGATTTGTACATTAGATAATCCTAGTTACAGTTACAAGAATAGAACTATCATTAACTTGCCAATCCCAGAGGAAATTTGAACTGTGAAACCAAAAATATTTGCAAAATTCTATCATACATTGCTGAACTTCTAAGCACATTGCCGAACTTCTTATTTTATTTCTAGGTATTCTCTTCTCTTCAGTATCTGTGATGCAGTTTATTTGGCAAAGTTTTCTTGGTGGTCACAAGTGAAGAATTACAGCACATGGGTTAAGTAGCTGGTATTCCATAGCTCTTAAAATTTGTTTTTCAATAAACTTTGGCAAGACAGCTTTAAAATAATCTTATATTAATATTACAGTAAATTAGTTTGAAACACTGACATCTGATTGCCTTTTAGGATCCTAGAAGTAAAACTGTTCCAGTGCTTTAAACCCTGTACTAATATTATGTAAGCTCATTAATCTAGTAATGAAAATTTAAATTAGGGTGTTTAACATAAAGTCATACATTCTAATGGTTCTTGCATTTTTTGGCTAGTGAACTTTTTTCTCTTATTTTGTCACTCTTCTTTCTTTGAATATTAAGGTTATATTTCTTCTTTCCTTTTAGATGCTTACTCGTCAAAAACTTACATGAGATGAATTGGTGTAAATGACCCTGTTATTAAATAGGTTCTTCCTGGAAGCATATGCAATTCCTAAACATCTCGAAAAACATCAATAAATTTGCTTCTCCAACTCACCTTTTTAGTAGCAGTTAATACTTTGTCTCAGAAAAGAAATACTGAAAATATCTAACTGAGGATCTCATTCAGATTTGGGGTGTGGTTGTTTTTATTCTAGCTGTGCCTCTGGGAGACATATTAATTCTCTATTGTTTGCTGCTTAGGAAAGCTGAATTCTGTTTCTGTGGGTGGGAATATTCTTTTTCAGATGGAAGTATTTGCCGTTTGTTGATCCTAAAAAAACAAGTGTTCTACATTAACACACACAGCTCAGTGTTAACATGTTAAATAGGCATTTCGGAAGTACAAGTTAGTCAAGCCTTATTCCTAGAACTGTCCTTGGCTTCGGTGATGCTTATTCAAATAATGAAGTAAACAGAAAGAAATAATAATAATAATAATAAAAGAGTTTAGTCAGAGTTCTGTAAGGAATTTGGAGATGTTTGACAATGGAAAAAGTGAGGAAGTCAAATAAGATTCTCTCCACAATTTATTTATTTTTTTACCTTTAGGAATTTGACTGTATGAAAAATAAGACACGTTGATAGTGTGGAAATGTTGTGAGATTTCTCATCAAATATATGATGATCTAGAATGGTTGTTAGGAAAAACAGCAGAAATATCTGTGGATTCATGGATTTCATTCCTGGAAAACAAATTGTAATGGCATCAGTATTAAAAGCTGAATAAAAATAAAGCATTCAGTAGCATTCCAGGAAGACCACGTGTAAACTGCTCTTGATGGGAGGGACAGAGGTTAAATGTATTAAGGTCTGGCTTGCAGCTCTCCAAGTACTTTCCTATATGAAGTCATATGATGAGTGTTTCTAATAGGATTCTTCAGGGCTTGCTGCATCCTCAACTATTTAAAGTTTCCGTTGGTTTGGAGTCAAGTTTAAAATTACAGCAGAACACAGCTCATGTAGTTGCTATATTGGAATGATAAAGAATGATGAGAACAAGCTGATCATCCAGCCAGGGTGATTATGTCTCCTCTGGCCGATTTGTTCACACCTTTCTTGTTCTGGAGTCACAAAAGATGTAATATTTAAAACACATCACTTCCTTGGACCTGTTGGCTGCCCTATTTCCAAAGGGGTCCCTATGTTACCTCATTGCCACAAGGTTTTGCTGGTGCCTCTTGCCCAGCAGCTCCTGTTCTGCAGAACTGCTGGTGCACCTCCCAGCAGTACTGTGGCCGTGGGTTGTCCTCTTCCAGTTCAGGACTTTAGTTTTGTCTTTGCCGAATTTTGTGAAGTCCGTGTCAGGCCATTTATGGATTTTGCGCTCTCTGAACAGCAGCTCTGCCCTCCAGCATACACAACTGCTCCTTCTACACATGTTATGAAGACACAGGCCACCCCTGTCATCTGGATCATTGCTAATGATGCAAAGGGTGCTGACCTGGCATGGACCCCTGGGCATCACACCACTCATAACCAGCCACCTCAAACTGTTGATGGTGACCCTTTGAGCCCAGCCATCCAGGAGGTTTTCCACCCACTTTTATTCCACTTCTTCAGTCCGTAATTTTCCTGGGGACTGAGTTTTTCTAGTTTATAGTTCATAGAATCATCATAGGATTATAGAATGGTTTGTGTTGAAAGGGACCTCAAAGATGGTCTAGTTTCAACCTTTATACCGTGGTCAGGGACACTTTTCACTAGGTCAGGTTGCCCAGAGCTCCATCCAGCCTGGCCTTGAACACTTCCAGGGATGAGGCATCCACAACTTCTCTGGGCAGCCTGTGCCAGTGTTTCACCACCCTCACAGTAAAGAATTTCTTCCTAACATCTAATCTGAATGTACTGTATTTCAGTTTGAATCTATTCCCCCTTGTCCTGTCACTACGTGCTCTAGTAAAAAGTCCCACTCAGTCTTTCTTGTAGGCTACCTTCAGGTACTGGATGGCCACAATTATGTCACCTCAAAGGTTTCTCTTTTCCAGGCTGAACAATCCTAATTCTTTCAGCCTTTCCTTATAGGAAAGGTGCTCCATCCCTCCTATCAACTTATTGGCCACCTCTGGACATGCTTCTGGATCCTGCTGCTTTAGATTTTAGAACAGGCATAACATTTGCTTTTTTTCAATCATTGGGGTCTTCCCCTAACTGACACAACTTTTCCTAGGTGATAAAAAGCAACTTCCCAATGGCATTGGCCAGCTCCCCCAAGCAATCCATCCAGCACCATTGATTTTTATTTGCCGTATTTGGCTAAACAATCCCTAACTTCATTTTCCTATACTATGAGAGGTACCTCTTCCCCTGTCTCTCCAATTCTGCTGCCATGCAGAGACCTGAAAGTTTTTAATTTAATTTTGCTACAGCAATTACTTTCTTAGTATTCTTTCATTGCTTATTATAGCTAATATAGCAAATAATATAGCGCTTCAACAACAATTTTCCCCCAAAAATTTTAGACGTTTTACATGGAAAGGAGGCTGTAGAAACATCTCAGCTGACTGTGCAGGGCATACTGGAGATTTGAACCAAGTATGATTTTGATCAGGATCTGAATACTTTTTAGTGATTGAGTTTTAGTTATTAATCAGAAAACTTGTTCCTTCCTGAAGCAGCAAACACAACACACTTTCATTTGCAGGTGACATTTTAGGTGTAAATGTCTGAGGCCTTTGAAGAATGCTTTTGATAGTAGTTCAAACTGAACAAATACAAAGCTTGGAAATCATTTATAAAGACATCTTCCTCAAAGGAGCAAGTTCAAAATTATTTCAGTGGCAGCCTCTCCAGGACATTGTTAACATTTATAAACCACAGAATTGGAACCCTTATAAATGTTTGTCTTCAAAACTCATTCTACGGATTGGGTCTATAGTGCTGCTGAATTTCTGAAGAGCAGAATTTATTGAATACCAATTTATTTTTCCTAGAAATCCCCTTCCAGTGATATTCTATGTGTTTTCATGCAACGATTTCAGTCAATTCAAACATGGACTAAACCATAGAAAAATACTTAAGTGTGAAAGAAATGGAATATACATTTGTATTTTATATTGGCAAATCCTCAAGAAAGGATCATGGGCTGCATAGGAATGCAGGAGAGAAGGTACAGGGTTATTGTTCTGTCTCTGACATCATCTGCCATAATCACTGAACAATTTATAGTTCCTCAGTTTCCCTAACGATAGCAGTTACCCAAGGGTTTCTTATGAGTTACCTTTTGTCTATATGGTGCAATAAAGAGGAAGGAGTCTTCATTCCCTTCCTAATTAAGCTGGTCCATCTTCTGCTGGAATCATCAGACTTTGCAGCTATTTAGCACAAGAGCTTCACCTGAGCAAATGTTGCAGATGACTGTACAGAAAAGAGCAACCTAAGTGGAAGCATGAGCTTCCTATGTATGTATTTTAGGGGCACATAAAAAAATCTGTCTGCAAGGACAAAGCAGGGATCTCAACAAGAGAAGCAGTTTATTGGAGTTCCCCATGCAAAGAGCCAGAAAACCTAATTATGATTTACTATACATCAGGGCCAGTCTGTCCACAGCTCTCAATTGTTTTCAGTGCCCATGACAGAGCTCTGTCTCAGTTGCCGTGTGAGGCCTTGGAAATCCGCCAAAGAAAATAGGCACTTTTGCTTTTACAGTTCAGTTCTATTAATTATATTAAACACGAGCAGTGACCTTCTGGGACAGAAGAATTTTTCTAGTTGTTGCTGTTGTTTTTAAAGAAAGTTGAAATCAAGAAAGCTAGGGATTTTGAGACTCCACTCTCCAGACTCCTGAGGGATTATGGATTACTCCTAAAAGTGTACAACTTCATCTCCTACTAAGAGCACAAGTTTGTTGTCAGTGGGCTTGATTATCCAGCTGTTGTCAGTTGGGATAATCCATGTGTTAGAAAATGTTTATGGATTTAAAATTGGAAGCATTTGAAAACTATTAATATGGCATTGTGGAGGAGAAAGAAGTTGAGCAGCTTGATTTCTCAATGGGTAGATACTCTATCCTGCAAGCAAATACATGGGAGTTTAGAGCATGGGCATTTTATAGCTATCCTGAATTTCTCTGGGGATGTGTACGAGCACCTCACCTCCTGAGAGATACTGAAAACAACTTAGAGTTGTTAATTAGAGACAGGAGACAGAAAAACTGAAATTCTCTGAGGACAAAGGTTGTTATGAAGAATTCTAAAGCAGGGTGGTTTTACCTAAACAAGGATTGTCTCTATTGCCTGCCTGTTTTCCCCCAAATCCAAACCCACAGCAACAACCAAAGCACAATGGGAGTTGATGGGAACTGGCTGAGAGTGCTCAGTTGTCCATCTCTGATCAGAGAGATGTGAAGAAACAAAACCCAAATCACCAGTGAAGTCACAGAAGTGATTTTCAAGAATTTTTTTACCTTACATTCCTTAAATGGGTAGCTGCTAGAGGAATGACTTTTAGCGCTGTTTTCCACACACACATACATTGCAGTTCGTGTGAAATATTTAGGAGTGGGACATTTTTCTGATGTAAAGCTCTGGTTCATAAAATAGAACAAGGTTACTCCAGAAATTTGGTGTCTACTTGCTCTTTGGAGGGTTCACTTGGAATAGTGATCCTGAATTTCCCTCTGCCTCGCAGGCCAAGCTTGGCTGGAGCCATGGGTCAAGCCGATGGCCAGAAAAAGAAGATCTGTAGTCTGTTCAGCAGCTATTTCAGAAAGCCACACAAACAGATTTCAAAGAACCACGGAGCTGGCAAGAAGGTTTCTAGAGAACCTCTAAATATCCTTCATTCCAGCATGGTCTTGCCAACGTCTCTGTCATTTCTGTCACATTTGTTTAAGCTGGACTTGAAGGCTTACTGTAATGGAAACATTATAGACCAGCCGGCCTGTCCCAGTGCTATTCTTAGTGCTTGGGGAAGTTTTTCTTCTATCTCACCTATTCCTGCTACAATTTAAGAGCTTTAACTCTCATTTCTTTTCATTGTGAGCCCAAAGACACAGTGACTTCTTTCCTCTTGCAGCAGGTTTTTATGTGAAGTTGATTTTTTCCTTCCTTGGTGTAGTAGTTTACACTTGCCCCTGTTGATCATTTTCCTGAGTTGTCTTTTCAAGTATCTCATTGGTGAACATCAGTTAGCAAATTCTCATCATGCTTTCAGTGCCCCTGCTATATGTCCCTGATTAGTGTAATCTCATAGTGTAAGAAGACTCTATTCCATCATTTTGGTCTATAATGAAAATACAAAATAGTCTCAAACCCATATGATACCCAGTCTAAAGATCCTTCCATTTTTTACTCTCTGACTATATTTTTAATGCAGTTTGGATCAACCTTGCAATATACGTAATTTTCTTTTTCTCTTCTGGTGTGCTTAGTGATTAACATAACTTTGAACTTTTATACATATTTTATGGGATCAGGATATTAGTTCAAAGGGAGCCATTATGTACACCGAGGTGCTGGACCATGCTATATTCTGGTAATATCTGGAGATCACAGTGCTTTGGTGCCTGACATGAAAGGCATTGTTCTTAAGTGTGTGTTTTGAGGCTTCTTCATAGATAGAATGCATTGTAGATGTAGTTTCTTTCAGTAGATTAGCCTTTTTGTTAAGGCAAAAAGATACTGAGATGTGTTCATGTATATAAAAAAGATCTATTTTGATGAAATTAGAATAGAAAATAACAGAATTGTGAATATTTCACTAAGAATAAACATTTAGATAAAATTTAGAGTAATTACAGAGACAAGTTTTTAAAGATTTTAATTCCATGTATGTATTGAGTCAAGAAAATACACGTGATTGGAGTATTTGTTTTTGCTGGTTTATTTCACTTTATGAGCAAAGTTTTGGGTGCCGTTTATTTTCATTTGAGTTGGGAAAAGGGAAAAGCAGAATTGTGTCATTTGCTACAAGATGGGAAGCCCATTTTTTCCTAGCTCTGCCTTTCATGGTCTGCCTCTCCTATGGATTCCAGGAAGTTGCAGTTTTTGCACCATGTATCACTGCAGCAAGATAATATGGATTACAAATTATTAGTTTAATCGAAGGAAACTCATCTTTATCCTGTACAACCTGCTCTCTGGGCTTTGATGCAGACAGGAACCAGGCTTGTTCCAGGTTTTATCAGATTGACCCCTTCATTTAAGGTAGAATCCACCAACTAAAATGTTATAATCTCTGGGAAAACAAAATTTTAATTCTATGAGAGAGATATATAAACAACACTATTATATGATAGATCTTTTGTAATATAACCAAAGGATCAGAGCGTCAGCACTAACCAGCTTTAAGACACACTTCTCTGGGCAAAATATAATTGAATGGAAGAAATCAGCATCACAAGATGTTTCGGAGACCAAGATCAAACACAAATTTAATAATGATGGAATACTGCATGGGAGAAAGGTCCAGCAAAGGCTGTCCAACACAGAGATATGAAGGCAAGTTCCTACTCAGAAAGTCCTTAATCTGTTGATGGCTGGACAGGTGTACTGACGGATGAGACTCTTTTCTCCCATTTTCTCTCAAAACGTTGGCTTCTACCAGAGAGAGGAAAACAGGCTGACTGAATCTTTGAGGTTTTCCCCAGTTCATCTGGTTTTCTGTTCTGTGTAGTGCTAGTCTGCATAGAGTGTAAGCACTGCTAAATAATCTGGGTAATAGGCTGACAATAGATGTTACAGTCAGTACCCCTTTAGAAGCAGGAATGTTCTGTTGAGTTAGTTAAAGTGTTAGATGAATTAGTTAAAGAGTTATGTGTAAAGTATGATGAAGTCTTTCCTTTCAGCTTTTGTGTAATATAAATCCAATGCCGTTGTCCTGCAGTGAGGTGCCTGCGGCTTCCTGCTTGGCTCAAGCTGAAAGGCAGTGTATGGCAGATGGGAAGGGAAAAGAATAAGAGGGAAAGTGAAGTGGCAGGGGTAGAGCTGTGGAAGGTCTTGGACTTTCAGCTTTCTAGGATAACTACTCTTAAACAAAAGCACTTTTTAGTTGGTTGTCAGATTTAAGCCAGAGATAAGCAGGAATTGGTAATGATCCCAATTGCTGTTACTGACTCCTTGTGCATTATTTCTGTTCTGTGCTTTAAAAGTGCTAACTGAATCTGTGGGCAGATAAGACATTGCAGCAGCAGCCCTTCATTTCCAAATTACACAGACTCTGAGATAAGCTGTATGGGTTTGAAACATATTTTAAAAAATAATAAAAGACACTTGTTAACCATTTGTCTTTCCATTCATTTTGCAGAGCAGAATTAAGGGCTGCTGTATGTGCTACAGGTGTCACTGAAAGAAGTCTGTAGATAAATACTGCTGAAGGCTGGGCCGTTGTGGTTTTTATGGCACTCAGGCATCGACTGGTGCATCTTGCAGCCTGACCCAGGCCCTTGCACCTGTAGCAGCCGCTGCAGGAAGAGGCGCAGTCGTGTGGGCTGCTCTGTGCACTCACAGAGTCTATGCTGGTTTCAAGCAAGTCATAGTGCATTCTCATTTTGTTGTCTCTGTTCAAAGGCTGCAGAAATAGATAATCACTAATAGCCAAAATCCCTCATTTTGGCAAAGCCTTGCTTAGTTCTTGGGGTGGGCTTTTTTCCCCATGCAGAAGGACTAGGGAGGTTTCTCAGCTATTTGCACAGAATTGCCACTGCCAGCCTTGAAACTGGTGTTAGTGCTCCAGCCACCGTTACTCTTGAGTTTGGAACACCAACAATATGAAAGAGATCGGGTCTGACAGGGCAGCTCTCACTTTCTTGCTGTGCTGCAGTGTGAGAATCAGAGGCTGATCATGTCAGGGCTTCAACATCCTGCTGCAGCAGCTTGTTTTCTTGGCCTGAACATTTTTAGCCCTTCTGACTTCAGCTAAGAAATAGATTTCATTGTGCAGCTAAAACTAATTGACAAGTTCTAAACATCCTAATCTTGAAAACAGCTCGAATGATACACATGTTTAATTTTAACTCCCTAAGATAGGCTAAACGGGATGCATTGAGAAAACTTAATTAGTCTGCCTGCCTCTTTCTATAGTTCCTAATTACTATGGGTACTTTTCTTGTCCACCAACACTGCTGGCTAGATTTTAGGGCAGATGTTCTTGTGCAGTCATCATTAAAAGCACATGCATTGGATGCTTTTGAAGCTTCCAAGTACTCTGCTTTTATGTCTTTTATTTCAGGATGCTTCTGGGGAAGAAGGGATCATCACACAGTTAAAGATGTCATTTGCTTTCTGTATCTTTTCAGTGCAGCTTCTCTCTTTCGGTCAGACAAATAGCTGCCAGGAAATTTATTAAGGGTAAAATGGTTTTGAGACATGGTCCTCTGTTTTTGAGAACATTATCTCGGATTAAAAACTTTTTCAGTTAGTGTACTCAACCCAGTGACAATTTCACTATTCCTTAACCCAAGTAATGACTTCACATTTCTAATTAGAGAGCAAGAAGGAAGGGACTGCCTGTGGTTCCTGGAGCCTGAGCTAAGAGAGTGCTAAGAAACACTCTAATAATTAAACAGGTGTGAGAGCTCCTGCCTGCTAAGCCAGCTCTCCTGCATCTTTGGAAATGGGCAGGATCACTGCTTTGCCCATGGCTTGTGTCAGTCCTCCCCAGCCAGATCTCTTTTGGTTTCACCTCTCTGAGCTCTGCGAGTTGTGGCTTGGCCCTTGGCCCCAGCCCTCATTGCATTTACCTGAGCAAAAACATCTGTCCCCCAGTTTTAGGTGTAGAGCATCGTTTTTGCAGAACAAAAAAAAAATATTGATAAGTGTTGAATACATGACCCCATCGTGGATAGTATTATTCCTTGCCTTTTGCTGCTCTTTTTCAGATTGTTCTTTTTCTTTTTGATTTGCATTGTGTTTTAAATTCATCGAGACAGGGAAAGTATGGTTGCTCTTCTACTGTTTCAGGGAGTGAATGTTTCCATTTGCTAAAATAGATAGTGGTAGAGACACTTTGGGTGCCTCATCTAATTCCACATAAGCCTTGGGCTCTCGATACACAGCACAAGAATCTAATTATTGAAGTAGTTATTGTTGTCTCCTCTGCTACACCCTATTTTTCCAAACCCAGAGCCACCTTTGGAGTCACAGCAGTGGACCCTGCTGGCAGTGGTGGGATGTAATGGCAGTCTGTCAGCCTGGAAACAGCTTGACTGTACTTACCTGGAATGAGTTACTTATTTAAAATCTCACTTGTGTGTTTTTTGACCCTGAAAGGAATATGTGACAGTATTCCCTTCTTCACTCAATGCATTCTAATTTCAGTGACTGCATTTCTGAACAGGTGGTGCTTTTTCTTCGCCTTTTCTGAAGATCCTGATAATAGCTAAGGCTAAGGTTAGACTACCCAGGATTAATGAGACCCACCAGTTTTTCTTCTTTTGTGTCAGTCCTTGTAGGAGTGGGAAATGGAAACTATTCAACCAATAATCATGCACAATTATTTTGCAATGATGGGCCTTAAAGCAAGAAAAATCATCCTGTCTTTCTTTTTTTACTATGAGATGCCTGTTAGTTTTAAAGTGAGGATGTAAAAGTAAAGTGAGGATATCAAAGTAAAATAAACATTTGCCAGAATGTAAAAATTTTTCATTCAGGTTATTTTTAGGTAAGACTTATAATTCCAGTTTGACTGAGTACTTGTTGCAGTCCTTTGAATTTATACCATGTCATTTTATTTAGCAAGTGTGTATTTGGCTCCTGAAAGGTTTTTAATTATGTGTGGGTTGGTGTGTATATATATATGTATATATATGTTTATTTTTATGTATCTGCTGTGTAAAAAGAGTCTTCAAGTTATGTTTTTGAAAGGAACCAATAGTCTAATGGTATTCTGGTTATGAAAACTTGCATTTGGGGAGCATATCTTTCTCCTGTGAAAGGCAAGCATAGCAATGCAGAAATTAAGGGGTTTTTTAAGGAATGTATTAAATTCTAGCTTCTCTCTATTAAAATCATTCTAATCATATGGTAATAATCTTGCTCTGGACTGCTAACAATCATCATCACTGGGTCTTTTTCTCCTTTGCATTAGTCTATAGGTGATATTTGAATGTGGCACCATAAATAGCTTTACAAGTTTGTGCTTGATTTCTTTGACTAAATCCAACTTGAAATTACTTCCATTTATACAGCTGTAAACATTGCTTTAAGTTTTAGCATGGACACAATATACCAGAAGGATGGTAGGGAGTATTTAAACTAATAGAGGTTTATTTGCTTTTTATTGTGTAGAGTTTATTCACTGTTATCAAATTATCTGCATTTGTTGCATCATATGTAAAACATTGTGCCTTTTGGAGTTGCTTAGAAATTTCTGTAAAAGTATATAGTTTTAAATGGGCCCTTGCACATTTTTATTCACAAATGGTGAAAAATATATATTGATCCTTGATTTCTGCAAAATTATGATTGTGATGGAGATAATCAGATTGTTTCTGGAGGAGGATTTTCAAAGCTGTACTCAACAGCTTGGCACTCATGGCAGCTGGACTTGCTAGTGCCTTGTACTGTTTCTGTAAAGTTTCACCCAACCAGTCTTTGCTTTCCATGTTTTAAATGAGGCCTTCAACCATATAGGTTTAATTTGAACAAAACCAAAGTAAAGCTCAACTTAATAAGAAAACAGCATAGTAAAACATAGAATGCAGTAAGCCTGTGTTTAAGGCAAATGCTATTTGCACTTACTGATGTGACTGAGGACCTTTCACTGAAAGCAAACAGGTTAAACTTTCAGCTTGAAATTAATTGTCAGGTTCTCTTAGCATTCTTCCTAAGCTTATATGCTTTTTTTTTTTTTTTCTCTTAATATATTAGCATTTTGACAAGTGCATTTGCACTGTGGCGAAATAGCTATCACAGCAACTCAAATTTACAGGTTGGAAGAGTCGTGCTAGTTAGGGACGTTGCTTTATTTGCTTTGTCTTCTAGGATTAGTTCTGCTCTGTGGATTAGCCAGAGTCCGCATACGAGTAGTGATACACTGCAGAGTCAGATTAGGTGTGAGGAATTTCTCTACTTCCTCACTTTAAAGGACAGAAATTCTTTAATTTCCCCCTTTCTTTTCCTAATGAAGTCCTGTGTAATTTCATGGAACATTAAAACAGAGAGATTCTGAGATTGTGAAGAACAGTCTTGCAGCAGGTGTCTTCACTGTACCTTAATTATTTTTATCTTCCTTTTTTTTTGTTAGTGTGTTGTTCTTTTGTAGTTTTGCTGGCAAAAATATGCAATCTGTTGCTTAAAATATTGAATAATATTCATTCCTGATACTTTGTGTTCATCACCCATTGGATAACGTGATTTTAGACTAGAGCAGAAAGGTTTTGTGGTTCTCTGAACCCTAATCCTAATGGTGGCTTGCAGCTGAGGTGCCCAGCACTATGGGTGGGCCAGCTGAGAAAGGTGTGAAGGGAGCAGTGTTGGTGCAGTGCTGTGCTCCCTTTCACATGCTTTTTGCAACCCCAGAAAGTGTCACTGGACCTGTAGGCTTTGTGGCTCTCTGGACCCCAACCCTAAAGACTGAAAACTCCCACGTTTGGATAGTCCTGAACCTTGCAATAAGCTTTGAACTTTGTTTCAAGAACTTCTCAGCATTTCTGTTACTAATGAGCTAGCTAAATATACACTAGTTTGGAGATCAAATGAAAGAGATATTTCATCACCAATATCTGGAGCATCTAACGTGTTATGAAATAACTTACTGGTTTAAAACTCAAGTATGCATTACCCAAGTAACCATAGATATTTTGAAGGATATTTTATTGTTGTAGGCGTAGTATATTCTTCCGGCTTTGTCTGATGGTCCTACATCTAAAATCCACCACGAACTTGAAGAGTTTGATAGTCTCAGCGGGGTGCAAAAATAGAGACAGCAAAACCATTGCTCATCCTGTGGATGTGGTTGAATAAGTGCAGTTTTGGTTTCTGTGATATAAAACACAACAGACTTGTAGCGTGCTTAGAATATGTTTTACTAAAATTAGGTGACTGGTTTGGTGTTTTGGGATCTTTTTTTCATAACTAGTTAAGCACCAGAACGCTCATTAACTGGCTTTTTCCACCACCATCTGGGCAGAAGGGAGCTCTGCTTAGCTGGGTCCTATGAATTTTGGCATTTCTAGTAGTGGACTACTTGGTGGGAAGGCTCCTACAGGAACTTCATGATTAAATATCCAGCTGTAATCGTATCAAGGAGGGAAGGCTAGAGCAAATGGGAACCTGTGTGTTTCTTCTCTGTCTCCAGCATCCTCTGGAAAAGCAGGCCTAAAGACTTGCTTTAAACTGGTTTGTGAGTTTGCCTTGGGAAACAGCTCCATTTCTTGTCAGTTACAAGGGAGCTTCTGGAATGGATTGAAAATGTAAATGAATGCAGACAATTACTGCAAACAGAAATGCTGCTCAAAATCTTGACACATGGTTCTGTCTCCCCACATGTGCCTTTCAAACAGTCTAGGGGGTGTGTGTTTCCACAGCTTTTCTGGGGTGATTTTGGAAGTTGTTGGAACAGGGTGGAGCAAGGGTCTAGCCCTGGGTGCTAGCAGGAGGCTCTTTGGCAAGCAGAGAACATTGAAGAAAGCACTTCAATAGTCTGGGTTTCTAAGCAACCTTATAATGTCAGCTACATGGTGCAGTTACACAGAGAGTATGGAGACACAGAAATGCATTTGGTCAAGAAAGATGGTTTAAATGGGTCCCAGTATTCACTTGACCCTTATGTGTGACATTTAAAGCTTAATGGCATTAAAATGAATCTCATGCTCAATATTTAACTGCTTTACTGAGGTGAGACATAAACAAACACATGAAAAAGAATTCTAAATTAGAGAAACTGCTGATTTTGCAATGACTTTCATTCCACTTACAGTGTTTAAAAGAGAATGTAGAGTGTAAGAGATTTATAAATCCAACAATCAATTTTACAACTATCAACTTTTTAAGTAGTCTCTGAATAACATATGTGGCATGTGCATAATTTTAAAGTAAGCACAAATTAAATAAATTATATTAAAATATACACAATATATACAAGCATAAACAAGCATCTAATACAGGTACATAATCCTTCCAAATTTATGTGCCCTAAGTAGGGAATCCCCTAAATAGGGATCTATGTTTTAGTTAGCCAGGGTGGTCACAGAACCAAAACACAAAATACAAAAATAATTCAAGGGTCCATGTTGCTTTGGAAGAAAGGAGTCATGCCTCACCAATCTAGCAAGGTATTTTCAGAAGAGTTTGTAACCATTTTTGTAGCTGGATCTGGTCAGTAAAGTACAGTTGACTCTTCAAAAGCTCCTGGATCAAAGCGTATAGAGGAAGAAGGTACTGTGAGGTGAGAGGTTATTTTCTTCCTTCATAGTAAATACCTGATTTTAAAAAGGTAGAAATAGACTGTCAGTCTTCTTAATGGAGAAAGTCTTTATTAGGCTGCCTGGTTACCTTTTCTTTGTCACTTTGGATGTTCACAAAACTCCATGTTAGCTGCAAAGGGAGTGAACAGCAAGAATAGCAAGTTGGCAAAGTTTGCTTCAAATATTTCATATTGAAACTGAAGCTGACTGTGAAAATGTGACAGTAATCTTATAGTAGAAAATGCCTAAAGAATACAACAGCCAGTGACATTTTTGTGTCAATAAATGCAGAGTGATGCAGTACAGGAGCTGTGTATACAGAGCAACAGGATCCATGTTATTTTCAAGAAGAATGATCTGGGAATCACTGTGGATAATTGTCTGAAACTGTCGAGTCAATACCAAGGGAAGGTGAAAAACACAGTGTTTCATGCAGCTGAGGAAGAAAGGAAGAGAGAAAAAGCAGAAATCATCCATAGGAGATGTGATGTGCTGTGCTGCAGTCACATCACCAGTCCATTCACATGCGGATGCTTGCAGGTGGTACTGGGCTTCTCATCTCAGGAACAGTTAGATAAGGGAGAAGAAGAGTCACCAGAAGCCTGCATCCTCAGAGATATTGAATAGTTTCTGCATGAGGAGGATTATTCAGCTTGGGAAAAGGCTGCTGAGTTAGGTGTGATAAAACTGTATTAAGCCACCAGTGGTCTGAAGGTGAATGGAAAAGTGGAGGGTGCTGCTGCTACAGCTCACAAAGTAAGAACCGTACCGTGCCCACATGAAATGCTCAGGCACACCGTGCATTTCCACAGGGAGCTGTGGGAAGTGTAAATAGGTTCAAAAATTAGTGATTAGTGGGCTTATGGAGGATCTCTCCATCCCAGATAGTGAGCCTGCAGTCGGTCGTGTTTAGGCAGCACCAGCTAGGGAGACTTACTCTTTTCTTTTCTTTTCTTTTCTTTTCTTTTCTTTTCTTTTCTTTTCTTTTCTTTNCTCTTCTCTTCTCTTCTCTTCTCTTCTCTTCTCTTCTCTTCTCTTCTCTTCTCTTCTCTTCTCCTTCTCCTTCTCCTTCTCCTTCTCCTTTTCCTTTTCCTTTCCTTTTTTTTATTAAGAAAAGAACCTTGACAATTTAAGACAGAGGTTGGAGTGGAGGAAGAACTTTCAGTGCTTTTTACTGTGGAAGATTTATCTGGAGTTTTGTGGGTTTTTTCCCAGTCAAGCACTGTTTAGGATATTATTTTAGAGTCTAGTCAACCTGTGCTCTATGAAGTAGAACTGCTTCCTTCTCTGGCACCTCATTTCACAGGATTTCGTGTGAGTTTAGGTTGGATCCCCCACTGTCACTGGTCTTCTGATGCAATAAGTGAAAGGTTAATGCATTGCAAAAGTAACTGTGATAATCCTGAGCTGTGATTTAGTCCATTTAGTGTATCCACGGGATTAATTCTGAAATGCATTAAGCAAAACAAAGAAGTAATGCAAACTTCATATTGTCTCCCTTACCCTGTAGTCTCATTTAATTAGTCACTGAAACAACCAGCTGAAAGCTTTCCCTCTGTCTTGTTGTTTGAGTCATGCATTTTAAAGACTTTTGAGAGAGTGACTCAGGAGGTGAAACAGCAGGGTTTCTGATGTTATTTATAAGCTCTGTACTGGAAACTATTTCAGTGTCGGTAGCCATGAAACTCAAGCAACTTAGCCTGTAATTTCATCATTTGAGACTAAGTGACAGGAAAACTAATGCTGTCAGTGCCCCACTAAACAGCATTAGCATTCTCCATTGCCTCTGCTTACTTGAAACATGGATAATGAAATAATTGGCATTAAAGCCAACTGTCAGCTACAGGTTATCCCACAAAGGAAGAGGTTAATATGAGCATCAAAATACATGAAAGAAATGCCTGCAATAATTGGATTTTCATTACAGTAATAGTTCTGCAGACTGCGGTTAGAAAGGGGAAGCACACAAAACATCTGTACAACACCTAAAACAAGCAGTCAAGCACTCTACAGGGCTTGCAGCAACAGAGATGCTGAGGCACCGAAAAAGCGTCCCAGCCAGCCCATCCTAGACACAGCTGCCATCGCAGCAGATTTACTCCCTGACCACTTGAGATTTGGGACTTTGCTGTGTTTTAGAATGGCACAAAATGAAAGTAAAAACAAAATAAGAAATTGTGTTCCTGTTCCTATCTTGCGTCTGTTTTTCTTTTTGTAGGTCTTTGGCACATATCCTTTGAAAGAAAAGCCGTGTGTCTTCCTACCTCTGCCTTAAAGTTTTGACCTTTCAAAATGTGTGGGGCAGAAATGCTCTAGGTATGAGAAGGGAGAGGTTATTGATTCTGTTACTGTATGTGAGGAATAGAATGCTTTTAACTTCTGTGTTTATGCTTTCCTGGTACATACCAGTTTTAACTGCATAGAAGATTGTGATGTGTCCCTTTGCCTCTTTTTTCATTATTTTTAAGTACTTGATGTAAAAGAAAAGGACATATATATTTCATCAGGTCTTGCTTTATTTTTAAGGCATTATAGTTTTTTAGCGCATTCCTCAATAGTGTCATTGGCATTAAAAAGGTCTTAGATTAGAGTAAATTTGAAAATGAAGTAGAAGAGTTTTTCTTGTTTCTTAAAGAAAAAGCAGGAAACAAAAGCAATATTTAATAGATAGGAAAAAAGGGATCTGTCTTTTATAGCCAGGGAAATCACTGCAGAAATAAAAATAAGGTTACAGATCAGGCATCTGATGTGTTGACATCTTACTACAAGCAATACCTTTGATAGCATGTAGGTTTATCTTGACAGGAAGGTGAAGCTCAAACAGGAAGATCTTGGAAGATGCAAGCAAAGCATGTGTTACAACCTCTCTATATTTCTAAACTTTTGGAAATTGAGCAAACTATGCCTTGTTAAGTAAGGCATTTCCAACTTTGCTGTGAGGAGGTAGTACAGCTTGCTCAACAGGACGCTGGCCTCAGCTCAGATGTCTGGCATCTATTCCTTTCTCAGCTGCTGTGAGAAAATGAATGTGTCGTTTCATCTCAGCATGCCCCTTTCATCCTTCAGTCCCTCTTGTCTGTTTAGAGTGTATGTTCTTCTGAGCTGGAGTCTTTTCTCTTTGGAGAGGTGTATATATACAGTGTAAAATAATGGGGTGGCAATTCTGTCAGGTCCTCTAGGGACTGCTATAAAATGAAACCTGAAAAAGTTTTACACACTTTTTTTATAAATCATTAGCATATTAACTTCACTGTATAAGGCGACGTACATGCGGAGGTCAGTATCCCAGAGATCTAGCTGCAATATTGAAGACCCAGGACACCCAAGAGAGGTTATGGAAACAGTGAGGATTTTCCCATTGTATCTGAAAGATTCATGGCATAGCTATGAAGTGTACTTGAAAGCAAAGACAACTGGGAAGTTATTGATAGAGCTCCGTAGCAAACATGTACTGACTCCACGACTCATGTTTGACTTCCTTTGACAATTGGATGCTGTTGGGGATATAAAAAGAAAAGAAAGAAAAAGTAGGGAGGAGTGTAATGCAAAGTGTTTTAAGATGTAAAATCACTCTGAAGTTACTGCATGCTTTCCCCCTTGAAGATATTTGTGTTTTATGGAAACTGCCTTTGTAATCATTCTGATAATCATTGTCTGCTTTTCCAGTCATTGTTTGCACAAATGACAATAATTTGAGTGCTTAAATATCTGGCAATAGCGTTTAATTCTAATTATGACTTATGACAGCAGTGCTTATGAAGGCAGTAGTGCCTGACAGAGAGTGACAAAAAGCAGTGGTCATCATTGACATGCTCATCATTCATTTTGTGATTCATGCATCCTTTTACCTCGCTAGCAGCATCTCATCTCCTTAAGCTGGCAATAAAACCTTGTGTCAGTTTATTAATATGTGAAGAACTGGTGTTTGATATGAGCACATTGTAAGGCAAGTCAATATCCTTATCATCAGCTAATGAGTATTTGCACTGGGCATTTCATGCTGAGATCAGAAGCTAGAAGGGATGGACTGTTTTTCAGAATTCCTCAGTGTCTGTGTATTTTCATCAAGACACTCTTACATAGCTGATTACTAAAAATACATTGTCAGTATGGATTACCAAAGCAGCTGCTTTTACCTGCCTGATGCAGTGCATCAAACCAAGTATGAAATAGCTGGTTATGCAGAGAATCACGAAATGAGTTCAAGACATGAATGAACTTGAATTGAAGAATTTTTTTTTTACGTTGTGTTAATTCTAAGAGATGTCTGAAAGAGCCAAGGCACCATGGGTTAGAGTGCCACAGAATGGCTGAGTTCGGCAGGCACCTCTTGAGCTTACCTAGTCCAATGCCCAGGTACAGCTGCATCAGGTTGCTGAGGACCGTGTTCTGTCAGGCTTTGAATATCTCAAAGGATGGAGACTCTGCAGCCTCTCTGGGCAACTTGTCCTAGTGTTTAACCCTGGAGGATCACCAGTGGCACTAGATACCTGCTGATGCAGTAACAACTGCATTAAATTAGGTAACTAAACTGTGCTAAAGAGGGTTTTCTGTCACCTTGTAATGGTATTATGAATTATCTTTGTATTATTTTTTTGAAGGTATAAGTGATTAATTTTCTTCAGTTTTTAATTTCCAGTATTTTTGGTGCATTCTAGTAATACATACAGCGTTTTTGGCAGCAGTTTTTAGCATTCCTCGTTTTCATGCCACAACACCTATTATATCCAGCTAGAAACAGTTTCTCACTGATTTCCTTTTTGGCCAGCAGCGTTCCTCATGTGACTTGCATCACTGTAAAAGTGAACAGACCGAAAAAGGGCAATTAAAGAGGGCTGTTTGGCAAACATCCCTTTTTTTTTTCCTTTGTGGCTGCTCTGCAAACACAGGAGAAAGAACAAAGTGCATAAAATATGACAGTGTAGCACCTAGCCCATCTCTTGGTTTTCTGTTCAAGTATTGGTTCCACCTGGAAATCAGAATTAGATACGTGGTACACGCCTACATAACACTGCCCAACTGAGGACTTTTAAGTACTTAATTAAAGTTTACAAACTCTTTTTAAGGCTGTGTGCTGTCT
This sequence comes from Cnemophilus loriae, assembly GCA_013397755.1. Lineage (NCBI taxonomy): Eukaryota > Metazoa > Chordata > Aves > Passeriformes > Corvidae > Cnemophilus > Cnemophilus loriae. Next base: position 577,352 of record VZTF01009701.1, read on the forward strand.
CCTTTCTAGGTGGGTAGCTTGGACATGGGTGAATAATTTATGGGTCTGTGAGCCATGGCTCCTCGTCTGTTTTACTTGACTCCTAGCTTATATAGCTGGCAAAAATAAGCCCCCATTTGTTACTGACTGTTGTTCCTGAGACAAATGTTACATAACAACAACAACAAAAAATTAGCTCACAGCATTGCTTCTTCTGTTAGATTTTTAGAAAAGGGGCTGTAGGTTCCTATGGACTTTTTTGAGGTAACCCAACATGACTGCAGTCTGCAGGGCCCTGCATAACTTCCCTCTTCATGGTCATCTGCAAGGGATGGTCTCAGCCCTGGATGCATTTAGTGGTGAAAGGGCACTTTTCAGTGTCTCACTGCAGCCTGGCGACCTCTGGCAGCAGCAATGTCTGCAGGCAGCTGACATCAGCATGGAGGAGTCTCAAGTTTGAAGCAGGAGACTTCCTTGCCAAGAACATTGCTTGCAGTCATATCTGTGCCCCAGGGTGCTTCATGTCCAGAGGTTCGTGTGAGGCCCTCAGCTGTAAACTGTTCTTGTGCTCAAAGCCAAGAACATGGATTTTCACTTTTGTTTCTAATTACATAGGATAAAACTGCTTTCTTAGGGTCTTTTCCTTAGTCTCTCAAGATGTTTGCAGGTCACTGGCTTCAACGCTAGCCCACAACATGAAAGAGACAGCATGACGAGTTTGAGAACCTTTTGATATTTTCTCTACTCACACATTCTGATTTTCTTGCACAGAAATTGCTTAATGTCAAAGTTGATAATTTTCTGATGTATAAAATCAATTCAGAGAAAAACAATCTTTTGCAGTGTTTTAGAGAGTTAAAGATGACAAAGCAAAGGGTGTTTGTTTTTGTTCCATTCACAGGAATAAAGTGCTATCCTGTAAATCCATAGTTACTCTGATTAGAGAAATTTCTATGACAAAATCTGGGCAATTTTTTGTCTTAAATCTTACAGAGGTGTTCAAAAATAGTAATGGGTTTGCCTCAACAGCTTAGTTTGTAATGTATCTGTAGTGCAAAAGCCCATTGGTTAAAGAATTTATCATTGTTCAATCCTTTTGTGATTGCATATATTTAAAAAGATTCAGAAGAAAATTTTAAAAGTGAATATGACTTGACATAAATTTAATGCTAAAATTATTGGAACATAATTCAGCACCTGTAACCTACCCAGTGAATTCTGTGGGATTGCAACGCTTCAGGTCAGGAGCAAACAGGTCATTTAAGAACAAGAAGAGCCTCTTAAAATAAAATCAATCACAATACTGTATAACCTTATGCTATAGCATTTGGTCTTTCTGCTTATCATCTCTCTTATGAAGGGATCTTTACCTTGGATGGAATTAAAATGCATTAACTTTCTATTCCTTCTCTCTAAAATAGCAGTGAAGTGAGCCATCCAAGTCAGTCCCCATTACAGCAATAGAAACATGCTTGTTACCTGCAGGGAGAGCTGGACTCTGCTCTGAATGACTGTTCGAGTGATCAAAAGATATGTATTATAGGAATGTACAGTTATGCTGTGGGAAACTTTGCTTTCATTCTCTTCAAAGGCTTCAGGCATCTCAGGAAAACCAAGAAAAATCATAACAGTAAGTCTTACAAGCACACATGAGTTTATCAAAGCCCTCATCATCTGATACTGATTTCCACTGCATGTAAATAAATATATGAATAATTTATGTATTTTGTCTGTATAATCAAACAATCCTGGGGTTTTTTCCTTCTTACTTGGCATGGTAGGAGTATCCTTAGTCTGTGTTTCTGCCTGCAGCCCACAGCTCTTACTTGTGAATTCACACCAGTTCTCTGGGTTTGTTGACCAAGAAAGGAGTGGGTCTTGTTGTGCTAAGTGGGTCCTTCCCTGGGAGCTGTGCATCTCCTAGCCCTGGTCAGGGAGCAGGACAAAGGAATCAATGCAAAGGAATTGCAAGCAGTGAATGAGTGTGGTGGGGGAAAATATCAAATTTACTTATTTTCAAAATTTGACGTGGGATTCTGTTAATGGTGGAATGGTTGTTGACATTACAACAAAGCTCATGGAGGTTGATAAAACTGGAGGACAGGCAGAGGTAATGAACTGGGAAAGAAGGAAATTCAAGGGAACAGGGGGTTAGAGAGGGTCAGTGGGCACTGGAGCAGAGAATAGCCAGAGTTACAATCCTCTGCCAGCATCTCTGCTTCAGCTCCTAGTTGGGTGGCAGCTTCTCCTGCTTATCTTGGCTTTGGTCTGCCTTGAGTGATGCCTTGCAAGCATTATTTGTGCTCCCTGAGTCCACCTGGCTTGGGAAAGGTAGTCCTTTCCCTGCCCATGTGGTCCCAGAGGAAATCAGTTGTTCCTGAATGGGAAGAATTGTGATTTCACTGAACTTGCTTCTGCCCCAGCTGATGAGGACTCCTGACTGCGAGAGGAATGTAATCCTGGACTACCTGGGTTACCCCAGATTGTCTGGAAACTTGTTCTGAAACAGCACATCCTAGCAATGTACAGGGGCTCAAAAGCAGAAGCAAATTCCAAAGTGTTCAGCAACACAAATAACAGCAAGGAAAGGATTCATAAATCAGTTGTAACTTATCATGGGAGAACAGGGGAAGCGCTGCTGTGGAGTCACTGTAAGGATTTTCCTGCTTGAACTCTGGTAGTTTCAGAAGAAAATGGATGCACACTGTTGCTGAGGAAACGAGTCTCCCAGGGGAAGGCTGGCTTTTCCCCAGTGTGAATTTTTGCTGCCTCATGTTCACATGAGTCAATTAACCTAAAACCTACAAACTGCACATGGCACAGCTCTGTACGGTTATTATATTTCAAATATATTATGAATTTGATACAGTTGCATGTGGCTTTAATCATAAACAGCCCAGGAACAGATTCAAGTTTATATTCTTCTTTAAATATTTGTATTCCTATAATGGAACTTTGCCCATTTTTCTCTATAGGTGCCAGCTTGCGTAATGACATCAATAAATACTTCTGGTTTCATCATTCTCAAGGGGACACAATGACAGTTCAGGATCCAAACCAGATGAACCTCTGTGCTGCTGTTTGGACTGTTGTCTCCTATGTAATTGCTGACATGGAGGAGATGTTGCCAAGGTAATAAAACAGCAAGAAAGAAGATTTCTGTTCTTCAGTAAAGATTGTAAGTCCACTAATGCATGTGGACTACAGCTGTAGTAAATTCTGTTAACCTTGATTTTGTGCTTTATTATTATATCTGTTTTCCTCAAAACACGCTCTCTTTTACACATTCCTGCTTCTTTTTGCTGTTTTGACCTCTTCCATTTGTGATTTTCACTTCAATGTATTCCTTTAAGTACTTCTTAAATTTCAGATGAAGATATGATACCTCTTTGATTATGATAGAATAACCATTTGTATGCACAGTGATCCTGCACAGCAGGAAAAATACACCAAATAAATTTTTTGCATGAGAATCATTAGTGTATTGATCTAATGTACACGCTTACCGGTTTTCTTTCCGTCTTTCTTTCTACGCATTGGAATTATGTCCTGTGAACCAAACAGCCCTTTCTTTTCACTGTTTTAGGGTAATACTGAAGTTTCTAGACGTTTTCAGGTTATAGGACAAATTAATCTTGTCTGTTTTAATGGTAATGTACGGTAGAATTGTCAAATAATAGTCAAAATGCTAAAATACCATAATAGTTTCACTCAGGTCCACTTTAGGTCTTGTGAAAGGTTCACCTAAGACTCAGATAAACCAGGACACAGAGGACAGAAAGCCAACCAGAGGACTCCCAGCTCTCCTGTGTTTTTGGGCACCTCCTCATGGAAAGCCATGCGTGTCTTTTTCTCTCTTATGGAAGACTCGCTATAGTGACAGGCAGAGAATTTAGTGTGGCAGTGTTTCTGTGAAATGCCATGTTTCAGAAACAACACACAGCTGTGATTCGTGACCTTCAGTACTTGCCAGCTGATATCCAAACAACGTGTTAGAGCAGGTTTTGATTCAGAATCCTGAAGCCATTCCTAGCTGCCCCTTGCTTGCAGGGATGGTCTCCCCTGCTGAAGCTGGGCTAGAGGATGCTGATGCATATTAACTCTGATGGCGGGATTAACCTGGGAATCTGAATCTTATATACTTTGTTGGTTTGGGGGTTTGGTTTTTTCTTCCTTACTGAGATTATGAATATTCAGATGAGTTTCAGGCGTATCTGTAGAGAAGATATAACTCTTCTTGGGGAATATTTTAAGGCGTATGATTTCTGCTCATCTCCTTGTGACGTGATCCTTATTTGTGATTTTAAATTTTACAACAAGCGAACTTAGTGATGTGAATAACTGCTGCAATATAATCAGCACCAAACAACTAATGTTACGAACATGGAGTATTAAACCAAATAGCAGGCAGTTCCTAGTGCTGTTAATCAGTTCTGCTGTTGAGCAATAGATGAATAATGAGCAATTCACTTTTATAGAAATCATAATCATGGTATCTGTTTACTGTGATAATAGCTGTTTTCCATCAAATTTATTAACTATTTCAGTATTCCCTCCAAATCATTTCAAGAGCATAAAAGCTTCCTGGAGATACTCTGCTCATCTCTTTTAAAGAAATGATATTGAAATAAAGTTAGCAAAGATTTCCTCTGCTTTCAAGGCGTGACGCCTATGTTTCTTTTTGCTTGACAAGAGCCTAGTTGGTGGTGCTCACCGCTGACAGATCCTCAGCTGTCTCCAAATCCAGCCTTTTGTCCTTTACACAATGTGACTGACTGTTTCCTGAATTGTGTTCCATATTGTTTTCCCTCAGGGTATGAGGCTTTGTACATAAGAGATTCAGAAGGATGTTCTGCAAAGTTACCTATATTGTTGCAAATCTTAACCCATGCTCTCTTGGAAATGGTGTTTATTTGTGTTTTTCTCCATTGCCTCAAGTCAAACGGAAAATCTCTGGAGTCAAGAATACTCCTCTGCAGAGGAGAATAACACTACAATTGGGCACGTGGCACCACAGCACACATCAAGATGTGCTTGTCAGCTCCTAAGTAAGAAAATTAACCATTCCCAGGCCAAAAGCAGCACAACTATGTAAGATAGACCATAAAAATTAAGACCATGATGCCCCTGAAGAAAATTTAACCTTCATGTCAGCTTCAGATACATAGCTCTAGAGAGAAGCATTGGTTTTGGAAAAAAATGTTCAGAGATCAAAAGTGCCATCTTATTTTTATAGAAATAATGAAAATAAAAAATATTTTATTTCTGAAACTGAGAAACAAAGATTTTTTTTTTTTGCTTGTAAAACAAGATTTCATTAAAATAAGACATTGTCTCTGATTCACCCGGTTTTTTTTCTGATCTGTATTAGTTCTCAGACCTAAAATTTCATCTGTCCATAGTACTCTCCTGATAATCTGCCTGTTCAGATGTACCTCTCTCAAAAATTTCCATAAACAAGGAGATGCTAATAAATTTCTTTTCTTTCCCAGTGGGATTTTGTACCATCTGTGCAATAGCTTATCTTTACCACTGCACAGTGTAGCAATTATGCTCTTCCAATTAGTGGCCATTAAACATGTATCACTTGGTCAATTTTTAATTCAAGAGCACTTCTGAGGTGATCCAGGTAAGGCAACATAACTTTGCCTTCCCCTGACATGCTATTATCTTTGACAATCTTTCTCAACTTTTAACTGAGAAAGTAGTCGCTTACGACGTTATTTATATTACTATTATTGTGAGGGCCACCTGCCATAAATCTGTGCTTATCATAAGTAGTTTGATGATGTTCTAGGTCTAAGGTCCTGTGGGTACATTTCCCTCCAATAAACATTTGGGGGTTTGCCTGCAAAGATCTGTGAGCTGAGAGCTGAAGAAAAACAGCACTAGTATATAAATATATGTCAAAAATTCAGCTTTCAAATGATCATTTTCCTCAAGGTATTACAAATTTCTTACATCTGCTGAGAAGGGAGGCCCCTGGGTAGTCTTCCTTTCAGCTACAACTCGAAGCTTTCAGACATTGTTACAGAGGGACGAGGCCAATACATAATTCATTTACCTGACTAGACTATAGTACAAATGCTGATGAAAAGTCTGTTTTCAGTACTGCATAATGTAATGTAAGTAATTTTGCCAGTAATAGAAGAAGAACTGCAGGGTAAGTTTGCTTTTGTCTTTCATTGTGCCAAGACAATACTGACATTTCACTGTCTCTTTGAATGATTCTGTTCTATGTGTTCTCACAAGACTTTTAGCTCCCTTAAAATAATTAAAAACAAAGAGAAGGTTGAAGCAGTGCTGATTCTGCTGCTCCATTACAAACATCCTTGGCTGTGTATTTAGTTAGTATGCTTCCCCCATAGCGATTTGAGACACTTCCATTTACCATAAGTAAATATCAAACTGATCTTGATATCTATATCTGTCTCATGAAATATACATACCATCTAAATGTGCCCAAATGATTAATTTACTGCTGTGTCATGATTAGCATAAAAATCTCATCACTGCACTGGATAGAAATGTTGCCACTAATTGCTGGTTGGAGTGAACAATGTTTTCTGCATAGAAGTTAATGATGCATTGCAGCTCTTGAATGGGAAAACTCAAGACTTTCTGGGAGAGAAGCTTTTTTCCCTTCTTTACTGCTAAATGATAGGAGACACTGGTCATATATAATGAAAAGGAATAGATAGAATAGAATAGATATGTATAATAGAATAGAAAGGAACTTACACCTTTTGTAATCTTCTGTCTCCTGCAAACACAGGGAAGCACTGCCCACACACACAGTGTAGTCTTTCATGGTCATCACTTCTGGAAACTACAGTCTTTTTGCACAAAGATATGGCCAGCTATGGGCCTGTGATTTGTAGTTGCAAGTGTTTAATAAGTACATTGTGCTAGCACCTGATTAAGGTTTTAGATGCATCTCTTCTTAATAATCGTGTTTGCACGTGGAGGAAGGGCCTTGATGAGAGCCTTATATCCAACTCTGTGTCTAGCTTGCAGTTTGATTTCACTTCAGGACAGATCAACCTCCTCTAGTTTATGTCAAGTTTATGTCTTCCAGAGGGTTTTTTATCTTTCACTTTCTTTCTCAGCACTTGTACTGTGGTGTGGATATTAGGCATGACTAACTGACTGAAAAAAAATCTGTGTATTTTGTGCACAAGGGCTCAGGAACTGTGAGATGCAATTGAGATTACTCTAAAGAGCAGCACATAAGCTGTGAGAGACATGAGAGCTCCATCAGGACCAACACTTGCCATTATCACTGACCTCTGTTACTGGGAGACAGAGCTTTGTGATCAATGCAATGAATTTCTATCACCAGTCATGGTTTTCTACATAACTATGTGAAAATCAGGCTTATGAAGGGAAGAGGGAAGCTCTGGAAGAGGGACCACAAAAGCCACAAAAAGAACACAGTTATACTGATTCAGGGACTGTGGCTTCAAGTACCAATGTTTTACTCTGCTTTGCTGTGTGAGTTGGGGAACACAGTCTAAACCTCCCTCAGTTCCACTGCTAAATGTTGGTAGTGGTGTTTGGTGCTCGTGTTTGGTGTAGCCTGATTTAACAACACTGCGTTAAAAGATATGATGCAAGTAAAATGTAAGTTCATACCAGAGGTAAGGTCCAGTTGGAGGAGAGGAATAAGAAGTTAACACCTTCCAGCTACATGAGAATTCACTTGTAGCACGTGTTTTTTCGTGATTATTGTTTGCATTTGCAATACTTGCATCATTCACATTATTTCCATTTACTATTGAAAAACATGAAAAACAAAAAGAAATATTCCTCTTTCAGATACTACAATTTCAAAATAGACTTTGGACATCAGGCATATCCATTTTTAAGTAATGGTACTTTTGCATCCAGGAATGATGTGGGACAATTATGTGAGCAATATGGTCACATGCAATGCCATTTATATATATCACTTCAGTACACTGAACTGTCACACACATACTAAGTGTTTCACAGAATCAGGGGCCACACACTGGGGCAGTTTGGGAAAAGAGAACAGTTTAAATGGTTTCCCCACAGTCATGCAGCCAGTCAGTCCTAAAGCTAAGTATAGTTTAGTTCCTGCCTCAGCCAAACTGTGCTGCCCATAAATGAGTTGCTACTTTCTTTTTATACCACTGAGAAAACTTTGAAGCTGAAGTGCAAAATTTTGTGCAAAAATGGCACTTTCGACTGATCATAGGCAATGTATGTGGACTGAACCTTCGGGCAAGTCTTGAAAACTGATTTCACTGAGGTTCTTTGTGACTCAAGTTATAATCTCTGGAATACTTCAGCTTCAGCTTTGTGAGTGTGGTTATGCAATATGTTGCTTATTCTAAATTGTCTATATATTTTGCTTTTTCCAGAGATATTATGTCAGCTGCAGAGAATTCATATCATTGCCGGTACTTAAAAGCAAATTTCCCAGTTCTTTTACACTTCATCATTTTTTATTTTGCTTCAAATTTCTGTCACTAGGACAGAAAGGTGTCACAAATTTTAATATGAGACACAATGCAGAGACTAATGATTGTTCAAAAGCAGACAACAAAATATTCATAGTTTTTAATAGATTGTCATGCTGATCTTTCCATGGCTATTACCAAACTTTAGCTCATCAGGAAGTGAGTTTAACAAGAGGAATTGCTAGAAAGTGAGTCATGAGACATTTAACCATGGAAAGTTAAATGCTGATGCTTTACCCCTCCAAATTGTTCATTGTAGAAACAGAGAAAGCTATAAATACCCACAAGAAAGTGCCTGATTGTCTTCAGCAGGGATTCCCAGTGCTGAGTCCTGCATAGAAGATATTTTAAGCCTTTATAATGTAGCCTGAGCCTTGACCATGAAATGCGGAGATGCAAACGCACATTAGTTGTGCATTCCTATATTCCTTTTTCTCAATGTAAACAGGATGCAGCTCTATTGGGAATTCAGCTTAGCTTTGGTGTTGCTGGCCCTCCAAGTAGGACTGCCCCCTGGCTATGTAGTGAGCCTGTTGGAGGGATAAGTACAAGCAGTTGAAGAAATTACTTTAAAATTTGGTCTCATTAGATCTTTCTAAAGCAATGAAAATGTGTGGGGGTTAATGCACAAGTGCCTTTAGTTTGTTAAACAGCTGAACTTAGGTTTCAGCATGTGCAGTTGTTGGAACTCTTTGCTTTCCTCTCATAAACAGTAGTGCCTTCATAGGTATGAGAAGATAATAAATGAAATAATTCAGTAGGCTCTGTCTAAGTACCACATGTATTAAACCACAGCCTGTCTAAGTTACTAAAAATATAACTTAGATCAACATTTGTCAACAGGAACTAACTTTTAAATATGGAGAGAGGATTCATTTCGAAGTTGTTAGAGGGAAACCGATGTGATAGAAGGAAGTATATAGATTTTTACTTTCAATACAGCAGAATTTCATTTCAGGTGTTCCACATAGTGTGTTTGCTGGAACTCATAGGAGGAATTAGAGAGCATGTGCATTTGCACCTCTGTGGGGCAAAATCCCAACACTGCTTGCTGGCATCAGTAGAGGCTGCCGCACCAGAGACCCTCTGGTTAGGGGATTGTCCATCCCCTCTGTATTTGATAACACTGGGAGTGCTATATTCCCAGAACTATGTAGGCTTGAATTTATGGGGTGAGGACCAGAAGCACTTATTGGGAATGTTCTGCAAGAAGTGTGTGACACAGCTGTTCTTGATACCACATCTTCATATGACAAACAAATAGTGAACCGGCTGTTGGTAGCTCAGCCGCCCGCTGAGCCTGTGTGGTTCTGTGGGATGTGTGATCTCTCCAGGCTTCACTTAGAGGAAAGAGAACTGAAGATTGCTGACCAGAGTCCAGGTGTTTGGTTGAACTTTTTCTATACCAAGAATGTGGGATTGCCGTAGAGAATCTTTCTACTCATCCCCTGGATGCAGAGGTCCTTTGCATCCATGCCGCCATGGAACTAGAATGAGAGGAGAGTTTTCATGCTTGGTGACCATCTGGAGGTGAGCACTTCTTTTTGCTCTCCAAATGCTCAAAGTTCAGGAAGAGCTTTAGGTCTTGAGCTCTTTTTTGCCTCCCAAACTGCAGTACTTGTATATCATTTAGACTTGGATTTGAAGTGGATTTGTAATATATAACATTGTCATCACACTGTGAAATCACCAAAGTCTAATACTTTTCATGTTCCATATCTCTGCATTTCAGAGCTGTGTCTAAACAAGCAGGAACAGTAATGGCTGTCAGCAGAGTGCTTGACAATATCTTCAAAACAGAAGAGCTGAGTAAACATTTGCTGTGTGTGCTCTATTAGGTGCCAACAAAAATTTTATTCCTCCCTCCCTCATCTGTGAAGTGATGGAGGGGGAAAATATTACTGCTCTGTGATTCTGCAACAGTTAGTGTTAGAGTGGCTGCTACAGTACTACTAAATCTGTTTGAGGTGTAAGATTATATGAGACATCAGAATTTGGCTAACTCCAGGGAAATCACAAATGTAGCAACATTGTTTATTGCATAGTGTTTATTCACACAGTAGTGAGCAATCCTTTAAAACGGAAGTGTAAGTGGCTTGTAGTATTTGCAGAAACATTCTGCTGCCAAGCTAAAGCTTTGGAAGACTGCTGTTACCTTATTGTAATAAACTAGCAAAAGTGAAATTAATACCTGGGTTTTCTTTAACATACCACTTTTAGATTCCTCTATGGGAAAAAAAACATCAACTCAGCTTAAAATAACCATAGAAAGAGTTCCCAGGGGTCCTTTGATTTACACTCGCTTAAAATATGAAGAAACAAAGATTGAAGCTCCAGATAAGCATTGGTCAACTCAGTAGGAATTTCTTTAAAAATATTTGCAAATGTGTGCAGATGGTTTTGGGGTGTTCTGCAGTTTAACAGAGGCAAGCAGTTGTGTTAGACATTTTCTTTTCTCCAAAGTTATCCTGATTTTGACAAAAATCCTACTGTTGCCATTAATCTCAAACATTCTAACAAGCTCTAACTTTACTACCATGTCGTAAAAGTTTACTTTCTGGCCACTTTTTTTTCCTCTTTGAATAAGCTCAGTTTAGTGGTTTTAACTTAAGACAATAAACCAGGAACTCCCAAGTTCTAATTCTGCCGTGGTAACCATCCTGCTGGGTGGTCTTGGCACACCCTTAAGGTATGCTTTCTGTGTGGACTTAATTTGTTAAACACTAAAAAAACCCCCAAAAAAGTCTATTTCCTAGCCTGGATGCAGCCAGAAGTGTGGGCCACTGTTTTGTTCTAATGAGGTGTCTTTTAAATTCACTTGCAGCTGAAAACAGCTGAGATTTGGGCATTTTCTAATTTATGCTCCATAAGTGAATTAACCTTTCTGATGAATAACACTCCAGCTTGGCTGAAATATGAATACAGTTGTGGTCCATCTTCGCTGTGGCTGATTCACAATTTAGAGTGGAAAAGACATCAAAATTTGGTGGATTTTTGACCTCAAGACCAATGAAACCTTAGAGTTGTGGGGTATTTTCTGTTCGTTAAAAAATGAACTCTCTGCACATGAAATTGCAGCTCTTTCCCTTCAAAGTTCTGCAGAGAGACTTCCAGAAAATAACATTGAGGGGAAAAACTAGAAAAGGTTAGTACAGAAACTGTCCTGTATGGTAATACCATGAGCCTGAAAGCAGGGAATAGATTTCAAACTTATGGAAGCGTTGAGTTTGTTGAGGTTTTTTCTCCAAGAGCAAGAGTTAATGTAAGTGCAAAGTCATTTTAATAAACTGCCTAATTTGTTCTTAGTTCAAAGTCGTTTTCTTATGGCTACGGGAAATATGCCCTACTGGAGTTAACTCAGACAAAATTCAACAGGAAATGTCCCACCCCTCTTCATTATCCTAAACAGAAATCTACACAAATCTCACAGATTCTGCTTCTGCAGCTGATGCTTACTGAGCCTTTAGTGCAAGTAATTACGAGTCATCCCTCATAAAACAGTTGGAAGCTAGTGAAATGTCAGAGGATTTCCCTCCATATTCAGTTTTATTACAAATTCATGTGCTATCCTCTCAATTTTCTTAGTGGATACAATTAATGACACTGAAGACTTCTCAGGGTATAAATTAGAGTTTAAATTTGAAGTAATGCCCGTGGCTTAAAGAAAACAGTTTACTGATAACTCAGTCTTGAAACTGTACAATATATCAATTATTCACTTTCTCATCTGTCAGATCTGGCTCTAGATTTGATACATGGTTTAGACAGCATCTCTTTGGTAAAGGAAATTGCAACTTAGTTGTATAAACCAGTTCTTCTTTGTACTTTAAGTGAAAGAATTTTGAAACCAAAATTGTCTTTAAAATACCCATTGCCGCCAAATATTTTTTCCAAATACCTTTTTTTGAAAGTCAGTTTCAGTTACTGTCCCTAGTAATATACATATTCACAATCCACACAGCTGAAAGAAAGCAGAGTGGGGAGGACTCACTCTTTTTGCAGGCACTAATGTTATCAAAAAGTAGTGATTAATAACGTAGAAACAGCAGTTGTATGTGATAAGTCAGAGATACTGCTGTTCCAGACATGAAAAACAAATTCTTGTTTTGTACTTAGAATGGACAAAAACGGAACATCTCTGTGGAAATGAGATGCATCGGATAAAATAGCAAGAAGTGCAAATGAGAAGATGAGAAATTCTTACTATGCCCAAGGAAGGTAATATAGTGCCAAGATACCTGAATCACTTAAATATTCTGGTAGCTGGAAAAAAAGAAATAAGAAGCTGAAGCTAAAAATGCCTGTATTCAGTATATCTATATAAAAATATGAAATTCATAATCCAAGACACCCTGCAGTTGTCTCAGATGTTGTTACGGGACCAAGAGATGGGCCACGCTGATGGCAGGCTTGGGAGTTTAAAACAGCTTTAAGCAAACCTGAGCCAGCTGGATGAAAGAAATGTATAACTTACAGGTTCACTATATTTCATCACCCGAGAAGGTGAAAACTGGCTGATCTCAGTGCACTTACATTAGAATTTTGGTTCAAGAGAAATTTGGAACAAAAGTCCCTGACACAAGAGAATTGTTGGGTGAAGCTCTGGTTGGAAACTGCAGTGTGTATCACTGCTGTAGCAGGGCTTTTCACCTTTCTTTTTCCTTTTGCTGAGGATTGTTTCATTCAGCCAATGCTGTGTCTTTCATCAAGGTTTACGTTAAAGTTTGAAATTGACGGTCATCCCATGATTTCTCCTGAGCAACTTTTCTTTGCAGTGAATCTTCTCTACAAACTTCTTTGGAGCTTGTAGCTTACCAGTGTGATAACACTGGCATTCAAGGTGTTTGCACAAATTTCATGCCCAAAAAACTTGCCCTTGAATTTGTCTTCTAGGAGAAAATGATGTTCGTGCAACCACAGATGTTGATTATTCGTATTACATACAAGGATCCCTAACGGAAGAAGTAAAGAAAGCAAACCCTACTCTTCTGCTGCTTCTCCAGCCTTCAGAGGTCGATGCCTCTGTGGAACCTCAGCAGCAGCCTGGGAATAACAGGTGAAAGGAAAACTGCTGCTTGGAGAGTGTAGGCAAGGCTTGTCAGTCAATTGCTGTGCTGTGCTATTTGCCTTTGGTATGTCACTACAAATTCGGTATCCAAACATCACATTCAGAGAAGCCTTCCAAAAGCCAAAGGGCATTTGTGTTTCACCTTCCTTTTTAAAGGATGTTGTGAAGTGTCCAGACTTGCCTTCCTTCCCCGCAAAGGGCTTTATGTGTGTAATGTTGCTGTCTAATACTGTAGGTTGCTATCTAATACACTAATGTAAACAACAGGAATAGAATCCCACCAAAAATTGTTTTTACACTTTAATCTTTAGAAGAAAATAATTGCACATTTTTTTACGTGATTGAAGCAAAGGTTCTGCACAGATAAAGTGAGACATTTCCTGGCAAAAGAACGTGTGGTTCCATGAGGTAGAAGGAAGGTGCACGTTTTCTCACTACTGAATTTGCCTGAATATATGTCTTATAACAAATTTCCCCTTAATGTTGTGAGGATCCATACATTCAGGTCAATTTAAATAGCCAGCCAGTCTGCATTTTAAATAATGGTTTAGTTAATAAATAGAAAAAATCTCAGAGAGCTCTGATGTATCAAGTCCTCTGAAAGTCTCTTAATGGCAGTTAATAAAAAGAACTTCTAACTCAACACATGAGTTTCCTGGAAGCCAAGGGAAAGTCGTTAAATCAGAAGTACTGTAATGCAAGCTCACATGCCTGAAAGTGTTCAAGCACTCACTTAATGACTACTTTGTGTCTGGGGAAAAAGATGATCAAAACTTCTGTGAAGAAAAGCAATGTGTTACAACACACTAATTTCTTCAAAACCAGAGTTTTCACAAGAAATTGAAAATCGTTCCCTCAAAGTAACTATATTATTGGCACTCCTTCACAAAAAGCTGCATTTTCTCCCTAACTGGCTGCAGAGGGAAAGATTGTTTCATTTGGTCTTGAGAAAAGCCCACTACTATCTTTCCTTTGTAATACGTGAAATGAAAGGACTGTGCCTGGCACAAAGACAAGCACTCCTGTGAATGCACTGCAGATTGTTTCTCATTGTACTGTTAAAAGCCTTTATTTCCAACCTGTCCCCATTTCCCAGACCTGACTACCAAAGCTCAACAAGACCTCAAACCAAACAAGGATTTAACACAACAACAACAAAGAAAACACAACTGTATTTTAAGACTTCAAAATACTTTTCTTTCCTCTTTCAAACAGCTATTTATTTACCTTCAAACACAGGTAGCCTCTAAGGTTGAAGCTGTTTATATCAAGAGACTCCTCTCCATCCCCACCTTACAGTAAAGCCTTCTGAATGTTTGATATTAACCATAATGTATTTTGCAGCTTTGTCGTGTTTTGTTTTGGTGCTGGTTTCACTAGCACCTGCCAAGGCTCTTGAAGTTTCCTTTTCCAGAGGGTTTTTGTATGTTTTTCTCCACCATGTTGATTCCTTTGGATTTGGATGGTGACAGCCTGCAAACATCCCTTTAATCCTGACTGTGTCTTGGGCTAAGAAATTAAATATGAAAAATTAAAAAAAAAGAAAGCAGAGAAGAGTCTGTCTCTTGAGATTTCCCTATAGACAAATGTGCTGTTTCTCTTGGCTTCATGCAGGAGATATGGTGGAAAAACCATAAAGTCCTTCAGTGACTGTAGGTTGTTGTTACATATATACCTGGTTTCATGTAAAGGCATAGGAAGGTTACAAAACCTGGTAATGGAATAGATGTTAAGGCACAAAGTCAGTTACATCCAATATGGTTTCATGTTTTATAGAGAAGACCCTATAATGTATTTTATAGAGTGCATAAACCTGGCAGTGTAATAAATTCAGACATAGATCTTGAATGCACACAGGCTGGCTCCACTCATGACCAAATTCAAACGTACTTTCTATTAGATCTTCTAAACGCAGGATCTTGCACCAATGGAGTGCAACACTCAAAGCTACTGACTTACAGAAAGTGGTATAAAATTATACTAACTTCTCTGAAATGGAAACCTAAGTGAATTAGATTATCTTTCATCACTGAAAAGAGTGTTTGCCCAAGATTTTGCACTAATTTGCACTGCAAATTTTAAGTTAGTGTGAGATTTCCTATTCCTGATAAGTTCCCTAAGGTTCCCTGCTTCTATTGTGCTCGTGGTTTGCAGCACTGGCTGCCCATTCATGAACAGGCATGCTTGTATTTGATCAGCAACCATGTCTGATAAGGGTGAAACAACCATACTATGGCAAAAAGCGTTCCAAAACTGTCCCTGGTAGCACTGAGAAAGGACCGCTGGTGGCACATGCCCATGGCCTGGGTTGTTTCCGAAAAAACAAAAGTTGATTCCAACTTTATTTCTCTGAGGGGATCATTTCCAAGTGTGTTGTCTAGGCATCCAGGACTTCAGCAGCATCCAAGTGATTTGGCGGATGGTACAGCTGTGGTGAAGCAGGGGCTTGGCATTTGCACTCTCCTGCTTGATTGCTGGAAGTGGAAATTCCAAGAGCCCACAGAAAGTGAGCAAATGTTTGTCCTGAGGGCAGACGGCCATAAGGCACAAGGGCTGCTGAATAGGATTTTTCATGCTTCTGGCCAGGGAACTTGTCTCCCAGCAGGAAAACTGCTGCTGCTCCTGCTGCTGCTGTTGCGGCTGCTGCGGCTCCGCACAGGGGTGTGCTGACAGCAGTGGCTCCTTCCCCTAGTCCTGAGATAACCTGTGTCAACACTGTGACAGATCAGCTGGTAAAGCGCTAGTGTAAAGTGCACTCGTGAGAGACCACCCCAATCTACTCTTTCATAATCTGGAAACTATTCCTTGGCATCGTTTCTTCTCCAGCGCTGGTGGCAGACTCTGCCCTGTGCAATTTTGTACACAGAGAAATGGAAGTGAATAGAAACACATACTTCAGGTTAATCTTTGTTTACTGTTTTGGTTTTTCAATAGGAAAGCAGTTACACATGATCTTCAGGGACAACTCTTATGATATTAAAACAAATAAAGCATATTTGCCCCTGGAATAAAAAGATCTAGATGTGAAAGCATTTCACAGGTCACACCAGGCTGGGAGAAGGGGCAGTTACTGAGAACCACATAGAGGGAAACCTATGTAGCTCTGTTAAACCAGTGTTAACAAAGTATATTAACAGAGTATTAAAGTACTCTGTGTTTGTTAGATGTTGTAAGATGTGGGGGTTTTATATCAAACATATTAAATGGAAAACACAGATTTTGCTTGCAAATGAGTATTACAAAGAATATAATGTTTTTGATCCTATGATAAAAGTCATCAGATGTATAAAGGATATGTCTGGAGGCACAGTCCTGACTTACAGTTACTGAAGAGGGGTTGTGAAGTCTAAAAAAATCAGATCACACAATCTGAGACATTACTAATTGCTTTTAAATTAAAGCCGAGCCCCAGTGTTTTGTTAGCAAATAAAAAATAAGGTTATGCTTCTTTTAATGTATAGGACAAGTGTAGTTGAAACTATGTAGCAGATGTTTTGATTGAGCTAGCAGACCTTTTTCCATGTGTAAAAGGCAGTGTACCAAGCAGACAGAGTGGATCTTGGAAGAAGCAAACTAGTGGTGACAAGTGCTGTGAAAAGGACTCTAACTTGGAAGATGGAACTGAGTTTATTCATCCGGTTCATTTAGTCCTCCCAGCTACAGATTCCTGTTTTCAGGTAAATAGAGCTGTGCTTGAAGAGCTTTTCTGTCTTTGTTGCTCCCCATGTGAGCAGGAACGAGCTACAGAGCATGGCAGAGCCTTCAGCAGCAGTCCTGTTCAGCTGGACCAGCACCATGTTTGGATGATTTTTCACATACAAATGAGAAGGAGAGAATTTCCTTTCTACCTTCTATTTGGCTTTTTCTCATATCGAAGTTATTAAGGGACATAAAAACATCAGCTCAAAGGACAATCGGTCACTGCCAGTAAAAAGAAAACCAGGCTGAAAATGACAGCTGATTACAGTATTTAATTTAAAAAATTCCTTGATTTTTTATTCTTCTTTTACTGGGTGATAGACGCTGCAAAAATTGCAGAATTTTGATTTCTTTCAGTTTCTTTTATAGCACTTCAGAAAAGGAACAGAGCCGACCCCTCCAGGCAGCTTTGTTGCCCTTCACCGAGAGAGGCCTATATCTCCCTGCATCATCTAAGAATTATTGCATTGACAGCTATCAATACAATTCTTAAGCAAAGAAGCTTTCCTTAATGCAATCTACTAGAATTCGGGTCTTTTCAAAACGTGTCTCAGTTTTTGGATGGCCTACACATTTGAAAACAATTTTGAGGTTTTAATTCATTCAAGAAGTAACTGAACGTACTGCAGGAATTTGCTTGGCCTGTGTAGCAGTTGGAAATACAGGCAGATCTTATTGGAGATGTATAAAAGTACATGCACTCAACTGCCAAATGAATGCGATATTTTTCAAAGGAGGAACAAGCAGTATTAATTTTAAGTAAGTGAATGGACCCAGTGTGTGTTAATAATGCCAAATGTTGAAAATTAGCTGGAATCTAGTGTACAGAGTGAATATATTTGGTTGACTGGCTATGGCTTATTCCACGGTCAGGAATGCCAAGCAACTGACCTGGTAAAAGTTTTTGTCCCCACCCACCCTGTCCAGCTTCTGACAACATTGTCTGTTTGGTTGTTTGTTTGTCTTCCACAGCTCTAGCATATTAATTCCATTAGGGGAAAGTATTAAAAATATTGGCAGAATTAACCCAGTCATGTCTTTTCAAAGCACTCCTGCCAAAGTACAATGAAAGTTAAAGTAATTTGAAACAATAAACTTTCATCCTTTCATCTCCTTCCCACAGCTGCACTCAAAATTAGAGTAGAGCTGCAGGTCCTAATTATTGTAATGAGCTGTAATTCAGGTAGAAACCTGTGAGTCACCAGTAACTCTATTCCCTGGTACAGCAAGTCTGTGGATATATGTGCATGTAAATGCCGTGCAGGAAACCCAGAACTAGCAGTACTAAAGTTGTGAAAGCAAGAAAACACAAATGAGCATCCTGGGCCTGTGTTTTGTATGCTTGCTCTATCAGGCAACCGCCGATCCAAACAGGAGTTGCAAATACAATTTGCCAATCCTGTAAGGGAGCAGATCTGATACTCCCAATTTGCCCCTGATCTCCAGAGCCAGCCTGGCTTTGTCACTTGGACAAACATTTCATTAACTTCAGTGGGACCTTACCCTAACCTTAACATCAGGCCTTGTGCTTTAGGACTGACACTTGAAGCTATAGTTAAATATCCGCTAGCTGTTTGTTGTTAGGATTTTTAATTTTTTTTTTTTTTTTAACTAACATACAAGAAATACTGACTAGAAATCTAAAATGCCATCGATTTGAACACTGTTTTGGAAATGAGTGAAAATAAATTGCAGTGCAAGCTTCACACTGTGTACTTCCTGACTTGCACAGTACACGCCTATAAAGAGAAATTGCTGTGGAATGACTTTCTGCAAAATAGCTCTATTTTCATGCATTGTGGAGGTTCATCATCTCCTCTTCCTGGGCTGTGTTACTTTCCAGCCATATGAATCCTTTTGAATTTGTAATTTCAGCAGGATGAAGTTCTAGTTTTATTTGTCAAGCGACTCCCTTTTTTGAAATGGTCTGTTAGTGAAATATCCCTACAAGATGATGTAAAATTAATTAACCTGATATTAGCTCATATTCTTCTATGTAAATGGATAAGTTCAAAGCTGCATACCCTGTATAATATAAATATCCATAAATGGATGTAAGAATGCAGTTTGATTACATACCAGTTCAAATAGCAAAGATGTTACAACTGGACCTAGTGGAAGTTTTCTGCATGAATCATTTTCTTTTTTTCCCCAAAGAAGGATTTGTGAAGAGAATTCATTTTCTTCTAATGTTTGGAAGGGAAAGGGAATGCCCCAAACCAAACATTTATGTATTTCCACATTTGAAACTTAGATGGGATTTATTCTTTCCTTTTCTTCCCTTCCCCCCATCTTTCTTCTGACACTGAGTACGACAGAGTAAATCTTTGGTCTGTGAGATTCTGCTCTCTTTTATTCCCCTCACTAACTTTTCAAACAATGAGGAAGTAGAAGAGAAAGTTGAAAGGTAAAACTCCTTGATATTATCTGTGGTAATGCATTCTGGAGACAACTCACACATTTTTTTTCAGACCTTTTTTTTTTTAGTATATATTGGTGTGTGGGATTTTCTTTGCAGATGTTACGTTTCTTTGAAATTTTCCATTATATTTTTTCCTTTATTCAGCTTACCCTTTTGACAGTGTCTTGAAATATTGAAAAACAGCCTAGTATTAAATTACGTTATGGTAAAATTACAAATAGAGTACATTACCAGTACATTTAGAATTACAGCAAATCTCTGAATTTTAAACTACATTTCAATCATATTTATAGTTGTGATTTGAGTTACTTCTGATAGGCTATACTTTTCCCTGTTTGTCATCATGTGCTGCTTGTTTGCAGCCTGTAATTACCAGGTATGTTCAGCTGAGGGGTGGATCTGAGCACAGAGCAGCTGGAGCTGACGGCTGCTTCTCCAGTGCCTGAGCAGCAAGAAACTTCAAGCTATTCCTGTTAACTTTGCTCAGTGTCCAACTCACTTTCTATTTTGACTGGGTGAAAAATATCCCAAACCGCTGCCAAAATCCTCTGCCCAGCCTCTCCTCCTCTCTCCCTTGGACTCCCTTTCTGGGCAGGCACTGGGGGAGAGACTGCACCCAACTGCACTGTCCTGGGACTAAAAACCTCCACCCTCAGGTCATACCAAGATCATGCTGGCACAAACTAATTCCTGGGGTTTTACAGGAGCCTGTGCCCTTTGTGCACACATGGTGTATTTCCGTAGATCTCCATCGCAGCTCACGGATTTCTGGTATATCTGGTATATTTCTGGTATAAGGGTTCATAATCTTTTTCAGTTTAACTCAGGAAAACAACCCACTTGAAAGGCTGTCTAAATGCCTTCAGAAGTACCACTGGATCAAATCAAAAGCCAGAGTGTTGATTTATCCTAAAGGTGAAACAGGAAAGGGAGACACAAGCTGCCTTCCCATCCTCTGCAAAGGTGCTGGGCACAACCTCTTTTCCTCGGAAGGGCTGGTCTCACCACCACTGCCACCAGCAGAGGCAAAGCTTTCAGCTACAGCTGCTCTGGGAAGTGGATGCCTTGTATCCAAGTACTAGAAAACTAAGCAATAAATTTATGAGCAGGGATTGGGCCTGGAGGGCTGAGCTAGACCTTATCCAGTTGAGGGCATGCAGTGTCCACATTTCCCCTTCTGGGTACCACCGAGCCCCCAGCCTCCCTGAAAAACCCTTCTTCTCAGTGCTCTCCTTCCCAAGTCTCTCTTGGCACAAGGAGAGGAAGCAGGACCTCAGCAGCACCCCCCTCTATCTGGACCTTTAAGGCAGTTTTTGTGCTGTCTCAGGTGACAGCCTCCATCCGTACCCCTCTCCCGTCACTGCCTGAACTCGCTCTCATGTTCCTGCAGGTTTGCCCAAATGTCTGCACTGTACAAAATAATGTCATACCTCAAGCCTTCAGTTTCCATTGACTGACCAAAGACACTGCTGAGGTTTCAGCTCTCACCTCTCTCCAGCCAGCAGCAGGCCAAGAGGAGATGGGAGATGCCTCTCTCGTCTCAGCGTGTTGGCTTCCCCAGTGCGGAATCACCGGAGGTCTGGAAAAGGAGACCTGTAGAGCAAGGAAATGCCAATTGGCCAAAACCTACTGCCACCCACAGAGGCCATTCTGTCCACCAGAGAAGAGCAAATACGGGATTTTGAGTTGAGATTACCTGTTCTGAGCACACACTGAAGACCAGGTTAATCAGTGCTTGATTTTGAGATGAGACAGCTCTTTTTGTTTGTTGTATGTGACCGTATACTTAACACACCACTGCAGTTTATCAGCATTTGAGTTGATCAGAAGAATGGGAAGGGAAGGCCAGTCTATCTCAGCAGGAGTCAGAGATGCCAGAATGATGGTCCATATGCAAACCTAGCTGCTGTTGGAATACTTCTGCATTCTTTCTTCTGTTTAATCACAATCAAGACTAGGGATTGGTGGGCAACCTTGCAGAGCTGGCCATCTCCTACCTTTTGTGGTGCAGGCATAGCTCCATTGAAGTAGCTCACATATTGCTTCTGTGGAGCGAGCATCACCTGGGCCTCCTGTGTCGTGGTGGACGGGACACTTTTCTTGCAGGCAGTAGGCAAAGGGGAGGCTGAAAAGGCAGAGTCTGTCATAACACCCTCAAGAGCATGGTGAAGACAATGTGTTTGGTTTGGCCCCTGGGGCACTGCAGAGACACTCTTACAGCACAGCCACAGCAAAGCTGGGCCAGGGTGTGGGATGTGGCTTTGGGGTAGGGTGGTGAACGCTTGAAAGGATGAGTGGGACACATCATGGATTGGAGAGACGCTGTACAAGTGAGAAACAAGAGCCCTCTGTTTTCCTAGGACCGTTACAAGTTCTGCAGAGGGTGAGCTCCTTTGAAAGGCATCTTGCACTGAAATGCTGATGAAGTATTTTGGAAGCAAGCTAAGCCAAAAATACTGGGAACTAGGAAATCCTTATCGACGGATTAATTTTTTATTTCACTGCCTATTTTAGCACCCAGATATCTTGTGTTTTCTTGACATATTGATGGGGACATATGGATGAGGTACTGGAGATAGAGGTAGATGCAGGTGGGGAGCTCAGCCAGGTGGCCAGCAGATCTCTGCTCACTTCTGCCCCATCCTCTCCTGTGCAGCGCCTCCTTCCTCCACTGGAGCCACCTCAAAGCAGAGCTATGAGGCTCAAGTCTTTCCTACTGGTAGAAAACCACACTATATTTATTTCACATCTGTAGGATGCAGGGGCCTTCACTGTTCTGTGAACAACACAAATGGTGGCTATATTGAGCTGCCTGAAAGATGAGCGAGTCATTTACAACCAGAAGTGATTACGAGGGTTTTGCACCTTTGAGAACAGTTGAGGATTAAGTAAATAATAATTTATCCTCCTAGCTTTTTTTTGGTATAATACACAATTGTTGGCTGGCAGGGACATCTCTGCAATGGCCACCTGCCTCTCACTGAGCCTGGATTCATTTCTGTGGTGTGACATGATCCCTACTGGTCACACAGGGGCCATAATTAGCAACATAGCAGTAAATCCTCTTTCATACATGAGAAGAGACCTCTGGGTGAGGCCAGGAGGCTGCAAAATGCTTTTGGGCATCTTCAAGACAAAAAAAATATTAAAGTGGTTGCTGTTATCTGCTGGTAAGCAGTAAGAGGACAGAGAAAGAACATAAAACAGGGAAGGCAGGCAAAACTTCTGCCAGAGTTAGCTGGAAATGCATAAGGAAATAAATAGGTGTGTTGTTATTAAACAACAGATGCACCGGGGAGTCCAAAGCCCAAAAATCCCTTCATTATCCAGTTTAAGGCATCAAAAAGCTGTGGCTTAAATGTGAGATATCAGCCTAACGGGTCTGTTTATACAGACTTCTCTAAATAGTTCTCCAGTCAGATCTTTTGCTTCTGCAAAATCTTTCTTTTTCCCTTGTGTTTTGATTCCTTTCATCTTAAAGGACACACTGCCATTTTCCAATCTGTAAATAAAACTCACTATGATAAAGGTCACGAGCTCAATCTCCAGGAAGAATTACCCTGCAGTGAAAGGTAAAGCCCATTTGGGAGTTGCCAGTGCTGCCCTTTGCATCCACTGATACCAAGGCCTGACGGACACTGCTCAGCTTTCCGCATCTGTTGAACTTGCATCAATATCTGATCTTCCCCCCTGCCATTATTCTGTGCCACAAAAACAGGACTTTTGGAGATTTGCTATGGGGTTGGGAGAGAGCTTCGTGGTGGGCGAAACTACAGTGGGCATTGGCTGCTGTGGCAGAAATGTCCCTCACAGGCTAGGTGTGGGTTTTGCTGGCTGTGCATGGTGCATGTGTGAGTATATTCAAATGGCTTGGTCCCTCCGCTCGAAAGCCAGCTCCATTGGCAACTCCTGCCTGAATTCCACTAGAAAATATTCGGCAAATCACATGCTGACATGTTTATCTTGTTAGCTGTCAGGATGAGTAAGTGCGAAAGCTGAATGCTATCATTCAGCTTGAGTGGAGCAATAGCTACCATTCATGAAATCTGACAGAATAAATACATTTTCACACATGATTTTTGTCAGACTCATATTAATCCTTTGTTCAGCTGCTGTCCTAAGTGACTTTAAATAGACCTGTGCTCACTGGCAACCCCAAACTCCAGCTCAGGGCTCGCACGGTGACTCTACATAACCCAGAGATGACAAAGTGATACTGTTGCCTGCTCATAAATGACAGATTGAGTTAGCTTCTGCTCTGGCATATATACATTTACATGTCTTCTAACATCTAATTTCACTGAAGCATCCCACAGAAAGCTCATATTTGGTCTTTTAATGCTAATCCAATAAAAAAAGCAATGCAACTATTTCAAGACACTTATGGCATCAGGAACCCCCTGCCTGCTTTCAGGCAGGCCTTCATGGGAACTCCTCGTGGGAGTTCACACAGTGTGAGAAAACAGCAAGCGCGTTGAATCTCATTGCACAGCACAAATATTTCAGTGTGTCAGAGTACTTCAGAGCTAAGAAATCTCTGAAACATCAACTTTTAGTTTCCTGCTTGATCTAAGCTGGCCTCACCTGAGGCAGAGGTTGATAACATACAGCTTTGTTGTTTGCCAGAATTAACAATAGCAGAGCTTGCCTGATCAGCTCCCTCTCCAGCAATATCATTCACATTAAAAATCATCAAGCTTTGGCCCATTTCCTTTCTGATATTGGCAGAAGTGCCAGCAGGAAAGCGAAAGGGTAGATTGAAGGTTTGCCCGTCCCTAGTTTGTTTTGCTCTTTGCTTGCCGTAGTGGTGCCGGCATACTCCATCCACAGCTGGAGTTTGCAAAGGAATGGCTTGAGCCATTCAGTGCAACATTTGCACATGAAGAAGTAAGGAACTTAAAAGCTCTGGCCAGGCTTTCCATGTTGAGCAGGTAAGGATTAGTTCAGAGGCCCATGCAATAGGATAAGGTCTGGAAATCAGCACAAACTCTGGAAAGCCAGAGCGGTCCGACAGCTCAGAAAGAAAAATGTGGCACATCAATGTGAAATGGCAGAGTGATGAAACTGGGGCTTTTAGCAGTGCTATGCTCTATTTTAGCAGTGACAAAGACACACCAGAGAGAACTTTTTTATTATCAGATCACATTCAGAGCACTTTAAGGGTACAAGACAAACATCTGAATCAAGGAAAGGCAGAAGATGGTACTGGGACCCACAGCTTCTCTCTTTTTACATCTGCTGTATCCTCTGTGCCTTACTGCCACAACTACAAGCTGCCTCTTCCTGGATCCTTGCCTCCTTTACTGTGCAGGGTGAATGGTGTGGCCTGAAACTGCAGCTGTTCAATATTTATCTGCAGATTTCAGTGTGTGCCCTTGCTGGCTGTACCACACAGCACTGACACCCTGCATCTCCTGGCTCCTGCAGCACACAGGGCAGCAGGGAGCCAGCAGCTCCCTTTGCTCACTTTGCCTTGGCCCATGCTGGGTGCTGAAGGAGGTGGAAAGGAAGGATGTCTGTCTTTGTTATTTGAAGATCTTGCGCTTTTGAAATACTGTTCGATGAGAGGAGAGGCATTTGTTTTGGGAGGGGAGCTTTGCCTGTTTTGTTGGGAGTGTTTTTGTACTGAATGATATGTCAGAGAAAGGGGAAGGTTCCTCCTGTTCTAACGAGAGCATTCATGTGATGCAGAGTGCTACAGGAAGCTCTCAGAGGCTTCCCACATTCACCCACTTCAGTAAATCCAAGACAGCACAGTCCCTCACTTCAGTCTGATTTAAATTAGGGTAAAGTCCTGTGTAATGTTGCTGTGGTAGATGACACCACAATTACCTCTTGTCCCCTTTTTCTCTCTGTTCTCAGAGAAAGGCAGTCAAATTATTCAGCTCAGCTTATGAATTGCAGGACTGAGCAGCACCTGCAATTTCACATCATTCAAACTAGCTTTTATCTCTCTTGACGCAAATGCCAGACCCTCGTGTGCCCCTGAACCAGCTGCCGGCAAGAAACTGTGGCTGAGTGAGTTATGCCAGTGATGCTGAAGTCTGTCAGCCGGCACGGGCTTCCAGGGAAAGAGCGGGTTATGTTGGGACAGGAGAGGAAATCTGATGTGAGTATCTATTGTTCAAGCTGAAGGGGCAATACAGTTAATACAGCTTAATACAGCTGCCTGAGCCCAGGTCAATTCTCACTCAAGATTCAAGGTTTTACCTGGAATAAACTATAAACAATAAAACCTGTTATTTTACAAAGCACTACTATGACTAACACATTTGTTCTCCTCTTCCAGTGAAATTATCTATATCTGCTTTTGATATAAAATTTTTCATAGGGAAAGATTTCCCCTTCAGTTGTGTTTTACTTGCATTTGTCACATGCTTTTTACTGGCAGAAAATTCTTCTTTTTAAACTGCACCTCTTCTCTTTCATTCTGTTCTCATTACTTATTCAGAAATCTCAGAAAATCTTACTAGAAGAACAGCCAGTTCACTGGCATTTGAAGAATGAGCATCTTCCCAAGCAACCTAACATCTACATTTTCATTTGCAATTTAAGCCAGAAGAAACAACCTCTATCTTTAAATGCAGCTCTGCTTGTTGTTTTACTGCTCCATGGTTAAGCCCCCTGAGCCTTGGCCCAGCAGTTCTTCCATCTATGTACCACAGCTCATGTGAACAGCACCAGAGGGACCTGGTGCCTGGGTCAGACCAGCCCCTCAGAGCACACCAGGAAAGGGCAGGTGCTTCTTGGGTGTTTCAGCAAACACCTGGAGAATGTGCCCAGGCTGCCATTGCTTTTCTGGGGTAACTGAGGCATCTTCAAAATCCCACAGTGTAGCTATTCTGGCTCAAAGGAAGGGTGCAGGGAAATTCCCAACACATTCAGAAGTTATTTTCCTACTTTACTCCACGCTCTGCAGATGTGTGGTTCAGAATTAATCCCAGCGCAGGCATGCATTGCCATTTCTTGTTCATAAATATTGTCAGCCAAAGGACTACATTACTAAAAAGCACCATCAGTACAGAAAGGGAAAAGAGGGTGTTCTGCTGGTGGGGAGGAGGCCTACCTCTCTTTCCCACCTTTAAATGGTGTTAAATTGACCTCTTTAGTTGTTCCTTCGTGCGTCTGCCCTTTTGAGGAGAAATGCCCCAGTCACAGGCGGTTTCTGAAGGACAGGAATGTTATCTTGGACAGCCAGGGAGGACTTGGTGTGCCAGGGTTGTCCGTCTTCCTAACAGCTGAGTGCTTTGCTCTCTGCGAGGGAATAGTCCAAATACCGGCCTCCTGCCCCAAACTCTCCAAGCATCTCCAAGTTTTGAGTCTCTTGTGCTCAAAATGCATTTTCTCCCGAAAACAAACAAATCTGTGGACCAGCATTGGATGCACTCATCAGGGGAAGCACTGCATCTCTATGTGTGCTCCCAGCACAAGGGGAGGCACTCATCAGCAACATCCCGGCAGGCGGGTGGGTTGAAAAAGTCATCTTTGTTTCCTGAGCAATTTGTCCAACCAAAAGAAAAAGCTCTGTTTGAAACTTGTCAGGCCTTTCAGGAAGAACTTAACCACGCCAAGCAGAGCTTTTGGAGACACAGAAGGAAGGCTTGCAAGCTGGAGCAGCCAAGCGCTGCCATGAATACTCTCAGACAGCCGTGGCTTCAGAGTCACCTCCTACTTCTTTGAACTGTTTTGCTGGTGCTGAAGCTGCATCTGCCTAAGATAAACTGTGCAGTCCTGATCTAGCTGTGGGGTCCAGCAAACTTCAGAGAGAAGCCATTGTCATGCTCTGTCACATTAATTGAGCTAGCAAGTCCATGCTGCTGCCAAAAGTCCTTGTAAAATATACTCTAATTAGACAATTTTACAAAGCTTACAAACTGGGGAGGAGGGCAGGGAGAAGGGGCAGAGCTTGGGGTTTTTTTAAAGCTGCTGGATTATAGCATCTCAGAGCAGTTACAGTTTAGTGTTACAGTCTTGCTTAGTTTGCTGAATCTGGCCTTTAGGCTAATCCGTCAGATGACGTTAATTTATTCAAACTGTGCAATCAGAAATAAGTGGGTTGTTTTTGTAGAGAGTCCTAAGCAACAGAAAATTATCCGTTTAATATACATTTGATGCTCCCCAAATTGACCAGTTTTCATGAGTAGCCTGTGGTGTGAAGTGCTAAGGTTTGTACAAATATGCTCTTGTATAAATCTAGGGAGAGACCAGACAAAATGAAATCCCAGACACTGAGTTCAGCCAAGACCCTCAGAATTTCTGCCCACAGCTCTTACAAAAGCAGTGCTCGAGAATATGTGTCCTGCTGCCATGATCATCAGCAATATCATGAAGGCACATTCTCAGTCCTTAGCCACTGCAGGAATCCTAATGCCTTCGCTTTTCACATCGTCTTTTTTTACAGGAGCTTCTCTTTTCATTTTCTTTCTTTTCTTTTTTCTTGTCTCTCTTCCTTTCTTTTTTCTTTCCTTCCTCCTTTTCTTTTTCTTGCACTTCAACGTAAACATAACCAGCAGATCCTCACTCAATTTGCTCCCACTTCCAGAGTATGGGAAGATCATCAGCAGCTGTTGTTGCCAGCTTTACTCTCCTAAATTTCCTTGTATAAGGCATAAATGGCACATTAGATTTAAGGTTTGGCAATACTGTATTTCCTTTCAGGAAAAAAAAAAAAGGAAACTGCCAGATCCCACCATTCCCAAATCTGTAACATTTTTCTGTGCAAGTAATGGCATTTAGTGAGAAGGAGGGTTTTGAAAATACAGCTCGCCCTTTGAAAGACAGCTGCCACTACTGATGTTCAAGGGGCAACCTAACAAGTATTTAATAAATAAATAAATAAATAAATAAATAAAAACTTTCTTTTCCAAATCAGGAGACAGTTGATGATTTGCTTAGCCATTGCTTACTTTGAGCATGTGAGAAACCCCTGATGTTTTGGAGGGACCACCAGGGTAACAGCTCATGGAGGTGCGCCCAAGGTCACTGCTGGCCCTTCGCTGTCATGGGTGGCAGGAGCAAAGCCATCATGCAGGAGGAGATGAAAGCTGTCACCTGTTTACACCGCAGGTGTGCTGCCTTGAAGGAGCCGCCAGGTACCCCCAGACCACTTTGTGGAGCTGTTCAGTAACCTGACTTTGGGATTGCGCTTTTTTTCCTACTCATTTTTATGCAGTAGGTGTACTCTGAAACAAGAGTCTCCCACTCTGTCCACACTGGACTATCACCCACAGCAATGGGCTGGAGTCCTGCTGTGTCTGTAAAGTGTCACAAAAACGCTTCCAGAAATTGCAGCCCAGCCCTGACATCGGTTTCAAACAAGTGCAGAGGCTCTGGATTCAGAGCAATAAATCTTTCTCCTTCTCAGTGTGAAGGAAAGATGTTTCCTGAACTGCTGTGGGTTTAACATAACTGTGCTTGCTCTTATCCCTCTGCTGATAAGAATTACCCCGTGTTTGTCTGTCCTCATCTGCATCTACCTTCCTGACCTCCCTGCCATCCCAGCACTGCTTGGATTTGCTTTTGGTGTTGGAAGAGACTGTTCTTCTGGAGGCAGCTCTGGTGTAGGGCTGGGATTTTTCAAAGCAACCCAGTGCCCACTCTTCATCACCATAGTGTGGATGGATGTGCTAAGCTCTTTTCTCTCTCCTTATTGCCTTTCTGTAAAACTGCAAAATCATTAGCATGTTAATCATTTTCTAAATTGGAAAGGATGTTTTAATTGAATTTGCTCTCCAAGTGGATATGGAGAAAGAGAATAGCTTTACAGCAGTTAAGAATGAAAGGCTGTTAGCTCTTGCTTTTCCCCCTGGTACATTCACTACATATAAAATTGGATTCCACTTGCTGGTGGATTGGTGGCCATAGACAAGAAAGCAATATGTGTTTTCAGCTGCCTTCACAGACCACTGGCTTCATTGCAATGAAGACCTAAGACATCCATTGAACAAACTGGAGGAGAGTCGTCAGCGAGTGAAATAAAGTGATCTTCACAGACAATGGTCCTAAAGCCCTCTGTTTGGGGCCCACTGTCCTTGTGTCCTTGGTCCCCCTCAAAAATAAGCTATGGTGACCTCCTGGCAGTCTCCTGGCCATGACGAGGAAGGTTGAGTGTGAATTAGGTCTGATTTGGAGGCAAGGTTTCCAGCAGTTGTCCCTATCACTGCACTGTGAGCTTTGGTGCGAGCCTGGACACGGGCTTGCAGCTTTACAGCATCCCTGTCCCAGGGCTCCCTGTGCAGCTGGCCTGAGCACTGTGCTGATGGGAATGAGCTGTCTGTTTACTTTATTATTTCCATAGGCAGCTACTAATCATCCTGTTTCTCTTAATTCTGTTATTTTCAGGGGCGCAAAAGGAACATTAAGTAAATAATAAATTTCTTATGAGTGAGGAGGATTAGAGTCAAACGCTCAAACAAAGGACTGCAGGGATTTAGGGAAAATTATATTTTCCATTTTTCTTTCTTCCACATTTAACCCCAGGGCAACAATCTCAGACAGCACATTTTGCAACTTTAAAGGATCTTCAGCAGTTTTGTTTCATCTCAAGTGTGGTACAAGGAAAACTTGTGAACAGGGATCCAGACAAAGCCGTTGAAGTTCAGTTCGATCACGTGCTTTGGAGAAAAACTCTGTGATACAAAAAAAACCCTTTTCAAAATCATCTAAAAAATTATGTTGGAGTCCCACACCATGCTGGGAACCTGCCCTTTACAGCTACTTTGTGTCTTTTGAAAATGTTAACCATACAATTTCGTGTGGATATTTCTCCATCACTCAGGACAAGGAGATATTAAGGAGGAAGTGAGAAGATTGCCCTCACAAAGCTCCTCTGAAGATGGACGTAGCAGCAGAGCCAACAGGGGGAAGGTGGGAAGGAGAGAAAGAAATGCCTTTTTTCCTGGAGAGGGACATCTCACCCGAAATCAAAGCCTCCTGACAGCCTACAAACATGCCCTTTCTGCAAAAGCCAACCTGCACTTTATTCTCAAAGGAATACAGCTGGTATCAGAAAGCCGAGGGAAGACATTCCTAAATAAATAACTTTTTAAATAACTTCCATATTCATCTGGTGGTGGATTGATGTAGAATTATGTGTCCATAGCTGAGAAGCTTTCAGTTGTCATACATGTGTCAGCAGAAAGAGTAACAACTATGAATTACAAGTGATGGGAGTGAATGGAGGATGATCTGGGATAACAATGAGTTGACAAACTGCATGGAAGAGTTTTGAAATGGGCATTCACACACCTTCACTTACTGCTACCAGGTCTCAGTTGCCATTCCTTCCCCTGTCCCGAGTTTTTTCCTTGCATGATCCTGCCCAAGAGAAGTTCAAGGGCAACTACTTAACGGCACAAAAGAAAGTTCAAAAACTTAAGAAAGAGTTTGAGTATGTCCTATCCTGCCAAAAGGATGAGCTGTGTTCTGGAAAAGGAAGTGCAGGATCACCAGCAAAACAAAAAGATGGAGGAGATGCCTTCTTTGTCTTTTGGAGTCCAGCCTGCCTTACTGCTTTATCTTCCTGCCTTTGCATAATGGCACTGGAAGCCTGAAATGCTTTTATTACAGTTGGAAAGGCTGAGCCTGAACATGGGAGACATGTGGGACAATGGAGGTACTACAGAGCAGAAGCTGTGAATGCTGACACCGAGTGAGTTGCCAAAGCTTGTCATGAATAATGTAAGAATAGCTCCAGTCCTTTTCCTGCCCATGTGGAGAGGTTTGAATGAATTCAGTGCTAATGTGGTCTCTGAGAACATATGCTGCCAACTGTATTTTCATGTGGTAGAGTGGGAAAACTTAAAATCAGCCATCAAAGTTAAACTGCTTCCCATTTCTCTGTAAGATGGTTACTGCCGAGCATAAATGTGCATAGGATAAAAAGGTCCCTTTTTGTGGGCAGAACAACTGCAGGTAACTTATCATCAGTGCAGGATGCTGATGCTGCAGTAAGATCTCCTCTGAATCCCCCTCCCTGCAGGCACCACTCGGTAGGGATGATATTCACACTCCCTGTCATGAACAACCTGAGAGCATCACTGCTGCTGGGGCACACAGAGCGCTGCTGGAGCACACAGAATGCTGCTGGTGCACAGAGAGCGCTGCTGGGGCACAGAGAGCACTGCTGGGGCACACACGGTGCTGCTGGTGCACAGAGAGCGCTGCTGGGGCACACACGGTGCTGCTGGGGCACACAGAATGCTGCTGGGGCACAGAGAGCACTGCTGGGGCACACACGGTGCTGCTGGGGCACACACGGTGCTGCTGGGGCACACAGAATGCTGCTGGGGCACAGAGAGCACTGCTGGGGCACACACGGTGCTGCTGGGGCACACACGGTGCTGCTGGGGCACACAGAATGCTGCTGGGGCACAGAGAGCACTGCTGGGGCACACACGGTGCTGCTGGGGCACACACGGTGCTGCTGGGGCACACAGAATGCTGCTGGGGCACAGAGAGCACTGCTGGGGCACACACGGTGCTGCTGGGGCACACACGGTGCTGCTGGGGCACACAGAATGCTGCTGGGGCACAGAGAGCACTGCTGGGGCACACACGGTGCTGCTGGGGCACACACGGTGCTGCTGGGGCACACAGAATGCTGCTGGGGCACAGAGAGCACTGCTGGGGCACACACGGTGCTGCTGGGGCACACACGGTGCTGCTGGGGCACACAGAATGCTGCTGGGGCACAGAGAGCACTGCTGGGGCACACACGGTGCTGCTGGGGCACACACGGTGCTGCTGGGGCACACAGAATGCTGCTGGGGCACAGAGAGCACTGCTGGGGCACACACGGTGCTGCTGGGGCACACAGAATGCTGCTGGGGCACAGAGTGCTGGTGCACACGACAGACACTCTGCCCTGCTCCGCTGGACAGGAGAAAATGGAAAATGGAACAAAATGTAAAAAATCAAGGGAGACTAAGGAAGGTGGACAACGCCATCACAGGTGACTTTGGCAGAACAGTGTTTGGGCTAATTGCAGTCAGAGCAATCGGCCAACTGCTCCCAGACTGAAGCGCCCACATTCTGGCTGTGCAGAGGATCAACCGTGTTTATGCAGTGAGACCCTGCAGTGCTGCCCTCAGGGTGTGCTGCTGCAATATTTAATTTTAGGAGGATTGAGGCTGGAGGAAGAAGGTGGTGCTCTCCCTCATGATTGCATGGATGCATCATAAACTCAGAATTCACCAGCCAGGTTATCCAGACAAACTGAGGAGGATTTGACAAAATTCAGCTTGTTATTGCTCTCACTGACTAAACACTGTAGCAAAACCCAATCAATTCACACAGTTTAAGCTAAATCAGGGTTGGAGTGGTGTATTGATGCTTTAATGATGTGTAATGAACTAGCAATCTTGAACAATACATTCAGGATCAATATCAGCCACAACAGATAATCACAGTCCAGCCACAAGTGGCAACATGCAGCTACAAATTTCTAAATTACCTTCTGTAGCTGATGCAAACATGCACACACACACAGCCCCCTTCCAGGCTGTGGGCATCACACATACCCCTCCTCATCTGGGCAGGTGGGACCCCCTGCCTGCCTGGGAGGTGTGGGTGCCCCAGCCCTGTGCAATCCTGCCCTGTCCCATACCCCTGGCACCCCAGATGTAAGTGAGCAACCCACCCTGGGAACTTGGCCCTCCTCAACTGGCCCTACAGAGTGTAGGTTCCTGTGGTGCACCCATTCTGAAGGGGACATTTTGGGATCCCCAAGACATCTCCTCTGCCAAGATCCATTTTGCAGTGTGGACTTGTGATGATAAAATTAAGGTCAATTTTTGCACGTCACTGCGCAAAATCATTTCCTAGTTAGCACAACTGCATAACCACAAAGAAAGCCTAGAACCACTTTGTATTCAGGCTCTTGAGCATTATAATAGAAGTGAAAGGGTTTATCAAATGATCTACCAAAGAATAACACCAAGGGCTGCTTTGTAGGAATCCCTTCCAGCCTCAGAGAGGCTGTCCAGTATTTGTGATTTCTTTTTCTTCTGTTTTAGTCCTACCCTTAAAGTAGTTTCCATGAGACTTGTGTTACACAATGTTACTGCTAAAGTGAAAAATGTATCTCTGTCTGCCAGAACTTCAACTACTGTTATTGCAATATGACAAGTTGGAAAGAGTTTGCTTATCTAGGACATCGTGTAGGGCCATAGATAGTCGTGTGTCAGCACATTGTGCCTGTTTAGCTGCGTGTTGGTGCAACAGGCTTCTGCCAAAAGTCATCTTCTTAATGCTCTGTACCAGTCTTGAGTACGAGAGTCTTGCTCTGAGGGGGTAAGAAAGCAGAGCCCTCACTGCCCCACCTCACAGAGGTGAGAACATTGCAGTTTGAGAGGTTGTGAAAGGATCTGACCCATATACATAGAATTCCTTTCATCATTCATCTGTCATCTTTCCAGACCCCTCTTTTCTGCTAAGAAGTGTGTTTTCAGATCCTGAGTTATGGATTATCAGCTTTTAAGCTCTGAAACCAGGATATATTTTAAC
Organism: Cnemophilus loriae; assembly: GCA_013397755.1. Lineage (NCBI taxonomy): Eukaryota > Metazoa > Chordata > Aves > Passeriformes > Corvidae > Cnemophilus > Cnemophilus loriae. Next base: position 611,511 of record VZTF01009701.1, read on the forward strand.
AGGTTTTAAGCTCTGACATCTGATTCTTCAGCGGGCCCAGAGTCAGAAAGTCAAACAAATCAGAGCACAGCCCTTTCTGCAAAGATGTTGGGTTGTGGTTAATGGAAACAGCAGAGCTTGCAGTACATGTGTACTGTCTTGGCCAAGTTCTACATCTTGTTAAAGTCAGTGGTGGAGGAGAAGAAAATCACCTGATCTCTAGAAAGCTTCAGCTCACTGTTCAGAGTTTATTTTATAAACACTTGCAAAATTCAGCACACTTTAGTATCAAGATCTCCATCTTGAATGAGGAATTTAAGGGTAGTGAATTTTGGAACAGAATTAAATTTTACAGCATGAGAAATCATGCTGGAATAAAATCTTGAATAAGTGCTCCCTTTTCCATGAGCCGTGTCCGACTGGGAAACAACTTTTCCTCTGTTGTTTTTAGGGAGAAGGGTCACTTACGACTGATGTCTAAGTGTCTTCTCTAAGCAAACAACATTTTACAAGAATAGGTAATTTATTTTATTTTATTTAATTTTAAAATTAATTTAATTTTTTAGTTCATTTAGTCCTGGGTTTGCTTCCAAGAAGGCAGGGGAGTCAAAACTCCTTTTGTTTGTCTTTTTCATTTTGACTCCTGTGGGCTGATTGCACTGGAGAGTCTGAAGTAATTCAAATAGCACCAGGAGCACAGTGGCTGAAGAGCATCATATTTCACAGACAAGCAGGAAGAAATTCACTCTAGACTTGAGTCTTGAGGGTGGAAAACCAGGAGAAATTCACGGGAGCCACTCCACTATAAACATCTTGACTTGTGTCTACGCAGTAATAGATGTTACAGGTTTTTAAAAAATAGACACTAAATTTGAAAATGTCTTTCCTTGTGTTTTGAAGAGAGTAGTTGTTCTCTGATTCAAATGAACTAAAGTAAACAAAATATTTCAGTGAGGAGGTAGATCAGCAGTGTTATTAAATCGTTTTAAGATTTGTACCAAGTCCTAGTCTGGGATTTAAGTGAAAAAGATATTTGAAAGGAGCTATTAAATTTAAGTCAAAGTATGTAGATGAAGCATTGGTTTACTTTTTAAGGGAAACATCCTATATTATAATAGATTTTTAAACTCCAGATACTTTTGTAAAGTATTTTGTGAAGGCTGAAAGTGTCCAAGGAAAACCTGTAGTGTCCTGGTATCCAACAGTGCCAGAAATACAAAATATTGTTAAAGCACAGCTTTGGTTTCTAAAATATTGCTGCTTTATTTTATTCAACTGGGAATAGCAAAAGAACGCATTTAACTCACTGCCTGGAAGTCAGTATCTCTAACTGTCCTGAAAGATAATCTGATGTGATTTAAAATTCTATGCCTTGTTTCTGCACCAAAATTGATCAACTCTACTTGGTGAAAATTTCTGCCGAACCAATGTGTAAATGATTGTCTAACCAGAAACACTTTGCAAAACAGTTTAGTTTAAAAGTTCAGATTACCCTTGGGGTCTCCCTTGAAGTAAATATAGAGACTTTCTGGTGATGTTAAATATACATCATTACAGCTGAGTTTACTGGGCAGGTGGCAAAATCTTTTGAGTTTCTGTCTGTATGAAATGTGTTATGTGAACCCTTTAGAATGAAGCAGGCCCTGACTCCAAACATGATCTAAGCATCTCTGACATCTTTACTTCAGGCTTGAGTTTCTTACAAATCTTCCTAACATCTGGTTAGGACAGCTAACATGTGCCTGTATTAGTTCTGTACATCTTCTGTAGACTGAAATGTCACCAGCCAAGAAAAACAACTTTGTGCTTTATCACTCGCACTTCTCTTCACTATGAGGCCCTTGAGTGATGCTTGGCTTTTGGGTATAAACACAAGCCCTGGAAATCATGGGGCTTCTATCAATTCCAAAATTCAAACTGGAATTTCTAGCAAAAGGGTTTCTAGGATGGACCCATTTCTAATTTAGAGTGAGCAGACTGGTGACCATAAATAGTCCAAAGGTACATGGGTGATGAATGACCAAGCAAGAATACTGTGGTCTTTATATATATAAACTCAGTACTCTGCCTTTTGATTACACAAAGAGCAGCCCTATCCCTCAGCATCTTACCAACTGATCATACACTTAACTGAAAGAAAGAGCTGATAGAAGTCCTCCTCTCTCAATGATCCAAATATCCTATTTCTCAAATGTTCCAAATACCTCACTTCCCCCAGGGCTTCAGTAATACTGGAATTCATTTGCAAACAGTATCCTAGTAATAAGCCTTGCCACCAAATGCTATTTGCAGCAAAGCAAATATCCATAATAAAATGTAGAGAACTAACCAAATTCTAAAAGGGAATAAAATTTATTACGGAAGTTAAAAATAGCAATTTTATGGAGTTCAGATTTATCTAGTAATGTAAATCAATTTAATTTAGTAGGATTATGTGTCAGAAATATAGCCTAATACATCTAGGCTTACCAAATGTTGATACTTACCGAAGACCTAATCTTTTGTTAATTTTCCTGATGCGTATTAACAAATTCTGTATTTTTGCAAGTTATTTCTTGTGTACATTCTATGTAGAATGTTGCATAAATAAAATCTTGATCTTTCTCTTCAGTTAGCTACCTATTTATTTCTGCTTTATTTGTGTGATGACACAGAATGCTGGCAGCAATATAGATAAATGGTAACATATTTCTCTAAATAATGAAAACCTATGTGTATCATCCGCAGCAAAGAAAAGAAGAAAAGCGCTTTTTTTTTTATGGTCTTACTTTATTTAAAAAAATTATACATGTTTACTGATGTTTATCTGAGACAGAGAGAACAGTTTGAAAGGACACATCTAGAGAGCTGAGTGATGTTCAGTGACAGCAGGTACTCAACGGGTCCCCTGCAAAGGAGTGGTGTCCATGCTGGAATAATCCTCCTGCTCAATTCCACCCCTTTGCTGCAAAACCTACGTGGTGTTTCCAGGAACTGTGTTCATGTCCCAGATCAGTGATTAAAGACTAGTTGCATGTGCCAGGAAATGGAAATCTTCTGTTAACCTTCTCAGCTCAAGAAGTTGTTTCTGGCATCTGTTACAAGCAATTGGTGAGTTCTGCCCAGGTCGAAACGTATCTTACAAAGCAGCTGGATGCAGTGGCTGAGCAGGAGGAGGAATAATGTTCTTCCCACAAGGGATGTGAACACCACAGCAACCTGTACAGAAGGCTGCAACAAGGTTTCAGAAAAGTGGTATTTCTTTTGATTAAGAGCTCAATCTGAGGGTTCTGAGACTAGAAAGGAGCTGAATAGACATGGGTTTTGTCTGTTCTACTTATGAGAAACAACTTTATCTAATGTCATGAGTAAAGCTGACAGGGAGCCAGGACTCTTTCAGTTGTAAATTCAACTCCATTGCTAAGCTGGTCAACAGAGGTGGCTTTCTGACTCTGCCACATAATGCTAAGATTGAAGTAGGAACTGCAATATAGATAGGGCTTGGACAAATGTATTCACAGTGACTAAATAGTCCCTAATTTGCAGTCTCCTGGTTGCAGTCTCCTGGCTTTGACAGCTATTCACTCTGGAGTCTGTCAGCCAAGCTGAAACACTGGTGAGACCCATTAGTGTCTTCCAGTTGCTGTCTGTAGTGATGGGGCCCACCTCTACCCATAACAAGTCAGAGAGTACTTGGGGAGATGGTGTCAGACCCCAGGAGCAAGGCTGCACTTCCTCGGGTGGGTGTGAAGCCTGCTCTGCACCCTCCTTCCTTTTCCCTGCCCACGAGCTGAGTGAAGCTCGTGAGGTGAGGTGAAGCCCACAGAGAGGTCCTCTTCTCCTGCACCAGGAACATCTCAGGGAAGTGATGCCTTTGAGATATCATCCCGGAGCTGCCACACAGGAGAGGGCTCTCCCTTGTTGTGTCTGACCACTCCACGGTGCTGTGTCGGTCCTAAATAGCAGTGTGGATGGATTGTTACATGCTGACTCCACTGCCATGCCAAGCAGCTTGCTCCACTCCTGCCCGCCTCTCCAGAGCTGCCTGCAAGGACTGGCTGAAGGTCTGGCAGCCTGGCTCTGTTATCCAGCAGTGGTACAAGTAGACACTTGCCTACTGCGTGGGATGTGACAGCCTTAAAGCATCTCACAGCACTGGGTTTTTCCTTCAGTGTCACTTGGACTGGTGGGATTACTAACAGCTGCACGGCAAACTTCACCCTACTCACTGGGTCTTAAAAGGCTGATGCCTTCTAGGTGGTTAGATACTGTCTGACATACTGCCCTCTGCTACTTGGTTAGATTTTTATTCTGCAGTGATACGGGCAATAATCAGCGGTACAGCTACTTTATGGCTTCAATCTTTCACCACTTATCTTCTCCCAGAAAAACAATTTGCACATCTTTGCTCAGCTGATTTCCCCAAACTTACCTGAGAGCCTTATCTGTGTTGAGTCAATACACAACAATATGAAAATTTAAACAGAAAGACGCTTTCCTTGCTACTTAATCTGAGACAGGGGAAAGGAGGGTTATTAGATAATTTACCAGACTCAGATTGGAGGGCAAATCAATTCTTGATATAAGTTCATGGTTCAGCAGCAATGGGTGAATTCTGCCTAGCAACAGGCAAAACTGTTGATAAAGCAGAAAAGCAAGAGGGAGGCTAGTGATGGGTTTCAAGGTGTGGGGAGAAATCAGTGTCCAGTTGCTAGGTGATATGTGCTTAGCAGACCACTCTTCTGAAAAGGTGACGGTGTTCTTCTTTTGTTTTAGCAAATATGATTACATCTAACAAATCACAAACCTGCCCGTACACACAGCTTGCTCTCTTCCTCTGCTTCTCCTGAATGAAGGATTGATTATTTTTCTTAGCCAGCCTGCTCTTTCTCATTACTCTCTACAGTTAATGAAATCTAAGCAGGAACCTCGTGGTGGCTGAAGAGGAAGTTCTGTGTGAGCGATGGAGACTAGAGCATCGCCAGCCAGTCAAGGGAGGGGATTGTCCCACTCTGCTCTGCGTGGGGGCAGCCTCACCTCGAATGTTGTGTGCAGTTTTGGGCACCACAATATAAGAGAGACATGAAGCTTTTAGAGAATGCCCAGTGGAAGGCCACAAGGATGGTGAAGGGCCTCGAGGGAAGCTGAGTGAGGAGCGGCTGAGGTCACTTGGTCTGTTCAGCTTGGAGAAGAGGAGACTGAGGGGAGACCTCATTGCTGTCTACAACTTCCTCATGAGGAAGGCAGGTGCTGATCCCTTCTCTGTGGTGACCCATGACAGGACCCAAGGGAATGGCATGAAGTCAGGGGAGGTTTAGATAGGAAAAAGTTCTTCACCCAGAGGGTGGTTGGGCACTGGAATAAGATCCCCAGGGAAGTGGCCATGGCACCAAGCTTGACAGAGTTCAAGAAGCATTTGGACAACACTCTCAGGCCCGTGGTGTGACTCTTGGGAATGGTCCTGTGCAAGGCTAGGAGTTGGACTTAACGATCCTTGTGGGTCCCTTCCAATTCAGCACATCCTATGATTCAGTGAAAATAAACAATATTCTTCCCACTGTGCCAGGCATCACAGCCAATCTTCAGCGTAATGTGCATACATTTACACTTCATATATGTGCTCCTACTTCCTTCATTTGCAGGTAGAACTGAACAACGGTCCCGAGTTGTTTGAGTGTGTGCCAATAGTGTGTTAAATCCCTTTTTTTTTTAACTGAGTGGCCATTTAACTGTTACAGCATTCTAAATCTAATCATTTGCTCATTTATTAAGTAATGCCTTAACTGTGGAGCTGTTCAACGTTGATCTGGTTAGTGTAGTTGTAATAATTGAAAACTTCTTATAGGGAGAAAGGAGTACGAACAAAATCAAGGCTGATGCTCCAATTCCTTATCATCTTGCTTGGCTTTCTCCATGTGGTCATGGGACACAGTGCACTGTATCTGTCTCTTCCCAAGGGTGTGCTTTGGGAGGTAATGCCTGTAAGAGAGACTTCTGGCAGAAAAGTACACACATCTCCTGGATTCACCTGACATGCTTGTGTCCAGCAGCTCATCTGTTCTGTCACCAAGGTTAGTGCAGCAGGGCACCTCAGCCCCCTCCCTCCCCACCAAAGAGCTTATCTGTTGTTTGTTACCTGGTCAGGTAACTCAAACTGGACGAGCTGTCTTGTAGTGAATTATTTTGGTGCCATGGGGTTAACACTGGTCTGGCATCTCCCAAATGCCAGTAAACATCTTACTGTTGAAGTGAGATCTGGCAAGATAAATTGGATTTCTGACTGTCATCCACTCACTTTACAACTATAAAAGCTACATCAAGCTTTCACAAAGCAGAAATCTTCTGCGCATTTTCTGGGAAATATGTGGAATGTCTCCCATGAGTAAGGATGCTGCTTCACAGTTACTCCCCAGGGGTAAAGTGAAGGAATCTGTGTATATGATCGTCATTTTGGGGGTAAGTTACATTCAAGCCCTAATCAGAGCTATTTCTTTTGCTAGCTTTAATATATGCACCTTGATATAGTAAATTGTTTTATGTTATGCTGTGATCTACTAACAGTTCTTTAGTTTTATACTTACAGTAAGTAATTCTGATTAAGGTCTTTCATCTGTTATCTCTTGGTTATCTAATAAATAATTCATTTTTATAAATAGATCTTATTTGCCATTACTAGAACTTGCAGACCAGAGTGATAGCTTAAATTTAAATTGTTGCCAAAATAGGCTAAGGCAGGTCTCGTCTGAAGCTTCCACTCTTCCCATGACAGTTAGCAACCATGCTTTTGGCAGAGCTTCCCTGGCACCTGCTTGAGATTTAATCCAAAAGCAATATTTGACTTTCTAAACTACCAAACATTATTATCTCTGTTGTAAGAAAGGCCTATTTCCTGTGCACACTTACAGTTTAACACGGAAAATGTAATATGACAAAGAGCAGCAATATGCTGATACTTCTCCTTAGGACAGAATATGGCTTAAAAATTCCTTTTATACATTTCAAGGTACAAATGTGCCTTGATAATTGCTATACTATTGAACCAGCTTCTGGTTTTTTGTTCTAGAGTGCATCCCCACAAATAGCCTCCTCGTGTTTCAGGCTGAGGTTCACAAAATCACAGGAAACAACGTGCTGATATGGCAGAGCACTGTTAATCAGCGCAGGAAAGCGGGGTGTTGCTCCTCATAGAGCGACTGTGGCAAACTGCCTCGGCGATGTGCAGGGCTGCCAGTGATATGCAAACATCCACATCCCTGCACCAGGGCCTGCTGACCACCCCAAAATGGTTGGTGGTTGCTCAGGAGTTTGAGTCAGAATCTCAGATGGACCTGGGTTTTACCTGCTCAGGGGGGTAGTGAGGTCAGCTGAAGGGGACGGTATGAAAGAGGGAGAGGGACAGCCCTAGGAGGGAGCCTCTCCTCATGCCATGCCTGTTGCCTTAACCCCTTCCTTAGCAGGAGGAGCAAAATGGCTTTGCAATAGCACATAGGACTGACGTTCTCCGTGTGTGTCTCCCCAGCCACATGCACCACCCCATGCTTCCCCAGCAGCTGTATATTCCTTTGGCCTCTCTCATCCCTCTCCCATCCTTGCCCCAGCTCTTTCCACAGGTCAGCAGCTGCTTTAATGACTCCTGCACTGCAATAATGCAAAATCCCACCTAAATACGGGACACAGCTGCTGCGTACGTTTATGCTCTGTTTGGAGTTTATTTGCTAATATCCAAAGCTTATGGCTCAGCTTTCACTTTTGCTGTCATTACCATGTGGACAGGTCAGCCATCCATGTCCCCAGGCTCCACCATATATCCTGTGTTCCTAACCTCATCTGCACTGGACAGAGAGGTCCTAAAAAGCACTCCAGAGTTGCATGCTGGGCTCAGGCAGTGCACACACCTCCATAACCCAGCCTGACACCCCACATCCAGCAAGCCGAATGCACAGCCTGGCTCATGTTTGTTTGTCCATGCTCCAGAGGATTAGCAGGAAAACTCTCAGTCGTAGAAAAGAAATGTGTCAACGGTTTGCCCTAGTATGTCTTCCACCTATAGCTGGCTGAAATTTCTTGCATAGAAAGTTTGCTTATTAAAATTATCTGTTATTTTTTTCCACTGGAAGATGCTAATTCAGGTGAAAATATTCAGATTTTCTTCGGAAATTTTGGAAAACAATGGCTTAATTTTAAACATTTGCAGCATTAAGCACTTCCAGCTCAGGAAAAAAAAATGGTACCCCTATAGTCAAAATGTTTTTCCCTTGATTTGAATTCATTCTTAATTTCCTGAAGAAAAAAGAGATGCTGCATTTGCCATTTTTCATTTTACATTTCCGCCGAGAGAACGTCAGTTTTCCAAATAGCTTTGGTTTTTCTTCTGAGAAATTGTCAGACGTAACTTATAACTTACATTAAACTCTCATCTTCAACAGACATGATATAAGATCCTTTAACCGTGAAAGAGGAATTGGTTTTGCCTGAATTACAAATATATTAGAAACACTTTTCTCTTGCTTGGGAATCCAGCACTTTACATCTTATTCAGGAAAAAATATCTAACTCACATAACAGAGGCAGGGCTGGCATAGCAACATCATTATTTGGACTTGATACCACCAAATGGGATCAATTTTAAGCAATCAATGTCCAGAACTAATAAATATTGAAAGTGTTTTTAACAACTCATTAATTCAAAATTTTTAGTGCTTTTCATGCAAAACATATGCAACTATGCTTCAGCTCTAAGACTTCTTTCCCTGAATGTCAAGGTTGCAGCAAAACCAAAGACTCTCGGTACGAATTCTGTATGCCTTAGGTCACCCTGTGTCTTTCATGAACACACCCAAGTCTTGTGACTTCCTTTCATATACAGCAGAGATTATTAGAACCCTCTGATTCTCTTTCCACTCCAGCTGAAGCTGTAATCAGTGGTTGTGAAGACCAAGACTTTTATTAGCGTAAATTAAACTGGCGTATTGCTCTGCTTCTTCTTGTCAAGGGATTGACAAACTTTTCCTCAATTCCCTTTTCCACTAATGAGCTCAGAGCAGTGGGGAAAAAACCCCGAAGGCTCTGAGGCCAGCCACACTCCTGGGATTGCCGTTTCCATGCAGATACACTGGGATCTAGAAATGCCAATCTAACAACACCAGAAATGTTTTAACTGTCTGACATGCTGGGACTGAGTTTCAGTGTCCTGTAATTCCCTCTGCTTAAGCTGAATTACTCCAGGGTAAATGTGGCTCCCAATAATATGTCAAAACAAGCTGGCTGGGTTCTAATATCTACAGACTCTGGAAAAAATAATAAAGGAAAAGTACTTAGAGGACGATGACGTATATTGTGGCAGCTACTTTTGCTCAGGAAAAATATCCTAATTTATCAAAATTAATGAGTTTATTTAATATTACTGTATCCTAAAAATCTAGGATGAAAATTGCCCAATCTTTTTTTTTTTAATAACAAGGCCACTGATTTATGGAAAATTTGCATGACCTGTAAGACTACAGTTTCTGGAAGCAGAAGAGAGGATGCAGATATAAGGCCAACACGCATAACTAAAAAAGAAAAAATTCAACAGCACAAAAAATCATTACTTTAGGAAAGGGAAGGGGTGCTTCAGAGTATGGAGTAGTTGCAGGATGGGCAATAAAAAGAAAATTAAGACTGTTGCAGCAGAGGCATTGCTCTTCTGCTTGCTCAAGAGGAAATTGCAGGTTTCCTTAAACAGGTTTGTGTTTAGACATCAAACAAGCTGAAAGGAACCCTACGAGCAGTCTCTGGTCTTCTGGGTCATCCTGCCTTGCTGGAAACACACATCTCAGTTGGCAGCTCCCTGAGGACATTTCTCCCTCAGAGACCAGGCAGTCCTGACATCCTAGAGGGTCTGTGAAAAGGCAGTGGTTTCTCCTTGGAGCCTGGGGTTGGCAGGATCTCTGGTGGAGCTTTTAAAGCCATCCCCTTTCACTGCTGGCATTGGAAGGGGTTGTCCTATAAGGACAGCAATTACACAGGCTCCTTGGTGAGCAAAGGGCATTCAGGGATATATTCCTGGAAGAGCAGGAATTATGGACCCCTTCAACCCACCACAGTATCAGCTCAAACCCGACCCATCTGCGCGCAGATTTTCCACTGCTGGGGATCTCATGATGGCTTATGCCTGCAGCATTACATCACTGAGCTGCATCCGGCCCACGGCCAAAATGCTCGTGGTTTAATGTAATGAGACATTACTCTTTTGGCTGCAGTAGAGTGATGACCTTGAATGATTGCAGGACTACTAATCTGCAGAGAGTTTATGCGCAGTTCTAAATCAGATTAACATTTGCTGTGTATTTGGGTGTTTGGTAATGGCCGATCATTTCACTTTCCAAAAGTGAACTGAAATGGTCAGGGTGATTTTCCAAAGAGCATGCAAAGTCATAAACCCAGAGGTGGTATGGGATACCTGCAGAGAACACACTGCCCCAGAAACTCTGTACTTCTCTTTTGTATCAAATCCTTTGTTTTGAAAGCAGACTTCAGAATTTTTTGTGTATCAGATGTATCAGAAAGAGAGTAGACGGTCCAAAATAGATACCACTTACAGCATAAAATATTTGCCCAATCTGCCATCAATAATAACTCTCATCTTGGTTGTGAACATCAGTGGTTGTGCTTAATTGTTTAGGTTACAAAACCTTCAGCTCAGCTCTTCTCTCTTTTTTCTTTTAAATAAAATCTGCTTGGTGATTCCCTGGTCATTGATGCAGAATTGCCCTTTCAATGGCAAAAACAAAAGGAGTTTTGTTGAGCATTGCTCAGTTCTCAAGGCTTAAAGACCAATAATTGTGTTTTACTGCTTATAATGTGACTGTATGCAGCAATAAGTCAGAGTGAAAGGACACCCAAATAGATGTTGTCCTTTAGTAGTTAAAGGTCATGTGTAGCAATCCCACAAGTGATACTTGCATTTCCCATGGGAGTTGAGCAGGCGGTTTGATAAGCTGTTCTGCAAAGCACCCTAAACCTTTCAGGGAAAGACCATGCTTAATTTTTGCAGTAATGTTATGATCTCAGGAAATTATAGTCATAGTGAACTGAGGTGACGGGGAGCTTTAATCTCACTGCTGTGCAAACAGTTCTGAGAGGTGTTGTTGGGAGCACCAGTAGTCACTGCCACTGGCTGGCGTGGCACCACGGTGCGCAGCTTGGATTAGTGACCCCACATCTGCATGATGGGGGCAGCGGAGACCTACAGGAGGTGGCACATGGGCCTCTTCTGGTTGGTGTTGGAGCACTGGATGAGACTTTGGCTGCCTGAATATGGCACCTTCTCATAGGAAAGGACAAAATGAAAGATACTTATGCTTGAGTCCTCCAGTTACGTTGGTTGCAAGCATTCTACTTTGTATTTATAACGGAAAAGTGCAGCACTTGGAAAAGATCAGACTGAACCCGGGATTGGAACTGCACGCTGCTCCATGCCCTCTGCTGCTCACGGCTAGGAAAACGCCTTTTTTTCTTGAAATTTTTTAAAAGGGATGGTTACCTCTACTACCTCTACCATTTCCACTCTTGCACCTTGCCAACAGACAATCCCAGCACACTGGCTCCCAGCTCAATAGAGAGGACTGCACTTGCCTGATACAGAGCAAGCTCCCAGGGAATGGAGCCTTTCACATGCAACTCCGAGTTTATTTCTTAAGAAAAAATGCTGACGTTTGCTTCAACAACAATATCTCCTGGGCCATATAATGGCTGAAAGCTTGGTAACCCTAAAGCAAGTTGAGATTCTTGGCTTGAAGGCTGTGCTAAATGGAAGCCAAAGACCTCGGTCCTAACCGAGGTGCTGCAGTTCAACTCTCTGTATTTCTATTTCACTGCAGTCTTGCTGTTTTCATTTCAAAGCAGGCTTACTTTTCCCCTCAGAGTCTAAATTTAAAAACAAAATCAGAGTTTTGTTGTTAGAGAATGATAGCATTGGGGATATTTCTTTTAGGTGTAGAAAATCCTTCTCCTGGCCCCTTCCTGAGCAGGGAAATTTGGAGGGAAAATTAAAATACCTCTCTCAGTTTATTCTAGGGTCTGTGGTCATTTCAAGGCTCTTTAAGAGAATGCATGAGCTTGCATAAGACCTGCAGCATCGCACCTGAGCTTGAAGCTCTTCGCAGGAGCTGGGGAGAGGGTGTTTAACATCTCGCAGGCACCCTAGGCAGCTTCTGTTGAGCTTCACTGTCTTTAGGGCTCTGTTTACAAAAGAGCGAAATCCCCAGTTTCCAATTTGAGTGCCACTAGTCATTTGTAACCTTAGAAAGCACAGTGTAGCCAAACACGAAATTTGCTCCTTTTTCATTTCCACTCCACCAACCCCCCTCTTCCGCTCTCCTTTGAACTGTTCTCACCACCTGCCAGTGTAGCACATCTTGTTAACTGGCTGCCATTCTGATTTTTCACAAGTTTGCCACGTTGCAGTGACAAGACCATGTCGGGGCCCAGATGCTGCAGAGTAAATAAATAGCACATCTGGGATTTGGAAATGGGCCGGCTCTATATTATGGAAAAAGCTGGTGTGGAAACACATCCAAAGAATACACAGCTGGAAATTGTTAACTCTAGAAAGAAAGGGGGAAAAAAAGAAGAAAAAGGAAACAAAAATTCAGGCATTACTACTGCTTGAGATCTTGTGCATTATAATCGCTGAGAAACAGAAACTCAGTTTACACAGCAGTTAAATTAATAGCATTCCTGAAAAATTGATAGTTTATAATAATTGACCTCAAGCAACATAAAGGCAGCACAGGGTGGGAAGCTTGACTCCTCACTGTCTGGCTTTCTTGGATGTGTTTGGTAACTTCCCAGCTATTTCACAGGCGAGCTGGTGGGAGGATGTTGGTGGTAGAGGGATGTGACTGCCCTTCTGAAGCCACGCTGCTGAGAACTGCAGCAGATTCCCAGGCCCCCGAGCAGCCTGTGTCACTCAGGGCGTGCTGGCCCCAGAAATGCACACTGGAAGGAGACTGAATTGAAGGCAGCCATGCTCACAGCATCGCTCCTGCAGGCAGAGGAGCAGCACCACTGGTAGATGATTCAGGAGGATGAATCAGCAGCAGCCACAGAGGGGGATGCTCCCACCCACTCTCTGAGCCAAAATCATGTGCTGCTTCCACCGAAGTAAGAGTTTCAGCAAGGTAAATCCAGGACAGGAGAGGCAAGAAGGAACCCAAAATAGATTGAAATTCTACCTTTGGACTTTTTTGGTTTGGACAAGGATCTCCTAGTCTGAAAAAAAAAAGGCAAGCCTAAGCAACAAAGCTTTCAGACAGTGAAACTACTGTGAGCAATTATTTTAAGCACTGCTCCAAGGCAGGCATGCATCATACAGGAAAGCTCCTACTTTTCATATGGGCACCAGTCCTCGTGCGTGTTATAGATGGAACGCTAGAGGCTGCCACAGTCCCCATGCTCAGAGACCATCTCTCCTTCCAGTAACTCTTTAACAGCTCGGAATGTTCCTGTTTTTCCCAGATGAGATAAGCGTTAATTGCAGCTCAGAGCCAGGAAAGCCAAAACACCAGGGATCCTCGATCCTAAGACAATGCAGCAGCCTGTGCTTCTGCAGTAGGTTCATCACACATGATGAGAAGAAAGCATTTTTTCATTTACTTTTTTTTTCCTTTCATGTTTGCCAGGCTTCCTTTCCCTGGTACACATTAATTTGGATTTATCATTGCATAAATGGAAAATGGAGCAAACCCAGATTTCTAGACCAAAATATACCAGCTTGGGCAATTTTGAATCTATTGTTGCCTGTGTATAAAATTGGGCTAATCTGCAGTAGTGTTAGGTAGTGTTTGACTGTATGTTTTCTTGTATGCTTAAGAAGCCCTTTATTGTGCCAGAACAGATGCCATTTCATTTCCTGCATGCCTCACAGTGATGTCTGATTATTTCCCAGCATTTATTTTATTTACCCTAACAACACTCTGTTTTCATTTTATGGTTAAGAAATAGAATATTTTAGCAAATCCTTAAAAGATTTTGGGCAGAAGAACCTAAGGACTGTCTCTAAAAGCTTTCCGCGCTGCAGACATAGGGGTGTGCAGTGAAGAGATGTGTTTGGTGCCTCTGTCCCTTACACAGAGCATGGGAAGGACAGACAGCATTGCCCTTGCAGACAGCCCTGCCCACGTTTCTGCTATGCCCTCATTTATCCCTTATTTAACCCTATGCCCTTATTACCTTAACCCGGGTTAGGCTGAAGGCAAGGGCTCGGTCGGTTGCGTGGAGAAGAAACGTAAAGCCTGAGGCTAAGAGCATGATATTTTGAGAGAGTCAGAGTTAGATCAAGCAAACCATGTCGAGCGTGCCCGTGTCAGCAAGCCAGGGCTGTTTGCTTGACCCGCCACAGGATGTTCTGTTTGTTGTCCATGTATTACTAATGATGCCAGCAGCAGCTATAGTTTTTACGATGGTCCTTTCTTAAAGCCCCATGAAGAGCAGGCATTAGCTGCTCTGCAGACACAGTAGGTTATACACCAGGATATTGGGTTCAGTTGTGTAATTGAGAATTAACTGAAGGAAATTATACGGCCTGGGCAATACAGGAAATACATACCATAAAAAAAAATCTGCTGGAATTTCTGAAGCTGTGTTAATCCAAGCAAAACAAAATAACCCACAGAAGGCTGGAGGCAAGTCCTGCTTCCCAAACAGTCAGCTCCCTCTTCCTCAGAGTTGTTTTCAAAGTGACCGTACTCATTTTTTCTGAGAAAGATCTGGGGTACTCACCCTCAGGAGAGGATGTAGGAGCAAAGTCCAGAGTGGAGAAGATGTCTCCTTGAAATGTCCATTCGATCCTACTGCAGCATTATAGTTGCTATTTGCTTGGCAGCATGGTTTTTATGGGTCCTCTTGAAAGGGTCCAGGCCTTCCCTCGGGGAATCCAAACCTGAGTTCCAAGTCACCAATGATGTAAGCTTTGTATTACCCAGCAGTCGCTGAAAGAGAGCAGCTGTGACTCTGGCACCAGGAGGACACTCTTGCCCCACCTGTGTGTCTGCAGCCACACAGTAGCTCAGTCCGGGGTTAACAGGGAAGCTGGGGGCTGTGTTGAGGAGCAGACAGATACAGTGGGTCAATGACTGATTACACAGCTGGTGCTGGCTACATGGATTTGTTTTCTAAAAACTCTGAGAATCAGGGAGTTTGAGTGTCAGTCAACAGTCTGGCCAACCCAATGAGAGTTCTTTAAATGAGGGGCAGTGTGGAAGGAGATGATGATGCCGTGCCAGGTGAGGAGGAGGTGGACCAACCTGCTGAGCAGAGGATGAAGAGTGATACAGACAATGGAGACCTCATAAACACCAAAACAAGGGTGAAGGGAGTCCTCCACCGGGTCCTTCCCTCCCATGGCTAGTAGGAGTAGGGTGTCGCTGGAGACACGTAGCATGGAAGATATGCTCCTGCTGCTATTATGCCAGGAACTGCAGGATGAGCACTGCCCTTCGAACATGATGGGCCGTGGTGAAGCTGCTGGCTCTTAGTCTGTCTTCTAGAGTACCCCCTCACACAGTTAACTGTTGGCATGCTCAGTCTGCCTCGTCACTGTAGGAAGACACAGAAAAGCTGAAGCACATGTTAGGAGTCCCAGTGCGTGGTGAGCCAGAGTAATACGGCATGTGTAGCACCATGCTGGGATTAGGGCTTTATGGAATAGAATAAGGGCAGGGAGTTACAGAACTAGCTGGGAAGTGTGTGTGACTATTAGGCTAGCCATCCTACCTGTGAGTGTTTTATGGAGATCAGCAAGGGTCATCAGGATGCTGAAGGTGATAAAGCCGTAAAAGCCACGTGAACACGATGTGGGCTTGTGAATCCTGTCAGTATCACCACTTCCTAGCAAAGGAATTGCCTCCGATCCTCTCAGGGGATTGGTATTACACGTATGCCAGGGACTTGTAAGATGGCATCACTGCCTGCTGCCTCATAGCAAATAATTTGTCAAAAATGGTTGGGTGCTGCCAAGTTCGAAGGACCATGAACACCTCTTTCTTGGTGGGTAGAGGCGCCCAGAAGCCAGCACACTGGATGACAGGTTACACCTTAGACCAGTGTGAGTGAGCATGAATATACTCAATTATTTGCTGGCTGTTTGGCTGCTGGGGCCAAACTCTGCTCTCTGAGAAGAGGAGCCTGTCCAGGCTGTGTCCTGCTTCTGTACCAAAGACCTCAGGTACTTCTTCTCCTGCAGCTTCTGCAGCAGACTGGGAAGATCAGCCTATCAGATGTCCTCTCCAGAGCCCAGAGAAGGAGGGCAGCCAGCACTGGGCACTGTGGGAGCCAAGGAACAGGCAAGGGCACGCTGGAAGGGGGCACTTTGTCACGGTGAGTGCCAGGTGTGCTTCAGAGCTGTATGGAGAATGCGTGGGCTGATGAGTGCATGAAACACCTGTGGTTGCAAAGGCTGCAGAGGAGATGTTGCAGATGATGTGCTCTGTGAAACACTGGGATACCTGCTCTGTGCCAGACAGCTCTAACCTTGACTATTGCGTCCACGTGCAGTTTGGCAAAGATCTTGGTGGGATTCTGTGCTGTTATCACAAAAGCCAAGAATGGATTTGATTTTCCAAGCAATTAATTTTAAGGAGAAGAACTTCTTCAGTCAAATATTAAATATTTTTTGTGCAAATAACTCTTACACAATAACAGACTTGATTTTTTTTTTTTCTCTGTGAATCCTCACATGGCGACAATAAAAACAGTTTTACTTGGTACAGCTAGGTATAAACAATTGAATAAAAGCCCAAATACAAAAATCTGTGACTTAGGTAGAGTTTGAGTTCTGCTTAGAGCTACCTAGAACTTCAGGGCTAGTTTTACAATTAGGGATGCTTCTTCCAGATGCTGACTATTTACAGAGGTGGTCCACATTATACTGGTCTGCGTGTGTTTCACAAAATGAACTGCATCTCTCTAGTGAAAGCTTGATGTTTGGAGCAGTTTGCAGCTAGTTAAACTACTGAAGTACGACAAAAAGCTGAAGTCACAGAGCCCACGAGCAATGGGTCAGTGCCTGTCAGTCTGAACTTGCCTGTGCTTATTCAAAAATATGCCTTCAGGCCATCTGGCTTGGCAAGCTTGTTTGTTTGTTTGTTTGTTTGTTTGTCTGTTGGGCTTTTCTTCTTGTTGCAGCACATTTGTTGCTCCTTAAGGATAATGTGACTTTAGAATTAGTGCATAATGGAAAATGTTATGTCAAGCATTTCCTTGTGTTTTCAGTTTAATCTGTTAAAGATGATTTACTGATATACTGATTGTTTTTATTAAAAAGAGAGAGGTTCCTGTTTCTAAGTTACTCTAGAACTGTACTTTGTTTATTTAAAAAGTCCAATATGATATTGCTGTCTGAACAGTCTTTTAAAGTATCACTTTTTTTTTTTCATTGTACTATTTATGGTGTTTGGTTTTTCAATAGGTAGGTTAGGACTTGTGCGACACACGGACAAATTAATTCTGGATAACAAACCTCAGGTTTTCTTGGCACTTGTTTCCCTCCTATCCTCTCAAGACGTCAGCACGAAACACTCTACATCCCTGAACTTGGACTCAGAGGGTGCACATTTTCTCCTCAGGCAGGAGGCTGAAAAGCTTAGAAGAGGGGTCAGCAGAGAGGTAGGACCATCAATTGCACTTGTCTCCAGGGGTTGCTGAAACCAACCCCTGCCCAGGTGGCAAACAGCTGGTTCTTCACAGCTTGAGAGCGTCTCACAAAAATGCAGGATCAGAGTGCCTGTCAGAAGCACTGAGCATTCCCAGTTGACTGGAAAAATGGCTAATCTTGTCCCAGTTTAGAAGAAGGACAAGAAGGATGGAAATTACAAGCTTGTCAGTCTTACTTCAGTAACTGGTAAAATTATGGAGATTATTTTGGGAGGTATTGAAAAACACCTGAAGGACAGTGCAGTCATTGGGCACAGCCAGCACAGCTTCATGAGGGGAAAGTCCTGCTCATCAAACCTAATTTCCTTTTATGACAAGGTAACACACCCAACTGATCAAGAGAAGTCAGTAGATATAATCTCTTTAGATTTCAATAAAGCTTTTGATAGCGTCTCTCTCAGGATCCTTCTGGACAAAATGTCCAGCACACAGCTGGAAAAACACATCATGCGATGGGTGAGCAACTGGTTCAGGGGTCAGGCACAAAGGGTTACAGTGAATGGGGTGACACCAGGCTGGGGACCTGTCACTAGTGGGGTTCTGCACGGCCCCATCCTCAGCCCAGTTCTCTTCAACAACTTCATTACCAACTTGGATGCAAGACTCGAAGAGATCCTAAGTTTGCAGATGATACTGAATTGGGAGCTGTTGAGTCCTTCAAGGGCAAACAAGTCTTGCAAAGTGACTTTGACAAATTACAGAGATGGTCAGTCACCAACTGTGTGAAGTTTGAGAAAGACATGTGCTGGATTCTGCACCTGGGATGGGGCAATCCTGGATGTACAGACAGATTGGGGAATGAGAGGCTGGAGAGCAGCGCCACAGAAAGGGACCTGGGGGTCCTGGTCAGTGGAAAGTTGAATGTGAGCAAGCAGTGCCCTGGCAAGAGGGTCCAAGAGGGCCAAGCGTGTCCTGGGGTGCATCAGGCACAGCATCACCAGCTGAGCAAGGGAGGGGATTGTCCCACTCTGCTCTGCACTGGGGCAGCCTCATCTTGAATGTTGTGTGCTGTTTTGGGCACCACAATATGAAAGAGACATAAAGCTGTTGGAGATTGTCCAATGAAGGGCAGCAAAGATGACAAACGGCCTTGAGGGGACACCGTATGAGCAGTTGCTGAGGTCGCTTGGTCTGTTCAGCCTGGAGAAGAGGAGACTGGGGAAAGACCTCATTGCAGTTACAACTCCCTCATGAGGGGAAGAGGAGGGGCAGGCACTGACCTCTTCTCTGTCGTGCCCACTGACAGGACCTGAGGGAATGGAAGTTGTGTCATAGGAGGTTTAGGCTGGATATTAGGAAAATGGGATTTTCACCCAGAGAGTTGTTGGGCACTGGAACAGGCTCCCCATGGAAGTGGTCACAGCACCAAGCCTGACAGAGCTCAGAAAGCGTTTGGGTAATACTCTCAGGCACATGGTGTGACTTTTGGGGTGATCCTGTGCAAGGCCAGGAGCTGGACTCAGTGATCCTTGTGGGTTCCTTACAACTCAGCATATCTCATGATTCTCTGATTTTAGACCCACAGCTTTGGGGCAACTTTCACACGACCATTTGACAGGTTACATCAATCCATCTCTGGCATGCTTGAACAACTGGGACTATGTCTCTCTCCAGAGGTTGACCAGACATGCTCCCGGCCAAATAAAATGGTCATCCTTGCCAGATTTTGAATATATTATGTGTCTGTATTTTTCCCATCTACAGTCCCCCATTCATTAGCATATGTTGAGTGCCAGTGCTAATTGCTTTTTCATCCCATGTCTATGAGGTAGGAGAGGTCATCACAGGCTGCATGGTGGTCTGCAGCTCTTGTCTGGGTTTCTACCAGGACTCTTTTTGGATTTCAGAAATTTCCCAGAGACTATCTGTTAGCTTCTTGTGAAGGCTTGCAAGGTTGTGTAGGTCAGAGTAGTGGAGGAGTTTTGTCAGTTGGGTAATTAATTTCTGGTTTTAGGATTAAACTTTTCTCTTGTTGCTCTAAAATTCATATGTATTAGGTGTCTGAAAATGTCTTGGATCAACACAAGCCTCTTACTAGCATCATATGTAGATTCACAGTGTTGTATCTGCACCTGCACCATCTATGAATCTATTATATTTACTTTTCATCTTGTCTTTTGTAGCTTGAGATGTAAACTTACCCCCCTGCTGACAACCTGACCCTACTACTGAATGGCTTTATGAGGATAATGGTTCAACTTCGCAGCGAACTTCTGATTTCACAGGCATGGAGTTATGAGAGATTATATTCACGGGCTATTTTCTTCAAGTTGTATTTATAAAAACCTTGTAGAAACATTCAGCTAAAGGTATAGGATTTGGGGTTTTTTTTTAAGTTTCATGGTCTAAATAAGAAAAAGAAAAGAGGATGAATATTATACCAAAGTTGAACTGAAACAGTGTTTTGGAGGACTGGTGAGATTAACTGGAATATTTTCTTATGTTATCAAATTTTCTAATTTTACTAAATTGTTGAACTTAGGTTGCTTTCTTTTAGTATTTCATAATACAAGCTGAAAAGTTTCATTAGGAAAACAGCTGTGTCACTGATATTCCCTTTTTTGTATGTTCACTACTAATTTTTTTATGTATAATCTCTGATATATATGTAGCACTGATATAGATATAGAATCCCTCTAGCAATCATCTTGGTACAGAAAGGTCTTGGTTTTGCATTAACTTTTTTTTTTTTTTTTTGCATCTGCTACTATTAATTCCTTGGTAGGTGTTAGAAACCTTTCCTTCAGTGCTGAGATCTTTCAATAAGCCCATGATGTTTCCCCACGAAGTATTCAGTGTACTGCTTCTTGTGATTAGTGCTGCTCTTTGTGTGTATTTCCCAGAGTGCTAATCAAAACAAATGGAAATACTAGACAAAACCACTGCCACTAAGGAACAGAAAAATCTGCTCCTACATCCTGCCTGTCCTGCACAGGAATGAAGTCCTGTTTTAAGGGGTAACTGGCTTCTGCTGCACCAGGCAGCTCTCCATCACCACCTGGGTGCTGTTACTGGGGCATTGTCAGGCATGTTTTGAACACTAATTCTATTCCTTCTGATGATCATTTTCAAAGGGAATACTTGTTTCTGGGCATTTTATTTTATTTACTCAGTCTTAACTCTCTTCTTTTTTATGCTTATTGGTCCATGCTTGCTTTACTTTCTTCTTTCAAAAAAGAACACCCTCCTTTTGATCTTCTGGGGTTTTTTTTTCAGTCAGCTATTCATATCTGAAACAGAATGTACACCCCTATGTGGTTAAATATTCGTGGTTCACCCTTTTTGCAATCTACTGACAGCAAAGCAGTTAAGTAAATATTTCTGGAGGCTATAGGATTCCTTTCAACAGGAGAAGAGTTCTTTCTTCTTTATAAAAATAAAGAAGGAACCAGAAAATCCAAGAAGAAGGAGGGAAAAGATTTTCTTTCTTGCTAAGCCTAAATATATATATGCGTGTATGTATATATTATATACATACATACACATATATATGTGACATTTTTCAAGGGTTTCTGTGCTCCTGGAAAAGCATCTTACAAAAAGTTTTCAAAGTCTGTGTCCTTTCAGGACATACTGATTTCTCCCTTTATGAAGGACAAACTAACAATTTGTTGAGATGCAAACTCAGTCACCAAGCTCTCATTTCCATATCTGGCAGTGACAATAGCTTATTTTCCTTTCCCTGATACACTGATAAACACTCAAGATAAAGAGAATTATATTCTGAAGAGTCATTCCCTGACAAAACCCACAGTGTTTTGGATCCCAAACCACTCCCTACTTAAATCCTTTCTCCCCTTTTAATTTAGCTATATCCTCAAGCCCTGAAAATTTAATTAAAATAGCTTGGTATTCTGCAATTTCACTGGTCTTCCTGTACCACTAAAGGATTGCTGGATGTTTAAAGAAATGCTGTTCTGCCTTACCATGTGTAGTGATGCTAATGGGAAGCTATGTATAAAACATTTATTGAAAATAATGCTCATTTTTTCTCTGTTGTTAGTGTTAATATTCATATCTTTATCTCTGGACCTCATAGAAAAAATACAGTATAATATGGCACCACTAGCAGCAGGAATACAACTGAATACCACTTGAGGACAGTTCCAGCCTCCCCTACTAAAATATGGCCAAACCTCCAGAGCCACAGGGTCAGGCTTGCTGGTGTGTGCCCCTCTGGCCACCTTCTTCATCTCCTTTTCCAAAGACTGGCCCTATAGGCAAGGACATTTTCACGTGTTTCCACCCTCCTTTCCTCATTACCCATTTTGGCTACCTTCTTTCATTCAGCAGCTTTCTTCACCTTCCAACAGCTCTGTCACTTTTTGTAAGGAAAAGCAGACATAGGCAGATGTAAAGTGAGGACATTTGCTAGGTTACCTGTGAACATCTGGAGGAGGCAGTGTTTGTGCAATATCATCTCAAGACAGTCCAACAGAACAAAGTTACCAATTTGCTGCCCTGTGGCCTGCAGCAGGGCAATCTACAGACTCACAACTCTTTTTGTCTCTCCCCTTGTTTGTCCCCTGAGTGCCAGTCGTGATGTTTGACAGCATTGCAGGGCCAGGTGTCTCCCCAGGATCCTGCTGGGTGTGTGGGGCACCATGGTCACTGGGAGGAGAAGAGGAGTCCTGCAATACCTACCTGGCATGAAATTAATGGGGACAGAGCTCAGTCTCTAAAGAGCAGGTTCCGTTCAGGATTACAAGCAGAGATTTGAGAGGAGAAGAGCACCACACTCAAAACCAGTTTAAAATGCTTTTTTTTTCCCCCACTGGTTTGCTTGTTCTCCAGCTCAGGACCTCGGTAGAACTCAGCCATTCAGTGAATGCCAGGAGGAGCCACGTCTCAATCCACGGCTTTGCAGTTCACTGGAAAATCTCCATTTAGAGGCATGTGTTCCCCTGAACACAAAGGGAACTTGTGTTCCCCTGAACTGAAGCTATCAGTTCCAAACCATACCTTGGATCATTCTGGCTGTGAGAAAAAGCCTTCAGAAAAAGTACGAATGAGGTGCCACACTTCACAACAATGCTAAAACAATAACTTCAGGCCTCGGGAACCACCTTGTTAAGTGTCATGGGACATTCGCCCAAAACTTTTATTCAGATTGCAATACCTATCTTGATGAAAAAGGGAAACCCAGTGAGAGACAAAACTAATAAAACAAAAGAAATTCAATTCAATTCCTCCAAGCTGATCACACATCTTCGTAAGTAAGTCTCTGAAAGCTGTGGTTACTTACAGATGGTCTTTCTGAAATCAGTGAAACACACTCCTGCAGACACATCCATGTACAACCTTCTATTTTCTGCTGTATGCTGCATCTTTTTGCAGGATTGTGAGACACACGTGAAAAAAATATTATGTAATGAGTAAAAAACAATTCCCAAATTATTCCCTGTCATTCATGAAGTTTGGACACTTTCAGCCGCGAAAGAAGCCACGCCTTGCTCTGCCAGCTCAAAAGTCTAGAGCTGTCAAGGTAACAGAACACGGAAATTAGCATATAGGACATTTGATTTATCACCTCTAAAACACTGTTGGTATTCCTAAACAGAGTGCTCATAAGATTGAAATACAGGATTTTGACACGGTTACTTTCTCCCATAGCTTTCTGCCTTTGTGGAGATGGAAGCATAATCAGAATTAATCTACATTTGTTCAAAAGGAAACTATTTATTCTTGTCAGAAAAATCAGAGAAAAGAAGACCCAAAGAAATATTAAAGTTGTAAAAGGGTTTGATCAGCTGGAATGAGATAAGCTCTTTAGTCTGATGAGAAGTCTGGAAAAACAAGAGACAGTCTAAAAACTAGGAAATTAAGAATGAAAGGGGAATTCAGGCACAGCTATTTCAATCAAAAAGTAATAAGCATGTGGAATAAATTATTTCTAGGTGAAGCTATTGAAGCAAATAAGAGGAATGAATTTAAAAGACAGCTAGACATCTTTATGGAGAGAGCAAAAACTTCACATTTTTCCTACTTATAT
Source organism: Cnemophilus loriae (assembly GCA_013397755.1). Taxonomy (NCBI): domain Eukaryota; kingdom Metazoa; phylum Chordata; class Aves; order Passeriformes; family Corvidae; genus Cnemophilus; species Cnemophilus loriae. Next base: position 635,155 of record VZTF01009701.1, read on the forward strand.
TCTTTGGGTTAGATCCAGGACTCAGTGTCTAAAAAAAGGACCTAGGAGGACTTGAACTGCTTAAATCCAGAAATACATCCAAAAATGCTGCAAATGCTAGAAACACCATAGTGCCAAACATGTAGAGACCTAGGACAGGGTCTCCATGTCCCCTAGGGCTGTGTCAGTCCATCTCAGAGCATGGTGCTGGCTTCCACTCCAGTCCAGATTTGAGCCAGTGTTCCCCCAGGGCCTGATGCAAAGCCTGGTTTTGCAGAATGCCAAATGCAAGGCAGGGCATCAGGTTCCACACAAAATACAGTAGCAGCTGCCACTTGAAAATTATGAGAAGTGTAGTGCTAATCTGTGCTTTGATACGGTGCTTTGATAACAACATCATGCGATGAATGCTTTTTTTTTCTGGATGGGACTGAAATCTGAATGTCCTGAATGTAAGAGGAAAGGGTGAATCTCTTTTTTCCAAGTGGGATTAATCATGCAAAAGAGCATTTCAGACTCACTCAATCAGAGAAAAAGTAAGAAGTTGCCTGAGTATATTCTGCTAGGTGGACAGATGGGGAAAATTCCTATACAGTGGTTGCTCTTTCTCAGGATTGTTGCTATTTTTTGTATGACACCATCTGGTCATATTATTTTTATTAGTCTGGGATACTTCTACCCTGGCTGATAAAAATATTCTTATCACACTTACAAGTTTTCAAAAAAACTCAATTCATTATCCCTTGAGCAACTTCAAGCTCCCAGTGGAGGACACCACAGGGGACTGTGAGGTGGATGTGGCTCACTATCTGGAAGATATGAGTGAACTGGGCAATGTAAGCCTCAGATCATAAATACATGTTGGGCTCTGACTAACATTTACAAGAGCCAAAAAGAGACTGTGGAATTGATTTCAGAAACTTTTAGGACATTTCAAGCTGTCTGCAAGATGTCCCCTTCTGTCCCTCCTACTCCCCACCCACTTAAATTGCAATCATATGTTATCAGAGTGACTCCAAACAGGCTATGACAAAAAACCATCTTGTCTTTCATTGAGGCTGAGTCACCCACCACTCAGCTGTCGGGATAGATTTTCATCTGGGTGCTGGGTTTGCATGCACTGTGCTTCTGAAGAGGAGCTGGAGGCAAACGGAGGCAGACAGAGGAAGGTAGGAGAGGCTGTGTGCAGCTCTGCAAGGCTGCCCAGGCAGGATAGGGGATCCTAGGGACACCCTCCTGGCAGGGAGGGAGCACCCCAGGGAGGCAGCACCCCATTCCTGACTTCCTGTCACTCAAATTACACTATGTAATCTCTGCAAGGCCACAAGTAGAAAGTGAGGTGCACAACTGGAGCTACTTTTCAATGAGGCCCAGGTGCTGAGGGAGTTAAACCTCTCTGTTTTAAACCGATTTACACACCACTTGCCTTAGTGCTGAAAAATAAAAAAAACACCTTGGCAAGATTTGTACTGATAAGAAAATATCCTGTTAAATTAGTACTGATAAGTGCTCTGCACTGATTTTCTGAATTAACTCTGCATGACCCAAAAAAACCGTGCTCAGTGATGTAATTGTATTGTGCTTGGATCTCTCTAATAAGACTTTCTCCTTTACATCTAGTTCAGAGGTCAAGTGAACACTGTTAATGCTGTGGAAAGCAGGGCAGAGGTAGTGTTGGAATAGGGCTGGCACCTGGCTAGGAGGGTGACTGGGTCATCATCTGGAGGTAGGTCTGGGCATGGCTTGACTGAAGAAAAAGGCAGAGGCTGTTGAGAAACAGAGACTCATCTGGTAAAGCAGGTGGGCAAGCATTCCTGCCGAGCTGCAAAACACAGCAGGCTGCTATTTTTAAAGCACAGAAAGGAGTTATAATTTGGAGGAAAGGTGAGAAATTACTTCTGAAACACCCAACTTCCATTTTGTTTCTTTTAAAGAATTCGTAATGCTTCTGTATCTGAATTTCTGTTATAGAATGGTGAGTGATTGCTCATATGAAGATCATGGCTCACACAAAGAATGCAGAGGCAAAAATCTGTTCATATCTAATCCTGGCTCTGAGACTGATACAAGCTTTGACCTTGAGCACATCACTTAACCTCAAAGGAACAACTTGAAGATTCATTAGCTGGTCCTTGAGGAGTGCTTTGAAGATGAAAAAGGCTTTATAAGTGGCAAATATTATTATGTGTTCTGGGACCTGGAAATTTTCAATGTTTGTATATATAATCATTTACAGAGGATTTGCTACATAAAAGAAACCGTAAATTTTGCTGAAAATTGCTGGAGTGAAGATAAGAACTGCCTTTTCCAACTGAGAGGATTTTTCATCGCGGTCTTTCTCTTCGTTTCCGTAAAGCCTTTACAACATGAGTCAGGGATGACTGTTCTGCTTGTTTCAAAGGGAGCAGTTGCATTTGTCACTTGCTGGTCAACGAGTGCAAGGGTGAAGGGGAAGGCTTAAAGGCAATATGCTCCTGAGCTACACAGGGTAGGTCCACAGTGCGGGCTTGTCCCCAGCCAGGAGGTTAGATAGGCTGTGTGAGGTATATTCCACAGAGACCCAGTGCAAGAAGAATGCCAATCTGCACTCACCAAAGCTACAGTGCCCTGCTGACAGCAGATATTAAAGTAAGCAAGAGCATGGAAGCGTTGACTGTAAGGACCTGGTTGGTTCCATAGGCTTCAAAGGAAGATTATGCGTTACCATCATATTAGGATTTCTCCTTTGAATCAGCTTTCAGAGAAGAAGGCAGCTGGTCTATTCTGTATATTCTAGTACAAAGCTGGTCTATTCTGTATATTATAAAACAGATTTGTATATATGTATGAACAGGTTTAGGTGGCATAATATCTTTGACAAAATGGGACTGAACCCTAATTCAGGAGGTATCTCACCTTCATAGCTCCTGCCTTTCCCTACATCATTCAAGTTTGTGATAGTGTTATTGACAGCAGCAGCATTAAGTCTGTGTGCTGATAGAAGAGAAAGATTGTCACAAATGGGGTAATTATTTAGGGGTATCCTAATCCAGCAGAGAGCTGGGCGGGAACGTGGTATCGATCACCTTGCTGAGCCTGCATCTCACTGGCAAGAAAGATTGCAATGCTCTGAGAGGCAGAACTTCTTTGTGCAGCTTTTAAAGATCTTTTAAAGACAAATTTGCTTCTGGACCATGTATTCTTAATGAATTTATATTATTTTTGCTACAGCATGCACGGTGTCTACAGGCTATGAGTGCCCAACGGACTTGAGCTCGCTGCTTCCGTATCAATCAATTTCAGGCATGTTTTCCCCTTAATCTGTGTGAAATTGGCTGGCTCAAATCCTATATTCTCCACTTAATCAAATTGCTTTTCGAAATCAGTGGAGAGTCTGACTAAGGACCACCTTGTTTGTCTGATTGCCTCTGCAACTGTTGTGTGCATTTGTATACATGAAATAAAGAAGGCAAAGTGTAAAGAAATTAAAATTACACAAGGACACTCAAGCATACAAGGAACAAAAATAAATGCAACTGTGTATTCAAAAGGTGAGGACACTGAACATTGCTTTTCAATGAGACTTTTTCACTTTTTTCTTGTCCGACAATAGCTGATTTGGTGAGTTCAGGAAACAGAGGGAAGAAAAACGAGAATATTTTCTATACCAGAATAAAATGCTCTCTTGAACATATAAGGGTTTTGTTTCTCACACAGGTGTGAGTTTCTTCTGTCTCCAGAGAATCCATGCAGAAGTGGGCCACCAGGAGCTTGCAGTAAACAGTTATTTGGGGAACATGGTGGAAATGCAAAGCTGCAGTTAGGACAAGTAGGCATTTTCATGTTTGAATCTAATGAAAATCTGAATTGCTGAACAAAATGGAAACAATATCTGGAAACTCCTCATGGGATTCTTCTGTTCTCTCTCATCTCGTGGTATTTTCTCACTGATCAGCACCAGGAAAAACATCTCGCTGCAAAGTCATCTTTCTCTGCTCCCCATATTGTCTGGAAGACTTGTTTGTTTCCCATTAGGCACAATTACTGGCACTAGGATAAGCGATTGGGCTCCATACATCCCTATTCTCATCCGCACTCCCCAGATACCCAACAGGCTGCGAAGTGCTCTGCTCAGGAATGCTCTCAAGCAGGTACCTGCTCTTCACTTGGGCAGCTCCCAGCACCGTGGGACTCTCAGACTCTCCAAGGAATACAACTTACGGAATGAAAAGTACAGAGACCCGTAACAGAGTGAGGTTATCTCAACTTACCTCATCACAAATGGGACTTTGTAGGGGAATCATATTGTGCACAGCAGGATCTGTGAGTAATCCAGCATCTGGCGCAAGCAAACAGTAATATCTGATCAAGTTGGAGGGAGAATTGAAGCATGAGAACATTTAATTATCTGCACTATCTTTAGAACATCCAAAGTATTTTTGTACTTCCTATTACCTCTGTAGCAGAGACTTCATTTTTCCAAGTAAAAGATTTTAATTACATAAAATGCTCAATTAGAACCTTAATTTCCATTTTAGAAAATAAATACACCATTCAAATCACTGACTTGCTCTTAATTTCTCTAACAATCCTCTCAAACTTTTCAATAGATGCTCCCAGTTCTCTTCCCATTAACAATGTCTATGGGAGTCTTGAACACCAGACTTATCTCTGCTGCTCTCTGCAGCTTTATTTAAAGGAGAAAAACCTAGGTCCTCTGCCAGGCCTTCCTTCCCTCAGCTTCCCCCTTGAATATCTTTCCTGCAGACATCCTGGAGGACAGCCAGACTGCTGGTTGGAAAGGTCTATGTTATAGGAACTGATTTTGGCAGTCAAAAACTGTATATGTCATAGTGAAATTTGTGTTAGAGCAAATTTAGTATAAAAGGAAAGCACCCACTCTGGACAAAGGTGGGATCATATGAAGCAACCAAGATTACTAAGAGTGGGATAAGCTAATCTTGGATTTACAGAGGGAAGGAAGTGAATGGGGAAAGGAGAGGGGTCAGAAAGGTAGGGGGCTAGGGGAGAACATGATGGGTTTGGGGGCAGAGGGAGTGAGGGAGGATAGGGCAGCAGGGGCTTGGGGGACTGCCAAAATGGGGATGAATGCATCCAAGAGGGCTCCCAGGGGCTTGGGGGTGTGAAATACATTTGGAGGGTGTGACTCTAGCTCCTTGCTGTGGGGCAGAGAAGTCTCCATTTTCCCAACAGTGAATTGAAGCATGGGACAGGCTAAATGACTTGGTGTGAGGATCCAGAATCCACTGGCATATTTTTGCATAAAAAACTGTGGTTTGACCACACAGATACTGCTTTTCAGCAGATCTGGAATCTTGATTTTCAAGATCATACTCACTCTCCAAATCACTTTTGGTTGAAAATTTGCAATGGAATAAAAACCCATAGAAAACTCATCTTTACCCTTCTTCCACAAGCTGTTGTACTGTAGCTACAGTCAGTCTATAAATCTGTGGCCACCCTACATGCCAGCTGAATGTCCCCTGCGTGTGGCTCTCTTTAGAGCTCCAGCATTGGATAAAACTACCTGTGTCATACCAACGTACTCTTGCAGAAGAAATCCCTGCAGCACTTTAGCCTATCCATACAGCATGATGCAACAGCATACTCTGAAACCCGAACAAGCCTTGGCCTTCTCACAGAGGCTCTTAAAGGAATGCTGACATTTTAGCAGCACCTTTTGCTCGGCTCCAGCATCCCACCTCTCTGCAGAGCCGTCATCCTGTGCAGAGGTTCATCTGTAGTGTACCCACACTGCCTGCAGCTGGCTTGCAGGGCAGGTATCTCTGCACAGTGCTGCACTGGGTGGGGCAGATGTCCCCTCCCTGCAGCCAAAAGGCTGAGCTCAAGCTGCAGAGGCTAGCAGCACTGAGTTGCTCTGATGGAGAAGATACCAGAGATGACAAGCAGAACCAGAACACCTTTGATGGTCTCAGCAAGGCTGGGGTGAAGCCTGGTGGAGTGGGCAGTCATAACAGAGAATGGCTGAAAACAGAAACCTCTCTTTGTGAATGAATGTATGGGTTCTGTGGAAAAGTTCAAGGAAACGTATGAAAGTAACGACTCCTAGATAAAGCTCTAGGCATTATTGTAACACCATGTGTTACACTATTGCAAGCCTCTTGCTGTGCAAATCTGAGAGCAGTAGGCACCAATCTGTTTGGGGATGAAATTATAAATAAGCAGATAACAAGTACATGAATAAAACAAATTGAAACCACCCTGCATATCAAAGAAATCTGTGACAAGTGACATACTTTCACATGGGTGATTGGAAAAAGGAAAGAAAAAAAAGCCAAAGAAATTTAAAATAACAAGATGTCAGGCAAGCTAGAGTTGAATGCAGTAGGATTAAACACTTTCTTGATGTAATATCACTGCTTTCACAGGACTTACACCTGAGACTGACTTGGTCCTCTTATTTAATTACATGCTGATATACCACCAAGACCTCATGGGAAATCTTTCAAGATCTTGTGACAGATATTAAATTAGCATTTGCTTTCACCATAAATATAATCTGATCAAAAGCATTTCATGTGTGCAAGGAAGCCAAGTTTGAAAAAGAATGGTTCAGCCATGGAAAGAAATAACATCTATAAAATCAGTCATTGTGGAAGAAAAGAGGTAAATGATCAGATATATTTTCTTTGAAAATGCAGAACAGAAGGGGTTATATGCATGATATGCTTCTGGACTTATCCCCTGCACGATACCAGAGTCTTATTGAAATGTGGATGCAGTTTCTCAACTATTTTAATGTGAGCTACTATCCAAAGAACTGAGTGATGTTGTCTGGTCTTCTACAGCAAGCCAGTTGTTTCCACTTCCTCCCTTCTGCTTGCCCCTGGGTCTGTACAGCTGGAGCTGATCCAGCCTAAAGCACATCTTCTCTCTCAGGTATCTTCTGGGTGGCAGCCATTCCCACAGCTGACTCCCTGCATGGAGGCAGGAGAAAAGACAGCACACGTGCCTTTTTTGGTGAAGCTGAGCTTCAGTACTTGTGTCAGGGTCCCATGGGGCAGTACCAGAGGATTAAACAGGCATTTACCTGGAGAGCTGCAAGACACAGAGAACGACTTCAGAGAAAAAAATGTGAAATCAGAACAAATAGGAGCTCCGAGGAGTTTCTCCTCTGCAGTCTACCCATTAGGAGCATTAAAGGTCCCTAGACCCGCTCCTTGCAAGCTCCCTGCTCCTTCCTTGCAAACCTTGGCAAGGCAAGGCAGCAGGGGGTACTCAAGGCTGTATGGTTTCAGAGCTGCTGGCAAGCAGGTCTGAGTTGATTCCTGAATCCTAAACAGATCTCCTGCCTTGCAAAGCACTCTCCTTGGCAGAGGTGAAAAGGACACAGGGAGAGGAGTGTGTGCTCTATGGCAGCGTTACTGGTGAAGCCCATGACCAGCAGTGAAAGGACAGAAGGGGTGACCTTTTAGATATTTCTCTTCTTTTTTCTTGTTTTCTGTGAGTTTAATATTGGACAAATGCTAAACACTTGAGCCTTTATCCAAACTAGACGTTCAACACTTTCAAGCTTTTCTCATCATTTGGGATATAACTCCTAACAATGGGGATATAGCACTGACTTACCTTCACCAAGAACAAACACATAAAATAAATAAAGGTGCTATTGAGTTTCTGTTACAACCTGGCCAGTTCCTAGTAGGAGGGCAGCAAATATTTTCCACAGAGTAAGCAGTGAACCCAAAGAACCCTATTTTTTTCTGTTGTGTCAAATGATTGCATAAATACATTCAATCTCATTGGAACTGCTTGTAAACAGAAGAAAAGCAAATGGGGGGGGAGGGGAACGTTAAAGGACGGTGACTATGGAAAATAAATGGTAATTACTTTTAAAACAGATAAAAAAGGAGTAGACATAGCAAAAGGATTAAACATGCAGTTTCATACTCTGGCATCAAGTTCTCTTAAATGAGCTGCCATTTTATTTATTTATTTCTCATATTCTTGTGTTGCTTCTTTATGATTTAGTCATTATGTAATATGTTCAATTAGACTTCCTAAAGACGTGAAGTCAGGACTCCAAAGAAGAGCTGAGTTAAATTTTGGAAGAAAGCTATGTATTTCTTTTCTCTCCACACTTACGGCAACCTTACAGTTTTTCTTCAGGATTAATTTCTGTGTGAAATAGAAGTCACTCACAATCCATATTTTCCTATAAACTGGAGAAGAGAGATCAGAAATCTAGGATGGTTTCTATGTCTGGTAAAAGGAGTGCTATAGAGCAGCTCAAGTAGCTCCAGTGAAAGGTAAATAAGGTGTTTTTATGAATTGCACGTATGCTGTCATAGTGATATAAATCACTGAATAGGGCCTGCTTTGGAATTCTGAAGGCAAGAGTCTCAGCTGCAAGTCCAGAATATCTGATGAGATGCAGAAAACATATTTCTCTTAAATTATCTTAATATCATATTAATATATTTGGCACATTTTAGAGAAACCTCTGGGTTTCTCTAAATGCCAGTCAGTTTTGCATGGTCCCAGAGGTCAGGCTGGGTTATGGCTTTCTGAGGCTTTGGGACATCCAGGTCATGCTTCTTCTCTCCTGTGTGGGAATTTGGAAGGGCACAGTTCAAAGCTCCCAAGCTTTAATATTCCACCTGGAAATCACTCTGTCACAGCTTTGTTTTCAACACACGGGTCTCGTGTCACCTCTTTTAGGATGAAGAATAGCACAAGGACAGACAAAGGGCAGTGAGATTCACAGCATCTGTCCTCCAAGATTACAGTGTTATTTTCTCTGTTATGCGATGTTTGAGCTCTGGCCTAGCTGACTCTACAAATAGTTGCCTTATCTGATTGAAAAAGGGAGGTTGAATTTGCTTTCAGGAGTCGTGTCAATCTTTTCCTGAGCTGCGCTGCATGGTTTATCTCCTGGGGAATGATGGAAGAGCCGTGTTCGGCTGCTCTCTTCCACAAGGAGGAACTCCTCGAAGGGAAGATGAACCAGGGAATGGTTTTCCTTGGAGGAAGTGAAGACTTAGTGAGTAATTTCAGTTTTTAGACATGATCAAGAACCTAGGAAATTATCAACCATTGCTTCCTCTAGATTTCAGTTCATATAATTACAATTTATATGTAATTGAGGGACATCAGGAGTTACAAAGAGAGGGATTATAGGGTTGTGGGGTTTGTTTAAGGGCAGAACAGAACCATGACACCCTCATATCACTTCCTCTGCCTCTTCCACCTGGCCAACTGCAGTGATAATGCACTCTAATGCATCATCTCCAGCATAGACCACCACACCCACGGTAACCTCTTCACCACATATCTCGTGGCTGTAGGTCTCATTCCTACACTGTCGTAGGTATTTTCTTGGCTGTAGGTGCGAGGAAAGATATGTCAAGTAAGATGGTGCTCAGGGAACTCTTAATGTTCCTGGGAAAAAAATCAGACAAACTTTTTAAAAGTCTTTTTACATAGTCTTTTATCCTTCTTTCCTGCACTTTGCCTTTGAAATCAATTTTCCTGATACAGTTCTCATTGCCATGATTTGTATACTCACTTGTGGTTTTGCCAGTTGCAAAAGATTTTACTATACAAAGATTTCTACACCTTTTTGCCACACGTATTCTTATTATATAAGTAGTAAATTGCTTTATCCTTTCAGGGCCTTAGTCTTGTTTTTACAAGTTTTGTTATTAATAGTTTTGGTTTATACGTGTAATTTAAAAACCAGAACATTCTTTGTGCACATACTCACCATACAGGCTCGTAGTCCCCAAGACTTTACACAGGAGAAATGCCAGAGTGCTTAAGAGAGTGATTTTCTTTAAGAAAACATATAGAGTGATCTTCCAGTATTTCTGCTTCAAGAAGAGTTTCCTTTGAAATCCTGAATACATACTAACACACAACTGGTGTCTACCACACTGTTCAAACTTCTGCTAGAAGTATATAAAGACAGAATATTCGAGTTTTAGGTCTGATTTTAAACCCATTTTTACAGAAGGAAAATTGAAAAGCTGACAAAGAAATTTCAAGGTCAATAAGGCACTGTAAATTGTGTGTGTGAGCATTAGCACTGCTGACAGTGTGCAACATGTATATCCTTGCCTCGTGCCATGACAGGGCTGCATCCTCTCTGCTGCCTTCATGTCAAGGGTTACCTGTAAGAGTAAAAATCTATCTAAGCTAATTGAAAAAGAAGTAAGGTGATTAATGACCAATGACATCCATCGAAAGAGAGAATACTTTTTTGAATAATTAGATTTAGATTCTCCGTAGTGTCATTAATTATAAAACACGTTGAGCAAATTCAGCTTTGAAAAATTGCTTTGACAAATGGCATGATTACCTTCTGTAATAATATAAGCTACAGAAGCCGTATATTCTAGAAACATTGCTACCAAGCACAGTGATACACGCACTGTAAGAATTTCACTCCCATCCAGAGGAACTCCTGAAAGTCGGTGTGCCTGTGACTGAAAATGTAGCCCCATTGCATTAATAGGAATTTTAACATTGACTTCAATGGAAACATGCTTTCCCTCATATATTTTCAGAGGTAATTGAGCCTAACATGATGAATAGACCATCTGTACAGTCATGAATCTTAGCCACAGAAAACATTTAGCACTAACAGAAAAGGAAGTTGTAGGACCTTTTTGAACCAGGCTCCAAAGGGCTGGTATTTCACTGTCACAGGTAATAAGAGAGAACTTATGATATCTAGAAAGAACAAGTATGTTTAATAAAGGAAGTTGAAAAATACTCAGTTCTTCCTAGAAAGATTCAACACACTGGTAAAAAAAGAGCATGATTCAACCCCAATAAAGTGCTTTCAATATACGTGTGTGTGTCTGTGTAGTTTGGCATGAACTATTGCACGTCTTTTCAAAAAAAATACTCCAGATCTGGAAAAGAATCCTCATTTATTTACAATTCTAAATCTACAGATTATTTATCAACCATATAAACAAAGGTGATTCCACAGAATACCAAGATGCAAAGATCTGTGGTTTTTTTACTTCTGTCATTAACTTCTTAATTTTATTTTCTTAATTATAAACATAATATTCAAACATTTATTTTACTTATGGTAGTATCTTCCTCCTATGAGGTGCTTATATTTCTATAGGTTTTACTTTAGAATGTAATTTGGCTTCTGTCCATTTTTGTGAGGAACTTTTAATAGGATGATATTATTTTTGCAGACATGTTAAATATTAATCCAACCAGCACATAGTTTATGTTATCCCAAAATAGAACTTCCTGAAGGGAACTACTATGGTTTCCTCCAAGAGCCTATTTTTTTCTGACTTCCCCCAGTAAGGAAGAAAATTTCATGCGAGCATATTTTAAGAAAGCTGCCCGCATTCATAATCTTTTCTTTTCCTTGTCTTGCCTTCTGTTTTTGTCCACCCTGAATACTTATTGAGCTATTGACTAATATTGCTACCATTTTTTTAATTCCTCCATGCAGGCAGGCAAGCTGGTTATAGTTAGGAAAAAATGATCTCCTTCTCTTTCATGTCAAGATGCTTCATGCCCTTGCGGTGGGGCAGTGGGCTCTTGACTGCATCTCTAGAAGAAAGCAGGGCAGTATACAAGCAGCTGCAGAAGAACCCTTTGGAGCAAAGGCAGTGCAAGGCAGTCCTGGGCTTTATACCCCATGGCAAACAGGGGATTCTCTCAGACTGCAGCTGGAGAACACCTGCTAGAGAAAGCAGCTGTAGAAGGCAAGGCTGACCTGCCAGCAGGAAGGAATTGGTAACGTCGCTGAATGCTGCATTAACAAGCCCTAAGGGGAGCACAGAAGAGCAGCAAAGTGTCATATCTAGAAACATCCTAAAAGTGGCTGAAGGACCCCTGAGGTGTGGGAGAAGAGGGCCTGGATCTTGGAAGCAGTGGGGGGAAATGAGGGCACTTGATGCCTCTTTTTGCAGCTGGGAAAGAGACCCAACACCACCTTCACCATCCATGCAGGGAAGGGATGCTGCAGGCAGTGCTGGCTCTGTTCTGTGTCACACCGAGTGCTGGGGCTGGTCATGGCACCCAGCACCCTTACAGGTGGTGCCCTTTCATACGATCCTGCTGCTTGCCATCCATTCACAGCTTCTGATTGAGGGATTGCTACAGGGTTACCTCAAAGCAGAGAGTGCATCTCCATCTAAACGTTCATCCTTTGTCTCCTGGTCTGTGTCAGGCAGTGGCAGAGCTGGGTGCTGTAGGATTGCTTCTACAGCTGGGTGCTGTAGGATTGGCCCTACCTGGGAGCAACGGTGGGGTTGGGACTCAGTAGCTGCTCCATCCCCCTCTGCTACCAAACCTCCAGTCCATCTAACAATGGCTTTACGCAGCGTTGCTCTGTGCTGTGGGGAGCTCTAAATGTTTCCTTCCTTGTGGCTTCTGCCTCTCATGTGTCCCACTAAAAATCAAAATAAAATCACCATAAAACCCATCCTACAATAAGGCATCCCTTCCTCCCTGTGGGGTCCACCTTTCCTGCTGGAGAAGGTAGTCAAAATATGTATAGTAGTGGATAACATTAAAGGGATATAATACCCTGTAATTTTGCAACCTTATTTTTGTAGGTTAAATCTGAGTGTTGTCGGTTGCAGTGTATTGTTTGTGAACCTGCTACATTTAAATATGTAGCTAGTAATTTAGAGAGCGGAGTAGATGTTTAGCGGTGCAGGGAAACACATGTAACTGACACCTGCTTTATACAAACCTCACACTTTGTGTACAGGCCAAGTTACAAAGGAGGCATTTGTTGAGATCTTTGTTTTTATTACATAAACACTTGGACAGGAGAAAAACCTTCCTTGATAGGCTGATTTGGAAATATTTTTAAATATCCTGCAGGCATGTAAATTTTGGAAACTCCACAGCAAACAGTGGCTTCCGTATTAAACATACAGGAATCGCTGTGTTTGAAAAATATGAAGGCTGTGACACAAATCAACATGTGTCAGGAAGCTAAAAGTTAGGATGGTGCTAAAGCCTCCATCTCAGCTTAGGTCCTGGTTGCTCAACACAATGCACAGTACAACCCTCACTACGTCCGTCACCTAACAATGGATTTCCCCTCAAATGTTTCTTGCTACCATGAAGGTTTGCCCCCTAACTTCAAAATTATATAAGCAGCTATTTCTGTGTTTATGTCTGTAAAATTTATCCCAATATTAAAGTGCAAGTACAGTTTGGTGGTAATGCGTATGGAGACGTCCTAATAAGGTGGTATGTCGGTCATTTCCTAGAATAACCAATTCAACCTCTTTGAACTTTTTGTAAACAGATGCTTGAATGCACCATGCAGTTGCTGTGGCTGAAATTCTACTGTAAATATTGTTTTCTCACTGGAGAACATTGCTAGGTTTGCAGTCACAGTTAAGATGTTACTTGGCAATAAAATCATGATCTGAATTACACTCCAATGTCATTATATCATCTGCAACATCTGTAGTCAGGATATATTTGGCATTTCAAGGTTGGGAGGAGGGAGAAAGCATCCTCAATAACACAGCAGTGCTGGTGCTTGGGAAGAGCCACAGGGGAATTAGGTTGCCTCCAAACACAATGTTGCTTTCAAATGCTTATTGTGTGGTGGGGAATGGCCTCTGGAAACTATTATTTTAGAAACAACAAAACAAAACATCCCTGTTTTGGGAAAACTTAGGACAGTAATTGCAGGATCCATAGAGGAGCACAAATAGCAAATCATAGTGATACTGCTGAATGCAAGGGAGCAATGGTTTCAGGTCATGGACAGCAAGTAGACAAGGCTTCAGAGGCCCTTCAGGACAGAACTGGGATCATCTGTGCAGGAGGATACCCGTAGAAGAGGCTGTGCCTAGATTAGGCTAAAACAAAAACCCCAATCATCTTTTGATATTCTGCCTCTGCGCAGGATGCTTGCTCCTGTCCTATGTCCGAATCAAAGGAACTAAAAGCCCAGTCCTGTTCCTTTGGATTTACTGCTGCAGTGGGATTTCTTCCTCCTGCAGTCAGAGATAAGATTTTATTTTAGCTTGAGGCTCTTAGTTCGTAAGGCTGGCTTTGTGCTCATCGTTCTGTGTCATTCATGCCTGTTGCTCACTCCATCCTGATGAATAACGAGGAAAAGAGAGTGACTTGTAAGCCTAAACCCACCACCATGACCATTCCTTGTTAGTGATTGCCATTAAGGTATATTGAGTTTCTCTCCTGACCAGAGGAAAACAGTTATTTTCATGCTGTTTACTTCATTTTCCTGATGTCTATTTTGAGTGGCAGCTGCAACATATATTTTATAAGGCTCACTTCATTTCTCACCACTATTAGCAAAAGCAGAATAGCAGAGAATGTACAAAGAAAAAAGGGAAGGAATGAGCTGTCGGAGAGCGAAGATGAGAGACTCTCCCCGATCCTCAGCCATGCTGCTGTCAAGCAAGAGCCTGATATATTGCAGATTTTTTAAGAAATTAATCTATAACCCTTGGGGTAGAACATCTCTGCAAGCAGCTTGAGTCACCTAATCCACATATGTTATGCTCTTGGTTTTCCAGGCATACCAGAATTAAAAGCATATTTTATACGTATTTTCTACTGAGCCCATTTATATTTTTCCTTCTGATGTTGCTTGGAAGATGCAAGCCTCCAAATCTGAGAGAGCTGGTAAAACATACCTACAGAGGTGCAAGGATGTTACAGCATGAAGCAGAGAAAATGAGGCTCTGGCATAATAGATAACGGGAAAAATGAAGATGCTCCTTTCAATTAAGCATACTTTTCAAATAATGTTTAATGTTTTGCTGTCGGGTAAAATAGCTTAATTATTTCTGATGCTTGTTGACAGCTGCAGAATTGAATGAATGGAAAACAATCTGCTTTCTCAATGATGCCCAGGTAAAAAGAAGATAAGAAACAGTGATAGCTCCATTCTTAACAACTATATTTTTTTAGCTGAAACATCAGGCTCTGGAGGATAAAGCAAAAGCCAGATTGGTAGTCATACATGGATTACTAGGAAAGTTTTGTCACAATTTTTTTTAAATGAACAGCCACTAAGACTACCACCCTAGCCATGAAGCTTCAAGGACCTTGCCAATCCCTGCTACTTAAAACAGTCTCCTTCTCCTAGTGTTCAGCTGTACAATGTTCAGCCTTACCTTGCAAATAAAAGTTAGAGCAAAACTCTAAGTAATTAAAATATTAAATGTGAAGAATAGTGTAGGAGGACTCTAGGAGATAATACAGTTGATTTCCTCCTAAAGCATAACCATCTTTATCTATGTTATTTTGAGTAAGTGCTTCTCTAGACCCTGTGTAGGGGAGGTCAGGGGTGGACATGTCACAGCTGGCTTGCTGCAAAGCAGATTTTCCTAAGTCACCTCTGTGGTAACTCAGTCACATTGCTTCCTTTCCACTCTCAATTAATTCTCTTACTCTTCAAATAAACTTCTTATGTACCTAGGGAATATTAGTGACCTCCCCTCATGCTTCTTATTTCGGACTAAATTTTACCAAGTCAGTCCTGAAGCAAACAGCTGGTCCTTCATGCCAGTCTCTGCCAGCTGTTCCTGTCAGAGGGTCTCTTGCACTGTGGTATCTGACAGCCCTCCTGGCAATGAATTCAGCAGAGACCTGCTTATCTAAGAACTGACACGCTGATCTGTTACTTACTGTTCCGCAAAGAGGAAAGTGGCTGCTTAGTATCTGTGTCCCGCATCTCTCCTTTCCTCCAGACTGCACAGTACTTGACCACACTCTTGTTACTCATCCTGAAGTCAGGGCTGAGGCAATTCATATGGCACAGAGGGAGCACACGTAAAGCAGGTGGTCTGATTGCTGCATTTGGGGTTACTCCATCACACACCTCTGCCACCTGCACTGACCAGCCTCACAGGGAGGGACACTTCTTCTGCAAGCACTTTGTGACAGTGCTGTGAGGGACAGAGCTGCCTGCTTTGTGGGGAGGTGCCAGCAGCACAGCACTGCTGGGCAGCCCCATTGTCTGTGAGCAACTGTGGCTCTCATGGGGGAAGATTTGGCCTGAAGTTGCTGCCAGCCACCCAGCACAACAGGGTCTTGGCAGCTCTGCCCACAGAGATGCAGCTGGGTGTGGAGACCTGCATCGTTTCCTTTATAATGGGTGCAGAGACCTGCATTGTTTCTTTTATGATGGTGTTATGCAGTGTCAATGGCTGTTGGCATGGAGGAAGTCACAGAAACCAGGAAACAAAGATAGACATGGATATTGTTCTATATATGCGTGTGTGTACATGGTATTTGCATACTTCTTTCAATTTAGGGAGCTTAGTATCTTTAACAAGATCAACTTTATTACAAACTAGCGGTGTTCTTAATCAGACAGTAACTGTGGTTTTTAACCTGAAGCTGCTTTATACTTATCACATTCCCTTGTTCTGATACCATAGTAAATTAAAAATAAGAAGGAAAGATAGAAGTAGGCATTTGAAATGCATTACTTTGAGTGTATCTTTTTCTCTGCGCAATTTTTCAGAAGTATCACTGTGAAGGTACACAGGGCAGCCAATAAGCTGAATGGCTGCTTAAAGTTGGATTTAATGTTTGTGGGATTGTCAGAAACAGACAGTGGCTCGTAATGAAAATACTCAGATTCTGAACTGCATTGCAATCAGATGAATGGCCTCAAATGAAAAACAGGGCTGTGAAGCTGTGCAGTGTTGAGGATGGCCTAAGTTCTGTGTTCCTACAGTTCTATAATTACCATATATTCTTAAGACTAGCTCTAGTAACATAATTAATGATCGCCTACCTTTTCTGAATCAAATATCCAGTATAACTGAATTAAAGCTAGATTTCTATCTTCTATGTGTGTTGTATATATTTTTAAAGAATTGTATTGATGAGAGTTCAGTAATTTCATAATTATTATCTCTAGTGAACATAATATTTCTTTTAATAGGATTTCATTTTCTCAGATTCATTCAATGTCTTCAAGTATTCACTGTGTCTTTCTCGTATTTTAATTCTATAAATGGACTGCTAATCTCTCAGCATGCTCAATATTTTGAATTTTCAAATAAAGCCTGATAGACTGTATTGTACTGAGCCTCTTTCCTGCTAATATAAGTATTTAAGTATTTCTGCATGAAGATTTGTTTGAGAGATTTCATGTTTGATATGTACTCTTAGATGGGCCTTTGAAATCCATTTCCTTCATGCACAAAACACAAATGTAATATTACAGTTATACACACATATAAAATCAAGCAATATATGTAGGAAATACTGCACACTCAAAGGTATTTTGAGCTTCAGTGTTATTTACAGCAACTTTTTCCAATTGTCACTCCATAAATCTCGAGAGCATTTGCTGCCGGAGAGCAGGCAGGAAGCAGAGAACCAGCACGTTTTTCTCTTTACGGTGCATTGGGGTGTCACTGACTGGCTGGACATCAGCAAATTTGGGGTCAGGGCCAGGCAATTCTGGCCCAAGGCTGGGCCAGGGAAAAGGCTCCCCTCAGCCTCTGACCTGTGGCTGTGCCAAAGGCAGCAGGACAGGAGGTACCAGTGGGTGGCAAGAAAAACTGGTCAGTCTCAAGGATCAACAACAGCACACCCTCCAGCAGAGTGCATTTTTCTCTAACTCAGTAAGTTTTCACAGTCTGGAGGCTTCACTATTACGATGCAATTTTCGCTGATAGTCCTTTTTTCCTTTAGTAGTTTATTTTACTGGCAGAAGGGTTTTTTCCCTCTGACAGCAGAAGGTGACTTACTCAGAAATATGGCAAAGGGACCTGCATCAAGAAAGTTTTTAAGCAAACCCCCTCACAGCAATCATTTTCACTCATGAGCTCTTAGCACTCCTAAAATTCACCTGCACTTTCACTTCTATCTATTTTGCTGGTGGATCTGAGCTAGGACTTGAGCTCTGTGGGCTGTGTCTGCCAAGAGCAGAGCAGCAGGAGGTCCTGCACACCTCAGGGGTGAACGTCCTTGTGCAGCCACCTGTCCACAGCAGCTGCAGAGGCAACCCCCGGGAGCTCAGATCTGAAATCAGTTAAGTCATCAAGTGAAGCTCTCTAATTTGGGCCTATGGATCTCAGCACTTGCTTCGTTAGGTGACGGACCGTATTCCAAATTGCTGGGACTCCAGCACTGAAGGTGCTCTGGCTGAAAGACAGAGTCTATTATTTAAGGTTTATTGTTTAATGTACAGCTATATTGCTTTGGAGAGCACAGATTGCATTTTCTTCACAGTCTTGTGCTTTGGTGGGCTTCATGTCTGTTCAAGGTTTGGTCAGCGCAGTGTTGGGGTTCTGTGAGGTTACACTTGTAGATAAGCCAAAAGAAGTAAGTATTCATTCTTCCCTTTGCATATACCTTTTTTGAACCTTTCTCCTTTCAGCCTGTCAGACACGGCAATCAAGAATCCAGCTTTACCATCTCATTTGATTGTATTCAGCTTGCAAAGGTGTCTGTGCATTCACAGCAGCAGTCAGTGAAGGCCAGCACATAATGAAAAACTGCTACCTCTGGATCAGGCCCCTCCAGGTGTCTGAGGCAGGCAAACATCTACTGGTGTTTTTCTGGAGGTAGACTGGAGAGCCAAGAAGAGGCAGGATGGGTTTCAGGGTGGCATTTGTTTCTGTTCTCCAGGACTTGCAGCCCCTGTGGACCCCCCCAGGGCAGAAGGCTCACTTCGGTACAGACAGTGCATAACAGGATGCAGAACTGATAACATCAACAGCAGTGTGGAGGAACAAGCAAGCCGTGCCAGCACAGCAACTTCACTGCACATTTATATTGTCTTTGGAGGCTCCTGCTCTGGCAGACAGTGCCACAGCTCTTCAGGAGCTCCTTAGGAGTGCAAAGACCATAAGGGGTGGCACTGCTCTGTTTCCAAAGTTCCTTGCCCAGTGTGTCTATGATGGCTGTATTCTTTGGCATGCGGAGGTGTGTCTTACTCTGGAAATACTGGGAGCTGGAGGCAGAAGGCTACATTACCAAAGGCCTGCTGAGTCTAATGAGGTGCATAATCAAGCATCTGGAATCCCATGTTCAGTGTGTCATTTCAAACAGAAGTTAGTACGCTGTAGGAAAACGCAACAGAAAACTCCTCTCATGAAGAAACAGACACATGGATGATCCCCCTTTTTCCTCTCCTTGAGACCAGGTCCAGAGTCAATCCCAGCTCTCCACCGCAGAGAATATCACAGCTCCTCCCTGCATGGCTATTCACCTTCTTGACCGTTCTTCATGAACATGTGATCTCCCTTCACCAAGTTCCCAGTATTTCTGCAGGCATATTTCCATTCCAGTATCCTCTTCTGAGGCATCAGTTTTGGGTATATGGTCCTGACATGAGATTTTCTGTGGAAGTAGCGAGGCCATCTGTGGTCTTTGGGTATTTCTGTTCTTTGCCTAGTGGCTCTGTGGTGTGAACCAGCACTGTCGACCATGCTGGAGCTGGGACCAGTGGCCTTGCTAAGTCTAAACCTTTATTCCAGAGTGCTCCTGTCCCTTATTTTTCAATGTCAGACTGCAGTTTCAGCTGTGTCCAAGTCCAAAGTGCTCTTTCTACGATATTCAGTCCCGACAGTAGCAGATGACACTGCAAAGCATCAGCACGATGAGCAGAAAAGCAAAGCACAGCCGCAGCTGTGTACACAGTACCTTGCTGCTTTCACATCTCTCCTGCTTGCTTTCTGAGTCACAGCACTCCGCTTAAATGGAAATAAAAAGCACTAACAGGAGCCAAGCCAGCAGAGGCAGGTTGGCTGCAGCACAGCGCCTGTCCTCAGCACTGCCTCATGGATCAACAAAAGCACCAGGCAAGCTCCAGCTGCAGATGCTTCACCCTTATCAATGAAGCACAAAGCAAGAAGCACTTTATTCAATTTTCCAGATGCATGGATGAATTAGAATTTTGCAAAGCACTTTGCCTGGTCCAATGGAGTACTCCACAGGTGGAGAGTATGGAAGTGGAATAAATAAAACACAAGTCATTTTTCTTCAACAGGGTCACTTCTCTGATCACAACCATACCACTCCTTTACACTGATTGTCAGCTTGGCAGGGCAAACACATTCCTCTCTCACATGCTCTGCACTCACTTTGCCCCTCCTGCTAAGCATCTGGTGCAGACAGCAAACCATAAACCATGCCCTGTCTGCTGGAATTCAGATGCCTCAGCCTACTGACTGGTGCAGAAAATGGAATGAGCACCTTGTAGCTCACAGGCATTCGGGGTCAGCAAGCTGCCGATTCACTGTCTTTGGAAAGCAGAACACCGTGGCTGCCTGGTGAGGAAGAGCAGACATAATTGCAGGAAGTTAACTAATTCATGCAAAATGAAGTAAATCATTAATGGTGGGATACACAGCCATTCTTCTGCAGTGCTGAACAATTACTTCTAAGTCATGTTTCAAGGCTAACATGGAACAAGATGTGTGGTTGAGTAGCTGGAGCAGAAAGAATGTCACTGAGTGAGCTGATTTCCATTCCCTTTCTTGCCCCTACTCCTTCAGCAGAAGCAAGTCTCCCCTCTCAGGCTGTCAGGATAGTGTCACTGGTTACTGATATGTATGTTGATATTAAAAACAGAAATTCAAAGGATCAAATCTGGCTGGGGTTTCTGCTCACTAGATATTGCTGCAGCTCAACTCCTCTGTGCCTGTGTTTGTCCCGGAGAGCGAGAAACCCAGAGACCTGACTCTAAACGGGGACACTTCCACCCTGATCACATTGCAGTCAATCTCTGTTCTTGTGGCGAGTGATAAAGATGCAGAAAAAGGGTACACCTGATCGAGCTTTGCTCCAACACATTTCAGCTCTGCTTTATCTCCTACTTCACTTCTTTAATTGTTGCAAGCACAGTTCAGCATGGGGTGCTGCTGTATGGGGTGCTGCTGCATGGGAGAGATGTTTCCTTCTGGCTAATTCCCGTTTCCCAGGGATAGTGTTCAGAAGGAGAGCTTGGCAAAAGAAGACAGCAAAGAGCAAAAAGTCCTGGGTGTAGCAGCTTCTCAGTGAGGGAGCGGTGAATGACAGGGAGAATCAGGAACATAAAGAGGGATAAGGTTTGGACACTCACACAAAAATGAAAACCTTGTATCTCATCTCAGTGTCTCAACATCCTACATGCTATTATAAGCAGCTCAGCTCTCCATATGTGTTCATGCCTGTGTATGACGTTTCATTCACATTCAGTTTGGGTTTTAAGGGGTTTTCTGTCTTCTTTCATGGGAAAAAAATCCGAAAATTAAATCTTCACTTGACACTTGCGTTAGCAAGCACCTGGCACTAACACAACAAATATACTGAAAGACACTGATATTTAAGTCACGAACAGGTAGTACATGACAGTGCCTTTCTGCTGGGTGCCTTGCTTATAAAACCACACAAATACTTCCTGGAGAATAAATTATCTAGCCAATTTCCTCTGTTTTCCTGTTTGTAAATTGCTTCTAAGTAGCACATGTTTCTCTTGAATGCACTTTTGGTAAATACATCAGGCTATGGACAAGCAGTTTATTGTGACTGCTTGGTGTTTAAGACTCAAGCTGGTTTCAATCATTTTAATTTTATACAAAAGCTATTTCTACTTTCTGGATGGATAAAAGTACCACAGAGCCTGGTTTCTGGTGTGAAAACTCATTCCTAGAAGTGCCACATCTGTGTGTGACTATTTAATAATTTTCATTTAAAATCATTTCTTCCATAAAATAATTCTGTCTTAAGGAGCCCAGTGACCCCAGTTTAAATGCTGTGCAAGCTCCAGTAAACAGTAGATGAAACTTCCCTGGAGATTCAGGAATGGCTGTTTATCACCAAATCTGTACATTGATCTTCAGGGCCTCTTTGGAGTCACTTTGGTGCTCTATGTAGCTCTCAGGAAACTCAGTACAAAGCATGAATGACACCAGCCTAGAACAAACTGAAGGCTGGGACACGGGCCACACATCTCTAGGTGTGGAAAGAGAGTAGGAAGGATACGACTCCCATGAAGATGGCTAAACCAGACCTTTCACATTCACAGACTATCCCAGCCCACTGAGAACCTCTGCTGTGCTATTCTGAAAGGATCTTGCAAAGCAGCCAGTGCTTTCAGTAAGACCTGACCCATGCAGGCTCACAGCAGAGCCTCTCCTGTGTTTCTGTCCCAGGTGTTTACAGAGTATATCAGCAAGGATACATCCCCAGCTCTCTCCTGCAGAGTTTGTTTTCTCTTCCGTACCTTTCTAAGCAGACAAAGCAACAGCTTCAGCTGCCCCAAGGTGCCTGTGGACACTCTGCTCTCGCAGAACATATTGAATGGGGTGCCTTCAGGCAGACCACGGCTGAATAGGAAGAACACAAATGATCGCTTTAAAATGTATCCTGTGTGGTGTAGGCGCCCTTTTGCCATACAGCTCAGCCTCCTCCACAAACATCAGACAGGCATTACAGTACAAGAAGAGCCTGCTAATTAGTAGACACTGCAGGTGCAAGCGCTCCTGTAGTTGCCCTTGCTGACCCGGCCCATTTACACACAGAGCACGTTTAACATCACAAACCTGAGCTGCCCCAGCAAGCAGGGCCAGGTCCTGATCCACTGGAGCGTGTTATCCAGTGATGCCTGCTCCCTTATCTGACAGGGTGCTTAGGACAGCACTGCATTGTGGAACTTGGGACTTTAAACCAGCCACGTGGGGTAGGGCAAGATTTTCTCCGGTGCTTGTGTGAGAGGAGGTGTAACTACAGCAGCTGGATATAAACTGATCTGTGGCTTCAGGTTCTCACCAGAGGCACCCAGAGGTTTTAGTGCTATTTTAGCAATAAGCATCTGAAACGTTGAAATTTTTACTATTTCATGTAGCTGTTTGGAAAGCAAATTTTTATAGTGTTGAAAAACATACAAGTTCTGACAATGTCTAATCTAGTCATCCCCAAAACTTGTTAAACACAGCAACCAATGTCCAAGAATATTTTAACTAGAATGTAAGACTATTCCTTTGAATAAAGAGTGAAGTGGGTTTATTGGTATTCGTTAAGCCACTCAGCTGCATTCCACAAACATTTGTGTTTACCAGAATGCTTGTAAAAAGGAAAAAATGTTGCAAACATTCAAGTGAATGCGGATTTATACAAAAACTTTTGCCTTCAGAATATTAAAGTAGCTGCCTTAAAATGTCTCCCTTGATTTAGAAGGGATCCACTGAGGCAATAAAAATACTGTATAACACTAATCATCAGTGGTAAAAAAAATCTAAATAACCCCATTGCCTTTGGTGTACTTATTCTAGATTTATAGACATCTGCTGAAACCAGATCTGAGCTTTTATTTTTACAAGCCTCTATTTTTTCATCTAGAATGGCTTTCAGAGAAAACACTTTGAATCAAGTTCTGTTATGTTTGTTTGCTCTGTGCTTTATAAAACTGTTAAGAGTGATTTAATCTGTGCACTTTTGTGGGACTGAAGATAATGTAATAATAAGATTTACTAAAATTACATCAAAGAAAGTTATATTATATTGTGAAGTCAGGAAAAAATGCTACTTTATCAAAGAAAATGTCTCATTTTCAGTGAAGTTTGCCAGAATGGCGTAGACTGATGTGGTGTGTGGACTTGCATTATTTGCAGCCTCAGCACTTGTCCCTGCACTTTTTCTATGGGTCCTTGGGTCACCCTAAAGCCACTGGCCTCTGGGTCACCCTACTATGATCCCTTCCAGACTGGGTCAACTGTCTGGAAACCTTACATCATCCAGGAGCTGTAGCTGCAGGACATCTCAGCATTGATGACTTCCTCAAAAACTGGAGACATATTTCTAGCGTAAGGTATGAAACCAAGATGTCAAAGTCTCTGCAAGCAACAGTTGTTCCAGTGGGAAAAAACCTACCCAAGACAGCAGGGAGCCACAGAAACTATTGTACTTCTTGGTGTGGTATCTAGTCACCCTTGCTGCAAGGAATCAGCAGTCCAAAAAGCTCTGGGAGAATAAACTCAAGCTGTCAGTGACTGACCTGGGTTAGATGAGGCTCCCTCAACTGACCCAAACTGCTGGAGAACAGCAGAAGAGCCCTTCGAAATGGGGGCACAGATAAGGAATACTTAGGAGAAAGTTGTCTCCATTTCCTTAACGACATATGGGTCAAATATTTCCAACACAATGAGCATCTGAAACACTTGTTCCACAGGAAATTTAAAAAATTCTTAGGATGGATTTTCTCAATTTGGAATAAAGTTTTCATTCTGGCAGAGTTTCTTATTAAATGTGGGTATCTCAGTTTGAATCAAAATATTCCTTTAACAAGCAATTCTGAAAAACAACACTCATCATTTCTTCCTTTTAACAAATTTCCTTACTCTCATCTATGACCGCAGACAAAACAGTCAATGTTATGCCTCTGCTCCACTACTAATTTTGTTGTGCCTCTTGGTGATAATGGTATCACAATGTGAAGAAGGGATTACATAGCAGATTCAGAGATTTTGGCATGAGACACCTTCAAGCGATTTTATAGCACCTTGAGGAAACTAGCTTACGAGCCTGACTGCAGTAAGCAGGTCTTCTTCAGGTGACAGACTATGGATTCTGGCTTCCTCCACGAGAACTGAGAGTACTTGGCCATGAAGTGTACAAAATTTCCACAGGTGTTAAATTTTCTTATCTTTACAGGCCAGGATACCTGACTACAGGCTGAGGTATAACATTTAACCCAGGCTTCTTTTCTGGAAAAGTAGGAAAGAGGAACTGTGGAAGGAAATCTGCAATTTTCTTGTTCGAACACTGGGAGGAGAATAATTGCTCAAATCAGTCATCTTTAGAGAGATGCAGCACGTGCCTAGGTTGTAGCTGGTCAGATATACTCTCTGGTCCATGAAGACTCCAAATCCAGAGCTCACTTTCTACATTTCAGGTGTGTTGATCACCAAGGGAGATGCTGTAGAAATGAATTCTCTGATCCTGAAGACCAGGAGCTGGAATAAATCACTGCACTATGCTTTCCACCTGGCCACTGGGAAAACAGCCTGGATTGAATTGGAACTAAATTATCTACCTGTCTTTCCTGCACCAGCCATTGACCTTGCTTTTGAAAAGACAGTAAGTGCAGAAAGTCAGTCACCACAGCAAGAGAAAGCTACAAAACAGAACTCTGTGATAATTCTTTTCACTGACTTAGAGACTTTCAATCCCTTTATCAAAGTACTTGCAATTGTCATTTCAAAGTCATGGAAATAATAACTAATACTGAGTAAAATAATTAGATATATTTAATCAGAAGGTAGAAAATGTGGTAAATAGCCACTGGCAATGATATTTCTGATTACCTAACTGTGCCAGAACAGGCAGTTAACAAAGCACAGTTACTACTCCACAGATTTCATATTCCCAAGTGAAAACTAACAAATACAAAATGGGTCAATGAATAGTACATGATGAAGTTTCTTTGGAGAACTTTTAAATCAGATCCTGTAGCATGTGACTGCATCTTTGTATTCTTTAGTGGCCAGGACACGCAGTCAGTCAGGACATTAAGAAAAAAATCCTGCTCTTGACCTCAAGCAATTAACACTTTTTTGATGAACTGAATCATGAGGATTGGTTGTGCTTCGCTGAGCTGTAAACAAAACCCCTTGTGTAAATATTCACTCAGATAAGAAGTAAATTCACTGTGGCTGCATTTCTGCCATTTCCACCCACTCACGTGTGCTATAGCCACTGCATTTCAGGGTCACCTAAAAAGAATATTAAACTTGAAAATAAGTGTCATTCCACAGACAACAAGCAGTCACTTTGTAAAGGGATTGCTCTATCTGACCAAAGATTTGGTGAAAACTAGTCATATGCAATGTCACAACATGGAAACCAGCAAACTTTGAATATGGCAAGTTACAAAGAGTTTTTCCGTCTGGAAATGGTGCTCAGCAAACCAGTCCTATCTGTACTTATCATCACAGTGTCTGTGCACATGGCCTCCATGGGCGAATCATGCTGGGAAGTCTGAGCAAGGCAGCCAATGAAGCAACAAAAGACGTTTCGCATGAGAGAATGGAAATTATCTGTTTTGCTGGCAGTAGCTATTTCTGATAGAAATACTGGTAGGACCAAATCTTTGAAAAATATTTGGCTACAGAGAGGGGAAGATGCTTTTCAGCACCTCTGGGAAGAAGTCTGCGTGGAAGGAACCACAAAGATGGGTATAAGACTGTTCTTACAGGTTAAAACCATTGTCCCAAGCACCTCAATACCTTTTCTACACTTGTTAAATAATGTGTAAGAATTACCAACAGCACTGGGAAGAGGAGAGCATCCCATCCTGCAACCTGTCAGCTGCACACTGTGTTTGTTAGGAGAAATAGCTTGGGATCAAGAGCTGTTGATCTGCTCTCCACGCATGAAATGCTCTGCTCCTTTTACACATTAAATGCTTTGATTTCCTAGTTGGGTTAGGAATGATGTGGCTGTCAGCTAAGGCATGGGACTTTGTCTTTGAATGTCCCATCTTTTCATTTTTAACAGTATCTTGAACTACTCTTGCTTTCAATGGGGAAAAATTGCAAATTTAAGGAAGCAAGACTGAAAGTTAAAAAAAAATAACCACCTACATTTATATATTTCTGCTAGCTGTTTGCATTACTGTAATATAAAAAGATAGGAAAAGAAAGAAGAAATGGCTGGTTTAATCTAAGCTCCCCACTTACATCATATCAAGGTTAATCAAAAGATCTCAGTAGGAATTCCTTCTATAGTCTGCCCTTATTACCTTTTTAGGGTTATTCTGCAGGAGTTCTGCTGTGCTTTTCATCCTTACTCAGAGGCAGCAGTTTTTTCTGCCTCTATGTACAGTACCACTTAATAGATTGAGGATGTAAGGAATTTCCTGGCATGTAAACAGAATAATGGGGTAGAGTAAATCATTATTTTTAATACATTTCCACTAAATGCATCTCGATTCTTACACCATTTTGATTTCACTCACAATTTTCTGTCTGCTAATTCCTGATTATGTCTTTTTCCATTTCATTATTTTCCCCTATTTCTTTCACTTTTCTTTTGACCCTTCATTCCCTCTTGACTCCTTTGTATTTCAGTTGTATGCCATGAGTTTCTTCTGCCCCTAGTTCCTTTCATTCCACTCTCCTTTATTAGCTTTTTCCTCTGTTTCTTTCTTCATGTTGTCCTCTTCTTTGTCCTCACATCCTTCACTTTTTAGCAAATTGCCACACTGGCGTGAATTACTGGGGAAGATTAGAGATGTACGTCCTTCAAGGATAGTGGAATTTATCAACAATCAGGTCTATGAATGAAAGCCAGTTTCTATTAAAAAAAAAAAAAA
>VZTF01009701.1:662430-716637 GCA_013397755.1 Cnemophilus loriae
AAAAAAAAAAGCTGAAATGGTAGAAAAGAGAGAATTATTTCAAGACTGGAAATCAGCTTAGCAGTCAAGATAATAGGCTCTACTTTGGTTATACTGCAGGCTTGATGAGTGACCTTGAGTAAATTACCCAACCTTCATGTGCCAGGATGAGCAATTTACCTACCTGCTAAAATTACCATAACAATATTTCTGTCTTAGGAGTGCTGCAAAGTTTAATTAAGCTTGGTAAGCACTCAAACATTCTTCATTTAGTAAAATTACCATCATTATGCATTAACGCACCATGACATTTTTCAGGCAGTAGGTGTCTTATCTTCTCTGTTCTAGACTTGAATATGACAGTATCCTTCAGCTACATTTAGCCAATAATTAAATGGTTTTGGAAAATATATTAAATAGAGCTGGAATTACAGCAGTTGCTTGAAATCTCTAAAATATCTTTGAATGTCACAGAACCCCTTAACAGACATGCAGCTGCAGAACTCACCTATCTCTTCTCCATAACACAAATTCCTCAGCTGACTGCATACATTTGCCTTCAAACCACCTTTCCTTAGCACAGGACATGCCTCTCCAAGAGGCTCAGATGTCACTTAATTGCTGACACCAAGAAATTCGGTGACTCCATGTAGAAAAGGCTGCTCTGACACAAACTTGTCCCGTGTAACCTCTCCAAAAATTCCTTTGAACGTGATGGGATGCCTCCGCCTCCACAGCACACCTGTGTCACTCTTTTCAGCTTCACCCCAGGAGCAAGACAGCAGCCAGCAGCCTGCCTAGCTGGCTACAGAGGGCATGACAGCAGGTCATGGGGCTGTGTCACCCAGGCTGTCTGAGGTGGCCAGGAGATCCCCGGGTCTGTCTGTGTAGCTGTTTTGTCAGGAATATTATAATACATAATATAATAAACAAAATTATAATGAACTTTAGTTTCATGTGAGAGTCAGGATAGTGGCAGCACTTTGAAATTGGGCTTGATTTCCACACTTTGTCTTGTATAAGCACCTATTTGTGGTAATTCAACTACACATATCAGAGAGAGGACTAGATTTTAACATAGCTTTGCACAAGGATTTTGCACAAATGACATCCAGTAAATTCTTTTTATGAGAAGTGGATACACCTCTTTTGATTTATTACTGATACAAATGCAGACTGACATTTTGTTCTAAACTAAACCACACCCCTGAAGATATTTCCAAGTTACTTCTTTCCACAAAGCTCCGGATAAGATCTCATTTCTGAGACTCTCAGCTGACACGACTTTCTTACAAATCTCTCCTCCCTGAAAAGGAAAGCTAAAGCCTACTTCTATGCATCTCAAAGGGAAATTCAGTACCTTTTTGTCTGACTGTTTATCATTTCTTGCAAATACTCAAATCCATTTCCTTTGGAATAGGTTTGTCTTTGTATGACAGGCATACAAATAGGTTTTATTATAGTACTCTATTCACTGGTGCAGCTTAGCCTGGAGATAAAAAGGAATTCATTTTCTAGATTTTTCCCAAATGTCAGCTTTATATTATCAGAGTTCTTAACTCAAGAAGAACGGGCAAATGAAAAAAAGTATGAACCAATATATTATATCTGACTTCATGTTAGTGACCAAGAGCCCGAATTTACCCCCCAGTGAACTGAATCAAAGTAGAATCAGGATTGCAAGATTAGGCAGAAAAGCACCGAGTCATCTGAATTTCAACAATGGTAACTTAGACCCTGCAATCTTTTAAATATTAATAGCGAACTCCACTCACTGACTTAACCATACTGCTGTGTATGCCCTAAAAGTCAGAAAAATTGGATTTTCTTTTCCCTTCTGTTTTTCCCTTTAGCAGTCTTTGACACATATATCCAAGATTTTTTAAAAAAAACAAAACCAAACCAAAAAATTACCTTTATCACACTAGGACACTTCTACCCCTGTAAAGCAAAGCAGCCTCTCATGACAGAAATGAATCAGTAGATAATAATGTCCTGATTGCTCTCTTTCCTATTGTTTTTTGCTGAAACTTGAAGGAAACCAGTCAGTGCAGGAGCCTCTTCAGGTACAATTGTTGTAACTGCTCTTGCCACCTTGGCCATCACCTGTCAACGTGTGATTTGGTTTTGTAGGACTATTATTCAGCCCTGTACATTTAGGACCAGATCCCAGCTGATGGCTTCTTTCGTGGAGGGTAACCATGATGGCCTCGCCTATCTCCCAGTGGGTATTCCTGCTATGGGAAACTTATCCCCACTTTCCAAATTTCCCTTTGCAGTAGTTTGCCCATAGCTCAAGATACTTCTTCAAACAGTGCTGACTGGGAGGTGTTCCAACAGTATTATTTGTGCCACCAGAGTAGTTTAGCTGTGTCAGCAGCTGCAGAGGTTGTGCTGATTGTCAGAGATAGATAGAAGATGAATTGAAGGCTTCACATAGTCAATCAAAGTCAAGGTAAATACATTTAGAACCAGAGTAGCAAAAATAAAGCAAAAACCCCACTATCTGAGGATCCATACAGCCTGCTTCTTCACGCCCAGTGTCTCAGCTTCAAGAGCTGGACTGAGGAAGCAAAAAGTGACTCCAGCTGCAGTGAAGGCACAACATGCAGCTCATGGCTCCAGGAGCATGTTGATCCAGGCATGGATTGGATGATTATGCAGGCTGGGCAGCTCACAGGTTCTGCTCTCGAAAGGAAGCATGTCTCTTATCTTGTTAAACAGCTGCATGCATTGCTGTCTTTCAGTGCAAAAGACATATAAAAGGACACACTTAGGAACCCCTTTCTTTTCATCTCACTGCAGAGCTCCAAAGAAATTGCTTCAACTACACATACAGGCTTAGTGTAAGTTTAATTGACTGTAATGGACATGATGTACACAAGCCCTGGCCCTCATGGGGGACTTCAACCACCCCAACATCTGTTGAAAGGACAACACATCAAGGCACAGTCAAGCCAGGGTGTTCCTTGAATGCATTGATGATAAATAACTTCCTTCTCCAAGTGGTAGAGAAACTGATGAGGAGAGATGCTGTGCTGGACCTTGTTCTCACCAACTAGGAGGTGCTAGTGGGGAAAATGAAGCTCAAGGGCAGCCTTGGCTGAGGTGATCATTAAATGGGGGATGCTTAGATCGTTAGGGCTGCGAGGAGGGTGCAAAGCAATCTCACTACCCTGGACTTCAGGAGAGCAGACTTTGGCATCTTCAGAGATCTGCTTGTTAGAGTACCATGGGATAAAGCTCTGGAGGGAAGAGGGGCCCAAGAGAGATGGTTAATATCCACGAATCACCTGCTCTCTTCCCAACAAAGAGGAAGGCAAAAATAACAGGAGGCCTATGTGGATGAGCAAGGAGTTCTTGGACAAAACTCAAACACAAAAAAAGGGTGGAAGTAAGAACAGGCAACTTGGAAGGAATATAAAGAAATTGCCTGAGAAGTCAGGGATCAGGTTAGGAAAACTAAATACCTGATAGAATTAAATTTGGCCAGGGATGTCAAGCTTCTATAGGTATGTCGACAATAAAATAAAAACTAGGGAAAATGTCTGTCTTTTTTTCACATTCAGTGAGCTAAGAGAAGTTTATCAAGTATTCTATGTTTTCTGACAAAGAAGACACAGAAATTTGCATTAAAATGCATTTTGCATGTTGTTTCCGTTGCCTTTGTTGCTGTATCATTAGAGCTAATATAATTTTTATTTTGTTGTGATGAAGCAATGGAATTCTTACATACTCTTTAAGCTATTTGTGTCCTTTAGCTTCTCTTTCCTCTAAGGATCAGAAATTAGGAAGCACTGCTCTCAGAGGCTCACAGGTGTAGGTGTAAGTCATCCCACACAGGCATTGTCCTCTTTTGCAAGATTCTGATGACATGGTGGCCCTAGAAAGAGGGCAGGAGATGCCTCCACATACTTGGAGAGACAGATGGCTAAACAGGCTGAAAGAACCTGAGAACATCTCTCAGGCCTGCCCCCAAGAAACCTGAAATCCAGGCAACCTGAGACTCTGAGTCACACAGATTATCTTTGTTTTCTTTTAACTGTACTGAATGTGGTGAATAAGACAGTGCTGCTGGCTAAGAGTAGCATTTTCTGCTGAGTGCCTTTCTTTTATAAACACCACCATCTGAGTCTGAAAAATGGAAATGCTTCAGACATGCGGCAATACTCCACTAGAAGACTTTTATGAAAACCTTTGAGTATAGCTGTGTGTGTACATGCACATGGAGAAATGGGAGGCAGAGAAAGAGGCTTTTAAATAAATTCTGTATCATTCTCACTCTTTATGAAGTCTAATTTGTAAAGGATCATTGAACTATAAGTCATTGCTATAACAAAGTTATGAAATTTTGATCTAGAAGAAGCTATGCCTGAATAGCTTCAAGACTAATTTGTGGCTTTTAAATTTTTACTGACCATTAAAAAACTGGTTAAACTTTTTTTTTCCCCCAGAAAGTTCCACCATTTTTATCAGCTCTACTTCTGAGTAAAGTAAATGTCTCCACTACTTATTCTTAAGGCAGTGTTTGTGATGAAAACATAAACATGTGGACTTAGATTCTGCATTAAATGTAAAAGTCCAGAAGTTAGGCATGATTTTAAAAGCTCAATGAACCCTAATAGGCATTTTATTCTGCCCTGAGCTGTGCACGAAACTCAAGTACTAACCTGAATTTTGCATTTCAGTAGATGACAGTATCTAAAAGTGTCTAACTCCCTGTTGTGAATCCATCCAGCTAAGGACAGAAAATTTATGAAAAGCCCCTTATTGCATATGATAGAATCTATTTGCCTCATAATTGTAGCCCTGGTTCTATAAAGAGACCCCCAGCAGTTCCTAATTGCATCTAGAAACCTCATTACATTACACCAATTGGATTTTTAATTAGAAATGCAGATGGTAACTCATTTATTACTGTTGTAAGATCCAACTGGGAAAGAAATTTCAATTCTTTTTGGATGCATTCACCTTTTGGATGCTGGAAGAGAATGAGGAATGAGAACGGTAAAACTGTCTTTCAATAAAGATGTATTATTGCACCAAGGCTGAAGGTCACAAGAAGTAAAAAGAAGAAGCATCTGTGAAGCCAGTTTCAGAAAAATAAAGAGCCCTACAAAGAGTTCCGCCAGGATAGTCAGCTGGGAAGTTGAAAAGTGAAAAGCTAGCCAAAATGATTTTGCGGAATTACTAATATTCCCTTCTCCATTCTTTTGAATGGAGAGAATGAAGATGAGCATCTCAGCCTACAGCTGAAATTCACTTGTGCCTCTATTCCTTTTCTCACTGTACAGAAAAGAAGACCATAATGCCCTTCTTTACACTGACAGCACTATAGAGCCTGTTAAGTCTGTAGTGCTGTGAGCTGATGTGTCCAGTGCCAACCCACATCCTGCTCCTGATCAGGGCCCTGGCAGGACCCAGCAGTCTCTTGATTACACAATAGATGACATTACAATGTTGCACCTTCAGGGACTGGTGATGACAACCCAGACCATCGATTTTCTCTGTTTGCCTTGTCCTTTCAGACTACAAATTCTTCAGGAAAGTGGCTTTCACTTTCTATGTGTTTCCTCAGTCTGGAACAAAGCAGACCTTGACACAGACAGCAAGATCAACCACTACAGCATAGCTCTTCCCTCTGGAGGTGTAAGTGCTTCTCCCCTTTTTTTTGTTCAGCTGAGGCTTCTCAATTCATTTGTTTTGTTCAGAATCATTTGCTCTGTTTCTTCCACTTGTACGCCATCAGGAAAAAGAAAAGTGTTGTTCTTTCACTGTAATGAAGTCACTTGAAAATAAAATGCCATTAGCTGGTGTCAACCTGAAGAGGTGAGCGCTATCAGCGTTTTGGATGCTTGGTACAGCAGCTGAACTGCTTCCGCTACAGACACATTTGTGCGTGTGAATCTCTGTCAAGTGGTCCTAATAATAAGTCTTGTTGCCTGCAAATTGTGTGAGCACAGAGCTAGTCTCAGATCAGAAAAGAGTAACACAGCAATGAGGATACAGATTCTCTTAGTCTTCTGTTACCCCTCAGGAAACAACCTTTCCTCTTCTCACATTTTTTTCACAGCAATGCTACAATTTCTACTGAGAGTTTGGGTGTTTAAAAAAGAATTAAAAGCTTTTACTTCAATTTATAATGTCAATTATTAGAATTACAGTTGTGCTTTCAGAAATACTTTTAATCTTTTGCAAGTAAATGTCAGAGCCTGCTACACATTATTCTGGGTAAGTGAATGGTTGTCGTGCTTTCTTTCTATGAAACCAGAAAATTAAATACAGGCACCAGATAAGGAGCTAATCCTGCTAGAGCTGGAGAGAGAGCATTTCCTTTTCTCTCTGAGTAAGATGAGAGCAGCAATAGCCTTGCTGGCTTCCAAAGAGCCATATCTTTTCATTGTTAGTTAGGCATGCTACTTCACATCGGGAAGAGTTGAAAATGCCATATATAATTTAGCTCATTTGATGAATCCTGTTTTAAGATCCTAATGTTAGTTGCTTTAACACAAGCAAATTTAAACCATCCAGCTTGCCTTTTTGGATTATATTTTGCCTGTTTTCTTCCTCTAGTAATAAATTAATTAATAAATAAATCATCAATCCACTTTGTGTAAAGTTTCACGCCAGTACAGGTACTTGAGGTTTACTGAAAGCAGGCCTACTGCTAAGATATTATTTTGCTGTTCTGATAGAAAAAAAATTGCTTAAAAAAGCCAAATTATGAACTTCTGGAACAAAGTCTGTTAGCATGAGCATGGTAGTCTTGCTAAATTTTGACAGCTGTATTCACCACGCTATTTGTCAGTTGTAGTTGAGGTGCTGCAGATCAAGGAGACTCTCTCCTATGTCCTTGGAGCTCAGAGGTAATCAAGGTAGTATTGAAGAGTATCAATTACCAGCCACACCAGCTTCCCAAGAGGAAGAAGCGGAGGTGAATGAAAAGCAGGAAGAAAGGAAACCACAGCAAATGGAAGATTGCTCTTTTTTTCTATTGTGTTTTCTATCCCTTTTGTATTGCACGGGGAGGACAGGGTACAGTGGGATGATCAGGGCAGTGCATAGAAACAGACTCTTTTCTGTAGGATCCCCACTCCTCTTCACAGAAGTCAGCAGGCAGTGAATGGCTCAGTAGAGCTCCAGGAGAAGTGACAGCCATAGGGTGCATAAAGCTGAGAGCTGCCTTGGAGAACTGGGCTGGTGCAGCATTCTACTTACGGGCTCATAGATTGCATGATCCTCATTTCTGGATACCCAGCATGAAATTCTAGGAAGTGTAACCAAAAAACCAAACATAAATTATTCCGCATTTAAAGAAATACATTTTAGAATCCTAACAAACATTGAATTGTATTTTTCTAAATCTTCTGCCCTTGACAAACAAGCATGTTTAGTATCCTTTGTTGTGGAAACTATGCACCTTGGACCTGGAGGCTGCATTAGCTAGTTAAGAAGAAAGCTATGGAGTGCAGATAAGGGAGCATTTTTCCAGATTTTTCATGCCTGTTGCCTTGATGTCCCAAAAAGTTACCATTACAAAATACACTGTTCCTCTCCATGCTTGTCACAAATATCCTGCATCAAAGAAGTCAGTCCATCAGCTAATATCTCTCTTTCTCTCTGAACGGCTCAGCAAAATCAAGAAAACATTAAGCACAGAAATTGCTATTGAGTACATATGTATGAATTGCTAGCATGTTGCTTCAGGACTGTATCTCAGGGTAATTTTGGAGATGTAACAAATTGTAGTGTAGTTTAAAGCTCACTGGTGCACACTGACTTGAGTTACTTGCAATAAGTGGAGAAAAGGGCTTAGCTCAGTTGCTACTGTACTGTCTCAGCTACAAAAACTAGAAAAAATGTGAATGAATATCCTTTTAGGGTACCTACCTTCATATAAGGGATATAACTGCAGGTAGGCAATTATATATGGTCTTTTTCTTTACAAGTTTCAACATCTGAACAATTATTTTTAACTTTGAAGGCAAGGATCACCATGGAAACATAATGAGGTATGAGAGTGATCTGACTGATCGACAATGTTATGGCAAAAGAAGATTGACATGAAAGGCAAAGATAAAATTCACGCTGTTTGAAGGCACAGTTTCTCTAGTAGCTGAATCGCTTGGTTTCATTTTCCAGACACTAATGTTACACGAGATTTTCTTGTCCTTATTCAAGAGGAATGCACTGCAGAGGTCACATTTTCTCTCTGACACATTGTCAGTCACAGGGATGGTAAAAGCACTGAGGAATTTTCTGTTTAGGTAACAGAAGGAGAAGACCCAAAAGAAAATATTTATGTCTTTGTTAAGTGCAACCCTGCTACAATTCTGTGTGTTGGTTTGATCTTATAGAATCATAGAATCAGGTTGGAAAAGACCTCCAAGGTCATCAAGTCCAAACTTTGACTGAACACCACCATGCCAACAAAACCATAGAAGTGCCAATTCCAGACATTTCTTGAACATTTCCTGAACATTTCCAGAAATGGTGACTCCACTACCTCCTTGAACAGTCTGTTGCAATGCTCAACCACCCTTTCTCTGAAGAAATTTTTCCTGATGTCCAACCTGAATCTCCTCAGCACTGCTTGACACTATTTCCTCTTGTCCTGTCACTTGTTACCTGAGAGAACAGACCAACCCAACCCCCTCCTGGCTACAGCCTCTTTTCAGGGATTTGTAGAGAGTGACAAAGTCCCTCCCAGGCCTTCTCTTCTCCAACAGCACTGCTTGACACTATTTCCTCTTGTCCTGTCACTTGTTACCTGAGAGAAGAGACCAACCCAACCCCCTCCTGGCTACAGCCTCTTTTCAGGGATTTGTAGAGAGGGACAAAGTCCCTCCCAGGCCTTCTCTTCTCCAAGCTCAACAAGAAGAGCTCCCTCAGCTGCTCCTCACAGGGCTTGTGCTCCAGACCCTTCACCAGCTCCGTTGCCCTTCTCTGGACAAGCTCCAGCACCTCAATGTCCTTCCTGAACTGAGGGGCCCAGAACTGGACACAGCACTCGAGGTGTGGCCTCACCAGTGCCCAGTACAGGGGGACAATCACTGCCCTGGTCCTGCTGGCCACACTATTGCTGATACAGGCCTGGATTCCTTCCTGGCCACCTCGGCTCACTGCTGGCTAGTCTTCTCAATACTAAAGCTAGATGAAGCGTTGCTCACATTTCTCTACGGAAAAACAGAAGGTACTTGTAACCTTCAAATGCTTTGCAAATGCATTCTGGTTTTGTCAAGTTTTTCAGTGCATGGGAAGGTCAAGAATGGAAAAAGTCCTGGCAGAATGGTTATTTCAGCTGCACATTTGGAAATTAACTTCTGTTTTGGAATGTCAAACCATTTCATTTTTGCTTATAATATACTCACAGCATTTAAAGAAAATATTCTCATCCATAGTGAATAAAATACTTCATTCTATCTGAAACTGTATTTTTCATTGCTCTGTTCACATTAAAAAACCCAACAACCTTTGACTATTTTAAATTTAGCCTGATATGACTGCCTTGAACTAGAAATGTAAAGGAAAGAAGTAACTGTTTCCATTTCTTGAATTCATCATTTCAAGTGCAAACCTTCATTTTCTGTGCTTGCTATAAGGTAAATTTATAGATCTTATGGAAGAAAATTCTTCCAGTCTCACATGAGAGTGGTAAGTTAAGAAGATGCCTTAATTTCTGTGAACAACTAAACAGGGGACTAATGCTATTAACCTGTCTGTGATCTGAAATCTTGTAAAGAGGGTTGGTTTTGCCTGTTTGTTCTAAGCTGCCAGCTCAGCCCTGGCTCACTTTGTCCCATGGCTCCCTCTAGCTCATGCCCTTCAGTTCAACCACTGACTCCTTCATTCACTGGCACTTAAAAAAAAGTGTCAAGCATATGAGCATATTTTTCTTCATTCCACAGTGTTTCCTTTTTTATTTATTTGTTGACCTATTTTTACTAAATCTACTCATTATTCCGAACAATTTTTCAGCTCCCAAAGCACTGGGTACATGCTAAGTCTTTAAACTGGCCAAGAGCTACGGTCAGCATGGGCAGAAACAAAGTTCAGGAACTCAGTTTTCAGTCCTTACTGTATGACTTTAGGCCAAAGAATCTGATGTAAAGTGGTCACAGAATAACAAAATGATCACTTTAAAGACAGTTCAAGTATGACAGTGATGCAGTGTTAAAATAAGCCCTGACCACAAGAGTCCTTCATGTCATGACCATTTCTGTTTTTCTCTTTAACACCAAGCAAAGAATAAACTCTCATTACCTCATTGAAAAGCCCATAGGGAGCCAAGCCTGATGTTATATCAACTGTGGATATTCAGTGGCTTATTTCTGTGGTATGGAGACCTATGGGATAGTGCACATTCTTCCTGTTACAACGCCTTCATCTCATTCTTGGAGTCCATCATCATGTGACTAAGAGTGGAATGCCTTGTAGGGGAAAGGCTCATGGCTGCTCTGTGTCTGATCCACGTCCGTTCTGTCAGAAAAGCCAGACAGAGTGCACCCTATGGACCTTGCAATGCAGCCTCTTGGGAGCACAAGTGGCTTTTCTGCTCACTTAGCAATTGCTGTAGCAAAGAAGAACCTAGAGTGGGAATCCTGGGGTAAATCTCTGCCGTGGTTCAATGGGAGCACAGCAGAAGGAGCTGCAGGGCTTCTACAAGGCACTTACAGGACAATGGGAAAAGGAGAGAAGAAATAAAAATAGGGGAAATAGAAATAACAAGATGAAAACAACTGTATAGTCAAAAAGTATCCTGTGGGAAATATTTATTTACAGAAACTGGGGGAGAAGATTGGTCATAACCAGTAATGACTGATCCGATCATCAGCAAACATTGCAAGCTGCCAGGCACTGCAGTAAAATATGTGGAGCAGCTTTGGGTGGGAAAGTCTCCTGGACATGTCACAACCCATGGGTCTCATGTCTCTTCTTCCCCAGAGCTTCTACAAGCAAGTTTTCAAGGAACAGATTTTAAAATGCATAGGTACCTGTTACCCAAGAGCTTGGTGTTTAAATACACGTAGAGACCTGAGCCTTAGAGACAGATATTTAAAGCTTTTCTGGCACCTAAAGACTTTCAACAGCACCAAGTTACTTAGTTGCCATTGAAATCAATGGAAGTTCTTGGCTTTTATCCTTAAAATGAGGAAAATAATAGTTTACTGAACACTGTTGCTAGGATAGCTGGAGATACCAAGTTCTCCCTTTTTGTTTAGAAGCAGGCACACTGGATTACGTGTTCGTCCTGTTAATGTTGTCTGCCCTGTTAATAGCTGGCAGCTTTTCCTTTGCCCTCGGGGGCTTGTCATCTCACCGCTGGGGCAGAGGGTGCCAAGCACACACTCCTCCCCCTTCATCAGCTCAGAGGGGCCAGATGTGCAGCACAGCAGCAGCCAGTCAGTAGTGAGTACCTGAGGTTGTGTCAGAAACAGTGATGCCCCAGTTTATTCATATTTATGATTCAAACTGGGAACTACTATCATTGTAACAATATTCAGGGACTTGAGATTGCATTAGCTTTTTTTGTTCCCAGTGGCTGGTGTCACCCATATCGATGCACAAATTAAAAGTTACTGATGGTTATTGAAAAGTCTCTGGGAGACAATGGATGAATTGATTAAAGAGGAAATCTCAGGGGTATTTCTTAGACATGTCCTCTGGGCATGAAATTTCCTTGCATTCTCAATGGTGAAAAGTCATGAAGAGATTTCTTGCTACAGGTTTGCTGTGGCCCTGTAGGCTGGCATCTTCTCATATTCTGAACAGTGGTATTACAGCTTGGTGAATTAAGATCTCACATAAGGTGTGCTTCCAACTGACATTTATGAACAACAGTGTTTTACAGACTTATGGGAAAAAATGAAAATTATTAGTATGAAGTTTGGTCGGCACCTGGCAATTTATACAGATAAACCTGAGTCTTTCAGGAGCTTGCCTGCTGCCAGAATGAATGAAGAAATGTGTGTTAGCGCTTCTAATACTCATTGATCACCCAAATCACGATTTTTCCTCAGGGAATATTTTCAGCTTGAAAACAGAACAGCTACTGAAAATGCCACACAGATATTAGCTCAGTACTGCACTGATTTATTCAGTAGGGTACTACAGAAATTAAACAGCTATTATATTATGAATTAATTATATATCCTAATTATTGTTATTGTTGTGGTGGGTAAGAGTTATTACACAACTACTGACTGTGTGTCTAGGTGTAATAGGTGTTTCAAAAATCCTAGTATTTTTAGTGGAAATATCTAGTGATGTCTCTAATGTTAAATAAGCAACGGTTTCCAACTGAAGAAGGGTAGATTTAGACTGGACACAAGGAAGAAAGCTTTAGCAATGAGGGTGGTGGATCACTGGAACACGTTGCCCAGAGAAGTGTTCAAAGCCAGGCTGGATGGGGCTTTAAGCAACCTGGTCTAGTGAAAGGTGTCCCTACTCATGGCAGGGAGTTGAAACTTGATAATCTTTAGAGGTCCCTTCCAATCCAAAACATTCTATCCCTCTATGACTGTAATGGATGAAGTTTCATGTATAACAGAAATAAGAGGAAAAGCAAAACAGCACTGACACTAGAAGTTAACTAAGAAAACAAGAGTGGAGCATGTGGAAGCCAGCAGTATCACTGGAACAGTATTCTTAGCAGGATATACATGACATAAGATGATGCAAAAAGGTTTTGAATGTTTCTCTTGCCATGGATATCAGAGTATTTAATTAAGTGACAACGAATAAAATATATGTAACTATCTAGATTGTCATTTCATGAATCAGTATTAACAGAGGAAATGTCTGCTGATTGTCAGGCAATTTCATCCTGCTTTAATGTACCTGGCTATACATAGCAGAAGCATAGTAGCAAAAGAACCCTCAGAGATGAATACTCAGATGAAACGCCCAAACAGCTCATGCAACAAACAGTAATCACTTTTTCTTGATACTAGTACAGTGACTTTAGCTCAATCCTGTCCTTAAGCCTATGCAAGAGGATAAATTAGATTGTGATCCTGTACCTGAATTAGCAACACTG
This sequence comes from Cnemophilus loriae, assembly GCA_013397755.1. Taxonomy (NCBI): domain Eukaryota; kingdom Metazoa; phylum Chordata; class Aves; order Passeriformes; family Corvidae; genus Cnemophilus; species Cnemophilus loriae. The sequence goes on from VZTF01009701.1 coordinate 675,449, forward strand.
TGGCTTCAAACAGCTTGTCCTGGAAGAAAGGGAAGTACTGCAAAGCTGACTTCCCTCCAGTTGCACACTGTTTTCACTGGGAAGGAGTTAAGTTGGAAGTCCAGTGATCCAGCACAACAGTCTGGTACAGGCTTTGCAAATATTCTCCACATCGGGCACTTGACACCAAAAGATGTCAAAGAAATCTGATGGGTCATCCTGTTCTCTGAGCTACTTCTCACTGGTCACCTAATTTGGAAAATCTTCCGTGGAGGAGTGGTGAAAGGCATGTTCTTGATCTGACGGATGTTCCTTCTGCAACAGGAGAGAAACAGTTATGCTAGGATGTAGCAAGTGTATCAAACTACAGCTCCTGATTGTTCCTCCTGAATGTCTTAGTTCTGAGTACAGATTTTCTTTCACTTTTTTAGTCATACCCATCCCACCAAGACCTCACTGTGTGGCATTGCCTCTTTATTGCCATGCCTTTGGCCCTGGCCAAACTATTCTTTCTCAGAGGGTTCATGGGAAATCCTGGTGAATTAGTTGGAAATAGGCCCTCATACTGCTGCATCACTAGTCAGAGCCCCTTGGGAACCTTCTGGGAATGGCTGGCATTGTTCATAGTACTCTTCTTGCTGTCCCAGCTTCTATGTTTTTGACCCTTAGATCCTCTGCTCCTTTAATCTCTTAATGTCATTATTCATTCCTAGAATAATTCGGTGGTTTCCCTGCTCTCTTTTTCTCTAACCCCTCCCTCATGAAGAAAAGCCTGCATTTTGTTAGCAACATTGTAATGTTTATCTGTAAAAGGAAAAACCAGAAGAAACACAGTTCATAAGCAAATGCTTAGATAAGAGTGAGAGCAGAAAAAACATTTATGATACCTTCCCACTAATATTCTCCTCATTGGCAACACTTTCCAGCTCAGGGCACCTTCCTAACTTGTTTTTATTTCAATATTTAGAAACACAAAATTGGTCTCTCTATCTTCCAAATATTTTTCAAGTCTTGCCTTGCACATAAAAAGACTTCTTGCATCCACAATACACCTAGCAAGGAGTTCCACAGATCTGCATCTAGTTTTTGTGTGAACACTCAGGTCCTGTGACTTGCTGTGAACCTGTCTCCCATTAGCTGCATTTTTTAGCCCTATTTCTAGCACATAAAGGGACAGTCAAAAGTTAAAACTTTTTCCTGTGCTGATTTGGAAAAGATTATTTATATTTTTCCTGAAAGTTGTTATTTCTTCATAATGAAGTTTCAACAAAGTCAGTTGTTGCTTTTATGGGAATTTTCTGTACCTTTGATTATATTTGCCCTCCTCTTACCCTTTGCAGTCCTCATAAGTCCTTTCTTCTGACATGAATGTTTAATTTATGTTTTCTTAACTACCATAAAGCACTGAACAGATGTTTACATGGAACTGTCAATCATAATACCAAAATCTAGTTGCTCCTAAAAGCAATGGTCAACCTAGGGCCCTTGTATGAAGTTAGAATTGCTTTCTTCTCCATGCAAATCACATTACACTTATGCATCCTGAATTTCATCTGGCCCTTTATTGCCCAGGTCCCTTGGGTTGTCATCTTTTTGCAGCCCACCAGGCTGTGCTCATCCTTAATATTTTGAATAACTGTACATCACCAGCAACCTTTGTCACTTTGTCATTGAATCCTTTTTTCCAAATCATGCGTGAACAAGCTGAACAGCACAGATTCCAGTACAGATCTCTCCACTGATGACATCACTCTGTCACAAGAGATGGCCATTTATTAATCCCTTACATCTCCTGTGTCTTGGCAAATTATCCATTCCATGACCATCCATTTACGCAAATGATCACAAAGTAGAGAGAAGGATTGGTGGAGTTAATTGAAAAAATATGTACAGAAAAGTACATGAGAAAGAGCAGGCTCTGTGTGCTCTCAGTCCAGAAAGTTGACCGTATCCTGGGCTGCCTCAGGAGAAGAATGACCAGCAAGTTGAGGGAACTTATTATTCCCTTCTACTCCACTCTGGTGAGACCCCACCTGGAGTTCTGGGTCCAGCTCTGGGGTCCCCAGCACAGGAAAAACATGGATCGGTTGGAGTGAGTCCAGAAGAGAGCCAAAAAAGTTGTTGAAAGGCTGAGAGAGTCGTGGTTGTTCAGCCTGGAGAAGAGAAGGCTCCAGGGAGACTTTATTGCAGCCCTTCAATACTTAAAGGGGGCTTATATGAAAGATAGAGACAGAGATGAAAGATAGGGACAGACTTTTTAATAGGGCCTGTAGCAATAGAACAGGGGGTAATGGCTTCAGACTACTAGAGGGTAGATTCAGACTAGGTATAAGGCAGAATTCTTTTATCATGAGGGTGGCTATACACTGGCACAGGTTGGCTAGAGAGGTTGTGGATGCCCCATCCCTGGAAACATTCAAGGTCAGATTGAACAGAGCTCTGAGCAACCTGATCTAGTTGAAGATGTCCCCGTTCCTTGCAAGGCAGTTGTACTAGAGGACCTTTAAAGATCCCTTCTGAAGCAATCTATTATTTTATAAGAAAGAAATGGCTTTGAAAACTGCTCTTTGTCTTCTTTCACTTGACTATTTGACCACATAAACCAAAACCACTTTCCTTTTTCTAAACTGTTTGTGTCAAATCCAGTTCAATTGGGAATAAAATGTTATCGTTTTGAGGATGTGGAGAGAAACTGAGTGCAGCAGAGGACAAGTTCTTTTCTATGAAGACTGTCTTAATCAACACTTACTTGAAAAAAAAAAGGGAAAATAAACAAGTAGACCAGAGAATTCTCTATGTATTAAAGAAACAAGTACTTCTCAAAAGGTTCTTCCAGTATTAAAACCTCTTCTCAGAAGAGACGTACAGAGACATTCATTTCCACGACTGACACTGATGCACAATGAGCAGCTAATACACAATAAAATGTGAAAAGACACATTTACCAGAAACTGACATCAAGGACGGTGTTTTTAAATCATAGTCCATAGCACCTGAAATTCAAGCAGCAATTTCAGTTGTTCTTAAGTTGTTCTAGGACTACAGAAAAGCTCTCCTTGACTTCTATCACTGCTATAGAAACAAACTTGAATGAGCTTGAGACGTTCCAAATGTAACAACTGTGGGTATGGCAAACCCATTTCAAATTGCTTCAGAACCATGTGACAAAATAAGTTTTAAAAAAAAAAATCTAAAAAGTACCCAAAAATGTTAGGTGGAAAGACAGGTGTTAGAAATACTTGTGGCATGGTGAGTTACACACTTTTGCAGAGGTAAAATGATCCCCTCTGACTGACAGGTTGTGTCTATACAGTCAAGCCTATTGCAATTACGTGTCCAGATTTTCATGAGTATTTGAATACACTCATATTTCCTTTCTTTTCTGAATGAGATGTAGTGGGTAGTTCTGCTGAGGTTTTTCCTTAGATCTTCAAGATAGTCTGATAAGGCTATTGGAGTTATGGCTATGTGAGACCTCCACTTTTCTTCATTTCTCACTGGGATAAGGAGATGTGATATCTGTTACAGAGAACTGCAGTTCACACTGCAAGTTAAAGACTAAAGATGTGCAACCAAGCTTAGGCCAATAAATCCATACTCTCATGATTTGTTATAAATCTGCAGTCTAGTGGCTCTCTACCCAAGTCTGGTGTACTCACGGATTGACTAAATATCAGTCCACTCTCTGTTAGCAGCAGATATTGGATGGTGAGAGTAAAATGAGTATTTATTGTTCAAAATCTCCCCAGCCCAAAGTTAAAGAAACTCGAGTCACAGAAATCCAATTAAAAATGTATACAGAGATTTGCACTCACAGGTATCTCCAAAAAAAGTAACTATTTCCCAATTTTGATGTCTACATTAATTTCTTCGTATGCAGTCTAAACTTGTTACAAACCAGAAGTTTTGTAGAATGTGTTTACAATCAATTATTTATATATTTAGTGGGAGTGTATTACTGCCAAAGGGTTGTCAGCTTCCAGGCAGTAGTACTACAATGCAGATTTTGTGTCTGCCTTCAGGAGGAGAGAACAATCTCAAAAGATTCACCCATCACCAGGATAAGCAAGAGAAAAGGAGTTTGATAAGTTCCCACAGTGTGTCTGCCTGAAATCATCAGGAACATTTATATCTAAATCCTAAAACCTGACTCCTAAAAGTATCAAGAATGAGGGCAGCAAAGAAAACAGGATTCAGAAGGTGGTGGGGCTTCCTAGGAAGGCATGGCCCCATCCTGGTGGACAGGATACCAGGCACAGCTTACATTTCAAAGCAAGGGTAACCCTAAGGGTACACAGATGTTGCCTAAACTCTAAAGGCTCTCAACACTACACATGACAGCTGGCCAAAATCTCAGGAACCTAGGTAAGAGACGATGAGTAAAGAGTATTTAGTACAATTAAACTACTAAAAACATTTAAATTGTTTTCTGCACTTCTGACCTTTGTCTCCAAACTAAAGTCTAGCTAGCATGTTCATCTTTGCTGTACTATTGAGCTTGTCTAGTGCTGAAAGAAAAATCAATGAAAGAAATGCATCCCCTAGAAAGCAGTGGACTCAAAGAAGTATGGATACACAGACTCTCCAGCCCATACCCAGAGACATTCTGAGGAAGGAGGTTGTACTGAGAGTGCTTTCTGCCAGGTTGCACTGCCAAAAGCCACGCTGTGGGAAGGCAGAAACCAGTGATTGTTATATATGGAAGAGACGCTGAGGGATGCTCCATGACTCAAGGGTATCTCTAACTGCAGACTAGTACAAAACCTGAAAGTTGCCCCTAATCAACAAAATTGGAAATCCCTCTGGTACTGTTGACAGCAGAGCTTGGAAGGCAGTCAGGAAAAACCCCTTAGAGGTGCTTCTGGAAAGCAATATTGAGAAAAAGTAAAGAAACTGGTACTCAGCCAAGAAAAATAATTTCTCTACATCACAGAAACATAATTCAAAGCATACTGTGAAAGAAATTCTGTCTAGAAGGCAAGTAAATATTACATTATGTATTAGAACAGTGTTATTATAGACTAAATAGCAAAGCTGATGTTCGAAAATTGAAAGAAGAAACAACCCCCTCCAATTTGTTTGCTTTTAAAATCAGAGATAGATTTGATAGAATCTGATGGTATCAAAGAACTGTTTAACAATAGGAAATCTTTTCTTATCTAGCTGCAAAGATGCACATCTTAAAACAGAATTTGAGTATTCTAGGCATGCATATGCTAATGAACAGATATGCAGACTCAGAAAGTTGAGATACAGTTTTCCAATTTAATCTTGCTGACTTGGAATGGCTCAGAGAAGAAAAAAGTTTTCTTTCATAACCATTACTTTGTATTTGCACAGAATAAACAGGTGCAATATTGACATGACAAACTAGAAAGCAGGTGTTTTAATTAAAACAGCCACAGGAAAGATCATTTGCAATGTCTCGACAACCACAATTAACTGATCTCTGTGTCTCAGTCTTGATGGAGCTCATTTAGAAGGTATCAGAACATTTAGCAAACGCTGTGAGTCAATTGTTCTATATCTCCTACCTTGTAGGGTTACCGCAGAATATTCATTCTGACTCCAATACAGCTTAAGTCAACATTAGAAAGTCCCCTGCACCGTAGCCATAGGGTTAATGGTCTTGATTCACATTCAGAAGTTATTTATTATGCAAAGATCTGAACATTAGGCAGACCTCCCTGTGGCAAATAGGTAGTGTATAGCTTTGTGGAGGCTCTCTACGCACAGAGGAAAATCATCCTCAAGGTGTGGGTCCATGGAGGCATTCTACCCCCATGTCCAGGACGCAGTCCACGAACCAGTGTGATCTTCACAGCCTGTGGGTCTGGAAGGTCCCTCAATGAGGGTTCTGTGTTGGGCTGTTTAGGATTTCTCCAAGGCTGCAGCAAAAGGGGGAGAGAATAGTCTAGTTCTGAGGACCTCACAGAAGAACTGTGGCTCCTCCTTATACTCCAAGCATGGCTAATGGTGCTGTGGGGACATGGACTACTGCCTGCCAGGAAACACAAGCAAAGAAGATATTTTAGAAAGACCTACAATAAAAAGAAAAATTATCATTATGCTAATGCTTTGTTATAAAAAGTGAGGGTTTCTCCAACTGTATTTTTGCTCAAAGTATTCACTGTTTCAGTTGGTTCCAACTCAACTTGTAGTAAACAGGATTCCATGCCACAAGCCCACCATCACAAACACAATTCTAGTATGGACAAACTACTATGAAGACTGAATTAGTAACACTTTCCGAACATTGCACTTCTATTAAATAGCTAATTCTGACCACACTGTGTGACAGCAAAATGGTCATGGAAAGAGAGCCTGTAAACTTTAAAAACTGATTTGAAAACTATCCCTGATGAGAATTGAGACTATGAGTTCACATGGATGAATGGGGACACTTTGCCTGGAGATGCTGTGGTGAGTTCAGCCATGAACTCTCCTACCATGCCACCTCTTAAGGACTCTCATCTCTGATGCAAGGAAACGTCAGCTCACAGTGAAGCAGCAGATGAACTCCAGTGGTTTACAAGACAATGTGCAATAAATATGATGTCAATAAACTAACATTCAATTTTTTATTTTACTGAATGTCTCAGGGTAGCAGCAGTAGCAATCCAGCAGCTATTACCCAGGCTGGAGATCCATGTAGTGAGTGAGGTGGAGTGGGTAGCTGGAGACAGCACCATCATAGCTGCCCCAAAGGCAGTCACCCTTACTGAAAAGCAAACTCTGTGAGCCAGGCCGTCATAGCTGGCCCTATTGCTCATCAGGTGGAAATAAATACCAGGGAAAGTTATCATCTGCCAGCTAAGCAATTCTGGTGGGATGAGGGGTGTCATTGCTTGGGAGGTTATTCTTGTAAGGCGACCATCAGGGTTTCAACTTTCCCCACACTTCCAGTAGGAGGCCATCTGGGAATGGAAACTTCATGATCACCATGCCATGCTCTGCAGTCCTTCTTGTGAATTAAAGTTTCCAGCAATCATTTAGCACTCTGCAGCCAATTAGGATCTGATACTTCCGACATAGTTATTGCCTGCACTTCCCAATGGTTTCAGCCGCCCTTTAGACTGATTAAACATTCTTCCTATAAGAAAAGGGTACTAAAACTAAGTTAAAATGTTTAGACATAGAACCTTTTTCTTTAAAAAAAAAACAAAACACCTATTTTTTTCTGTTGAAAAAACAGTAACGTTCAGCTCTAAGCCTTTTTATCCAGACTATTTGATTTTTTCACAAAAAAAATCCAAGCTCTCTGTGGGGTAAGTTCTCTGCATTTCATAACCAGATCTGATTATCTGATGCCTGCCTTTTCTGAAAACGTAGTATACTCTTTAAACTCTTTTTTCCCATAAGTATTTCTGTTGCACTTTATATGATTTTCCTTTCAGCTGCTTTTTACTATCAAGTTCTCAGCACCATGATGCTCATCTCATTCTCATTCCAGTCCTGAGGTCCTTGTCAGAAACTTCCATAAGAAGAGCCTTTTATGTAGCTCAAACATTTGATACCCTGTAAACCCCACTTTTCTGCTTTTTTTCAAGACAGTGCTGCCCCATTTTCCCTTTCAGCTGTACAGTCTGCAAGGCTCTCCTTCCTATTGGAACAGTGCCTCCTGGATTACTCCACCCTCCTAAATCAAATGGTGTGATTTCCCTCATATTTTTCCATCATGGGTATTTGTTAACAATCACCAGCATGTGAAGTGACATACAAACCAGAAACAAGCACACTCTCAGTGTAAGGCTGTCATCTTATAGACATGTTGGTATTTACCGTTTGGTAATGAGCTTGTGTCTTGAATTGAATGGGACCATTCATGTGTATAAAGTTGCTTCCCTTTGCAAGAGTTTTCAAGATTCTGGCCTAAATAAAGGAAATAAATATTCAGATTATTTGCAGCAGAACCACATGACCATTTGCTTAAGCCAACTCTTTCTCCTTCCGTATTTCTTCCTGCCCCATCTGCCAGCATCTCATTACACCTACTCTGAGCTCCTTTCTCCCTTTGCAGGTTGTCTTACAAGTTCTGTGGGACTTCTATGAGCTATTCAGGTGCATATCCAGGACACAGGGAAACACTTCCAGCAGCTTGGAGGCACCTTCCCTTTTTTGTCCTCCAATATGCTTGAGAACTTTCTGAACACTGTATAAATACTGACAAAGAGACAAGACCAGGACTCAGACCATATATTTTCAAACCATATATGCATCAGCTCAGTATACGCTGAAGTAACACACATTAGGGATATGCATAAGATATATCTTTTGAATGTATCTGTTTCTTCATTTTGTCTGTTTATCTGAGATTTTCCACCCAAAAATGCTGCTCAGGAAGGTGAAATAAGATCTTATTTATTCCACATTAATATTGGAGAAATTTAATTTGAAATTGCAGATCTGTGAGATATATCAGCGAGCACTTATATGATCAAGCTGCACCTTATAATGCCAACTTGCTTAGCCTTTAGATGTTTACTTTGCTTCATCTGTGTATCTGACTCTATTAGAAGATACTTCTTTGTTTAACATTTGTCCATTAAATGACAGCATCCAGATCGCAAGCACAGGCAATGTGCATTGCTAACACCATCCAGTGAATGATCAACAACGTGCAGAAAAAAATTTCAGTGAGGACAGGCTGAGAGGGTTGGGGTTGTTCATCCTATAGAAGAGAAAACCCAGGGGAAATTCATTGCAGCCTTCAATACTTAAAGGGGACTTATAAGAGAGATGGGGACAAGCTTTTTAATAGGGCCTGTAGCAATAGGACAAAGGGTAATGGTGTTAAACTAAAAGAGGTTAGATTCAGACTAGATATACAAAAGAAATTTTTTACAAAAAGGGTGGTGAGGCACTGTCACAGGTTGCCCAGGGAGGCGGTAGATGCCCCATCCCTGACAACATTCAAGACCATTGATCTAGATGAAGATGTCCCTGCTCATTGCAGGGGGTTTGGACTACATTACCTTTAGAGGTTCCTCCTAACCAAAACCATTTTATCTTTCAATTCTATGAAAATGAGAGAGGGAAACAGAGGGTATTGTGTACATGAATATGTATGTGTATGTGTACTTCAGAACTTCAAATAAATATTGTGATTCAAAAGGTAAATCATTAAATAAAATATCTTCAAGTGCACCTTTTTTTTTTTTCAAATGTAGACTAAGCATTCTCTCACCGAGAGAAGAAAAGCTCAGCACAAGGATCTTTTAAAGCACCCTTGACACAGCTGTCCTTGTCACAGAGTTTCTTTTATCCTGAACTTCCCTGCATGTAAAGCAAAACATCTGCTTATGGATGTTTCATCAGTGATGACACCTATAACTATTGGCAATTACTCTTTTTTCAGTCCATAACTGTTTGGCATTTATTTTAAAGGTGACAACCTTAGAAAAGACAAAAATGACTGATCTTTCGAGCAGGCTCCAAATGTCACATTGTGAAAGATGTTGTTTTATCATCAACATATGGCATCTGTCTGGGCTCCTTAAGGAAATCTGTAGCTGGAAAATAAATGTTCTCTAAGCAGGATCTTTGTGTCTCCAGCTTTTAGGCAGCCTTGACTGAAACACCATTCTGAACATTATTTACCTTTAACTTAATTTGATCCTCAGGAATTTACACATAGTTTAAAGTTTCAGAATAAATTCCTCAACCAACTCCTCATTAAATTTACTTGAAGGGTTCTTTTATGATTAAAACAAGCTGGTTCCCAGAAGACTGTATCTGCACAAATGTACACATTAGTCTTTAAGACTACCCACATCCTGGTACTGTGGTTGCTTGTGCTTTTTAATGAAGAGTGAACTCCACAACGTATTTGCTGTGCCAGAAATTAGGCATTTTCAGTATGCTACCAGATAAGGAATTTATTTGAGCCTTTACTAGGGCCATCTTAATTTGAATTCTGTGTTTTGTCAAAAAACAATTTTTTTCTTGAAGAGATTATAGTTTTAGTTGTTAATGAAACGGGCAAAAGAGCAGCTGAACTGCGCAGTGATGGATGCTATAGCAACTAGAGCAGGTATGAAAAATGCTTTCAAGCAGAGTATTTAAGTTAGAAAAATTATAAAAATAGAGAGCTAATTAGCAATTTAAGTAGACACCTTTGACTCCAGAAGTGAAGGGCTCTGGAATGCTAGCAGCTGATATTGTTACAGTTTATGTGAAAGTGCTTTCAATTTGTTGTTGGTTGGTCCACTGCAACTCAAGGTATACAAAATAAAATTCGTGCAAGTTTTTTGCCAGTTTCTTCCAGCATAAATTCAGATTTCTGTAGCGAAAACATCTGCCAGGGAAAGAGGCTGTGACAACAGAAAGAAGCAACCAGCTGCCCACAGCCACACCATTCTTGGTGACCCAACTAGCAAATAAAGCTGGCATTGCTTTCAGGGAAGAGCCATGGGCACGAAAGCTGAGAAATGGTGACTTAAATGTGTTCATCTAGTAAATGTAGCCTCCAAATTTTCTATCTTAAGAATATATCTCTAGCTTTGGAAAGTCAAATTTTGTGTAGCAAGATAGCTCATTCACCTTCTATGTCTTCTCCAGTCACAAGTGACCAGTTAAACTGGGGAACTAGGCCTCAGCCCCCTTTATATGACATGGCCTCTTGTGTTTTTTTCAGAAGCATTTGCTTGCATCATATACTTTCTATGATGCATATGCAACCGCATTTTTGTATTCTTTTGGTTCTTGATTTTCGACATGTGTTGGGCAGCTATCCTGAGCTGATGTCCACTTCAGGCTTCTTCCAAATAATATAAATCTTTCATCTCCTCTAGAGAATAATATATGAGTCAGTATTATTATCGCAGTTTTTTCATATTCCTGTGAAAGAAAGAGAAATATTAATTTCTGTTGTGAAGATCAAAAAACAAAAGACAAGGACAAAGTAAGCTCTGTTGGTTTATGTCAGAAACCCACAACACTACTTCTTAGGCCATAAACGTCACATCTACAGGCACACTGTGCTTTTGATCTGTGTGTGTCCATCAAAGCCTCATACACCGAGTGTGGCATGGAGACAGCAGCTCCTCTTTGCATAGACAGTGCCACCAGCACACACATACACACACACACATTTCTAGGTTTCTTAGAATAGTGCTCTTGATGGATTTTAATGGCCTAGTTGAGCTACTAGAGATGCCCCCAGCAGGGCTGGGGTTTTTTGCATGATGACATACTCCATTCTCATTGCAATTCAACGTATAACTTTCACAGCTGCTTAGCAATTTGCATAATCAGGCTGTTTTGTCATTTGAGAAGCTGAAGATTGGCTACAGATTATGAAAGTGGCCAGAAACCAAAGAGTTAACCAGGGGAACATCTGAGAAACAGCTCCACTTCCCATTCACATCGAATGGTGAGGAACTGGGATGCTAATTTCAACAGAAAACCTTAGAAAATACAAGAAATTCTGCTCATCCTGACTCCTTTCCCGAACTGCCAGGATGCTGGATGCAGTGCCATGGGACTGCAGGAAGCCAGCCAGGGTCCAGTGCTGTCTCTGTGATGAAAAGTTGCCCTAGAACCTGTCATGAGGGGAAGCCTGGGGAAGAGCCACTTGGGTGACTCTGGGCATTTCCAAGTCCAGCACAGCTCACTGTGCCCAGGCTGCTCAGCCCAAACTGGCTTCAGAGTCTGTAACACACTCAGCAGCACTCACAAAAGCAGACATGCTGCCATCCTGAATGCCCCTATGGCAAGGAGCCAGCCACGGTACCCCCGGCATGTGTAGTCTATAGATATAGATAACTATGGAGACAACTCATATAAAAGGGAGAGCTGGTTGCTATCCTCCAGCCTAAGTAGTCTGCATTTACAGTGGAAAGGGAAGAATTGATCAGCAAATCATGGGATGTCTTTTTACCTTTGCTATAAGGCTCTAAGACCACTCTTATTACTCCTAGATTACAGTGAGTTGGTTCTCAGTGGTCCCACAATTTTATAGTAATCACATCCCATAACATGCAGAAGCACAACCCAGAGCAGATCAGCCTTACACAGACATTTGCTATGCTAGCTGAAATACTTGCTTGTTCACATCAAAGTCACAAGGAACTGTTCTATAGTCAACATCCCAACAACAACAAATCACTGAAGTGTTTTTGCAGAGTCCATGTAACTGCATCAAATTTGGCCTAATATAAAAGACCATGGAACAGAGACAGGTTTCTACATACATCACAAGCCCTATAAATTAAATGTTGACCTTTTGCTTTCACAACTTCAGAGACTATTTTTCTAAAGTAGCCTCAGCAGCTACTTTCTTTCTGAATAAAATAAATGTTGTTTTAGTTCTGGTCCCAGGGGCTGCAGACTGTGAAGGTGGTAACAGCTAGCTCACGTGACAGTGAATGAAGCTGAATAATTAAAACGGCCTCCCTGGTAAGAAAATGTAGGTGAGAGATGAAAAAACAACCCTTTATCATGTCCTGCACAGAAGGTACATAAGAGTTCGGTAAATTGATCCCGGTTTCTTAAAACAGCAACTTGATTTTTAGCAGCAAAAGGCTTTAAAACAGCCTTTCAAATTGTGTTTGCAGTGGCTCAGGAGCATGGAATGAAGGCCAACTGAGAACCTTTGTTTTTCTCTTGCCTCATTGCTGTTTTACCACTATAGCTGCACAGAGCAAGTCTGTCTCACAATAAATATTTCTTGATAGTTTCGGTTCACTTGGGTACTGTCCTGATGATCTGACTTCTTTTGCAGTTCAGGCTGAAGCAGAAGACCCTGAGTATGTTGCACTGGCACTCAGAAGAACAGGAGAGCATGCATGGGCTGACAGACCACTACACTGACACATGATTAAATGAGAGCCTAAACAAAACCAGAAGCATACATAGGAGGTCAGACCCAGGATGGCAGACATTGCCAGTGATGGTTAGGGAGAGCATTAGGCAAATTCAACTTACAGAGTGGGTGGGGCCTCTCCAGCTCCAGAAAACTGCATCCCAGCTTTCTGTCCTTCTCCCCACATGCTGAAGTTTGAGGTCGCAAGTTGATGCTACCCTGGAGTATCTGTGAACCTATCACCATGCTCCAGCACTTAAACGGACAGAAATGATGACCTACTTCCAAGAGCAGTGAGGCTATAAAAACAGACTGGTGCACCTTTATAGCCAGATGACCACTTCCTTCCTCCTGAAAACAGGTATTGACATATAGGACAGCATAGTCTCTCACAAGTCATGGTAAGACTTACGTCCTGCACCCACTGTGGTTCACATCTCTGGATTGCTAGCCACTGTTATTGAATCCATCTGTCACACCATAACATTGCACTGGAAAGAGTGGCAAACAGCCAAGGAACTTTTCCAGAGCTGTAACACAAGATATTCAGGAGTTCCAGTAAGAATCCCCTAACTCTCATCTAACTGACGTATGAAACCAATATAAAAAACATAGGGCTCAAAATAAACCCAAAATGTGAAGCTGCAATTTGCTTGGGTTTGCTTTCATCAGCTCACTACACTGATCTCCTCTTCATTTTGATTTTTTGTCCTACATGGAGCTGCAGACGCTTTATGAGTGTGTGTCTGAGATACCTCTTGAGGCAAAGCAAAATATTTGCCTCCAAACTTGCTGAAATGGAACCTGAAGTTCACTTCAGGGTGTTTTTGTAAGCATCAGCCTATGGTCACGAGAATCTGGCCAGTGTTCTGCTGGTTGTATTTGTGTATTCTCAGATCTCTCCTCTGGTCCATGGAGTGTGATACCATGGGCAGTGGCTATGGTAGTGGCAGAGCTTGGAGCCAGAGGCACAATTGTTGTATTAACAAACTGACATAGGTATAATGATACATTGACATGTCTCTCTTGCTCTCAGCACCCAAAAAAATACCTTTTCATGGCTTTGTTCTGTGCTCCGTAGACAGAATAGTTTGTTTGGTGTCTTAGGAACATACAATTCCTCTTTTCCAGCAACAGTTCCTTATTTTCTTTTTCTGCTCTTCCTAGGCTGAGTTTTTTTCTTCCCAAGATGATTTAAATCAAAAATTCCTTTTCTATAGATGGGAGAGGTTTAGTTGTGCAATAACACAGTGCTCCACTTCCTTACTCAGGTCCATTGTCCAGTAACAACTGTGGGAGCACTGCATGTGCGCTGACTGTTGGATTGACCCCACAGTTCATGTCTTGCAAAAGGATCTGTTCTGCAGAGTTTACTGGCTCATACCTGCTGCTCTGCAGCCAACAGAAAAAGTAGAAAACCCCAGAACAAGCTCCATTCCTAGTGGAGTCCCAGTAGATTTGCATGAAACAAAGTTGGCTTATAGGAAGTTGTAAAATCCATGAAATGAACGGCTGCTGTTTCCGTAGAAATATTTCATCAAAGATGATACATGACAAACATAAGCACCTCAGTTTCTTTAGACTGTGTAATATGGGGGATTCAACTTCTTTTGAAAAAACTATTGATCAGTATACTTACTGCACAGTAGGGAGAGGATCAGTACTTGCTTTCCAAATCTTAATACCTTTAACTCTATCATTTGATTAAGATACTGAAGTATTTTCTTGAAGGGAGAAACAATATCTTTGTTGTACCAAAAAAAAGGTTCTATTATTATTTTTTATTACATTTTAATATTGGTGAATCTCTCTGAGTAAAGTACTGCTGATACCATAAATACCACAGTGGTCCTCTAGCATGTCAGCTCTTCATGGTCCTGTGCCTCAGGAACTGTCTGTGTTTGTCAGCTTTTTGATTAATTTGTCAAAAATGCTTTTATTTCTAGCCTTAATAAAGTCTCTTAAAAAAAAATCTTTCTCAGAGGGGTAGTTAATTTGATCTTTTATCTTAAGCCAATGTTTTTCATTTAATTTTCTAAGGAAATAAAAGGTCAATTAACACTTATAAAATAATGAAATGGTCTCCATGTGTCTTCCTTGAAATCTCTACATTATCTTTGGATGTGATTATGTAGGAAGATTGCTAATTTTATTTGCAGCTCTCTATTACCCTATTCGAAATGTTCCTTAAGACACACCTTGAATTCTCATGTTTGGGAAATAATACTCTATTTCATCTCTAAAGTATAATACATGTAGACTACCACACAAATGACAGTATTATAAAGTTCTTGCTACAAACTGGTTTATTCACAAGTGCCTTTCTCAGGTTTACATTCCAATATTGGAATATTATTCCAATTTTATAATCAATCAGAATTCCTTTACCATATACTTGAAAAAAACTACTTCCTAATGAAAAAACTCCAACCTTGAAGGCTGAAATTAGTCTGTATTTTCTCTATTTTTCTCCCCCAAATGTCAGTATTCAAATTTAAATATTCCCTAAAAAGAACTGCCACATGCTCCTTTAGCAATATCCCACTTATAAGACAGACTCCCTCAGGTGCCTTTGCCATTTACATTGCAGTTCATTCAAATCTTGATTGCCAAAGCATGGAGGAAAAATAACCTCTCTACCAAGGGAAAAAAACCATTTTGTTCTTATCTTTTCTTACAGGTTCTTTAAAGAACTCCTCCATCTGTCAGGGCAGGATGCCTACCTTTGCTCTAACCAGTTCTTTATAGTTATACTTATAGGTGACATATAATCCTGGTGTCAATAATTTGGTGCCAGTAGAGGGTAATCATTGACTGCTTCACTTTCCTGTGCAAGGCTGACTACTCTGGTGGTATTACTAAACAGAGCCTCTCCAAAGTTCTTTCAGTTTTATGTTTGGGTGCTGTTCCTGCTTTGACATATTAAGTCTCTGACATCGCCGGGGTTTCTATCCAACACAAATGTCTTGCTGAAAACAGAGGCCTGGAACTTACATTTGGATTGTGCGTGGCTCACTGGATGACTTCAACTGTTGCAGAAATAGTTTATGTATACAACAAGCAAATGTTTTTAATGAGAAACTGGAATAAAATCAATATTGTAGAAGGAATTTGAGAATGTTCATCATGTTGTCTGTCAGCAGTCTCATTTTCTTTAATTCTTTTATTAAAACCAGATCTTAGTAGTTCATTACATGACATAATTTAGGTTAAAACACAACCCGCATTTATCCTGTGGCCAAAGAGTCTTCAGGGGTAGCAGAAGTTGTATAACTCCATTTCGGAAAGAGAGGATCAGAAGAACAGTGAGATAGAGTTGAGAAATCCACAGTTTCCTTCCTAATCCTATAGCCTTGTCACAGGAAGGCATTTTCTATGTAAGCACATGCTCTGACTGTGTAGTAAATGAGTACATAGCTGCCCTTCAAGTAGGAGAGCAGAGGTTTAATCTTGGAAGTTTCCCCCACTGAAGCTCTATACTTTCTCTTCTTAATATTAGATGGATTTCATCCTTAGGTGATGACTAGCATTTTATGAGTTCATTCTCTGCTGTCTGGGAATATAAATCCTTTAACACTGGCATTTGAGTAGCTTTTCAGTACTTTACATCTTTTAAGCGCTTGAAAACTAATCTCATCCTCTATACGCAGTTTTGCGTGCTGGATTTTCTCAGGCGGTGGCAGAGGAAGAGTCTCTCTCCTGGCAGGATGGAGCACCCTGTTCGCCAGTCTTTACTCCCTGGTAGGAAGGTGAAGCAAAGATTTCTTGCAACTTTGGTCTCTAATAGTTCTGCCATTCCCATTACCCTGAAGCAAATACTCTCTGAGTTTGAACCAAAAGGAAACTTCCCTTAAGCACACTTCCCAAGTCTGGCCAGACTGTCAATCACTGACTGCATTTTTAATGCTGCCATGTCTCCAAATGTGGCTTCAGCTGTTTCCTGCATGGCAGTATTGGGCTATTTGTCCTGAGTGCTGACTGGCAAGCATCAAATGCTCAAGCAAACAAGTTCTGAGTTTTAATACAATCATATACTGAAGTCAACCACTCTATGAAGCTTTGGGCAGTCAGAGAAATAAAAAGAACATGTGGAGATGGGCCTAAAGACATTTTGGGTGTAGTTGGTGACTAATCAGATACTGTTAGACTCACTTTAGACCAAGTACGTCTTTGCTGGCTTCTGGTCTTCTTTTCCAGGTCCCATGGAGATTATGCCATCATGACACTAACAACTACCAGGAGCTGAGGACATCTGGGGTCAGGAGGTGGTGGCAAAAGGGAAAGGGATGCTTTTAAGCTGGGGATAAAACCCAAAAACTAGAAATAAGAAATACCAGAAGACTAGGAAGTTACCACAGTTGGTCAAACAAAGAGAGGAGCGAGAGAAGGAAAATCTGGCAAACTTCAAGTAAGAAACTGAGAAGCTATTCTCTCCTCTTGAAATCCTTTTGAGCAGGAGAATACGATCCCCAAAGGCCAAGGAAGAAACTTGGTGGTTTGGAGAAGTGCAAAGCTGGTCTAATAGATATTAAGTCCCAACTAATCTGGGGACCATTTTTTCCCAGGAACAAAAGCAATGCTCCCCCGCAGTTCCAGCTGGGCTGAGCCCTGCCTTAGTGCAGCTGACAACCGAGCCCTTAATATTGTTTCCCTGGGTAAATGGATGATAGCCGTGTATCATCCTTCCCTTGGTGACTCTTACTTCTGGCACCATTTGTTTCCATTTCATTTTAAGGTCAGTATGAATTGTCTTGGGCAAAAATGACTTAATAATGAAATTAATAAAATGAAATAATGTTAAAGTAAAACTATAAACTTATCTTTTGGCAATCTGACAAGAAAGGGAGGCTTTAGATCAGATTATCCAACAATTACTTTTTATAAATATACCTAAGCCATTTCTCAGGGTAAACTTACAGATTGCACAAGCACTCAGCAGTCCCTTGTAGGCTGCAGATTCTTATCTTTCAAAAAACTTAGCAAGGTTTGCTGCATGAAAATCTCAGTTTAAAGACCGTGATATAACTGATTGCTTTAATATAATTTTCTACCAGAATGTTCTATGGTACACCGTGCCCTGAGATAGCATCTGAAAGTGGTTGGCTGGGAGAGGTGTAGGAGAATCAGGATTCATGACTCTATGGCAACTGAAAAAAACAGGAACCCAAAGTCATAACAAAAATGATTCCCTGTGATAGGAAGTTCTGTTTGCTCTTTGAAACTGAGAGCAATAGAAGAAAGATAATATTTGGTATCTAACCTATTGGAACAGGGAGGGCATTACACACTCTGATCAGAGAACGCAAATATGTGCATTGGCCTGCAAGGGAGNATCCCTAAAAAAACTATTCTTTAGGAGTACATGGATTTCCTAGCTGGAGACGTGACAAATCACACCATAGGCCATGAAGTAACTAGCCCACAGAATCATAAGGAGGAAATGAAGGCAGAAGAAGATGGGGAACACATCTCTTGAAGTAAAAGAGCATGGCAGCACTTCAGTCAAGGCTAAGAACTGGGCCTGGAAGGTATTAACAAATGGACACTACAGGAAATGATTTCCCAGAGTATTGCACATTGAGCAAAATCTTATGTCTGTATTAAAATGTGCAAAAAGTGCTGTCATTTTGCACAGATGACTACCTGAGGAGCAAAGGCCAAGACAGTCAGGTCTTTTATCTCAATAGTCACAGGCAGGAACAGAAGAGATCTGGTGATCTTCTACTTATGTCATGGTACAAATTTTTTCTTGCACAGAAGAGGATTAAGTACTTTCTGACAATTAACTTCTATCCTTCTCATAATAAGCAGTGAAAGACTATTTTAACTAAGCCCAGCAGTAAATCAAAGATGTGTGTATACAGAGTAAAATTGCTTCTTTCCTTTTTTACAGTTACAAAAAGACCATCTGATTCCAATGATAATCAGCCACTCCACATGATTCCCATTAGTTCCGTCCATTGAACACCTGAACAAAAGCCAAAGGAACTTGGACATGTTCCTTATTCTGCCTTTTCATTATTTTTTTCATCTAAACATCTGTTTTCCCATGTTGACGTATGAGCTCATAACTTGCAGAACAAAGACAACCCGTGCCTTCATGTAGCAGCATGTTTATGTAGGTAGCACTGGGTTTTTCTGACAGTTTTTCCATATCAGTTCCACCCTTTAGTCTGTTGTCCAAATTCACTGCCACATTGCAAGGAATGAGCAAGAGGCACTGAATGCTTCTTTAGTGGGGAAAGTTTTTCAAAAAATAACCAGAAACTAAGGCATAATTTAATGAGGGATATTGGTTAAATACAGCTTTATAAGGAAAACATGATGGTGATTACTTCATGAATAGCAATGCTATGACCACTATCACAGATCATGTCTATTTAGCTGCACAACACCATAGCATTTTCAAAACAAATGTAGTACTTGTGCCCTATTTTGAAGCTTTTACACTTTAGGGCCATGATCCTGTAAAAGTATTCACTTTTCACAGATCACGGGGATCTCTTGCAATACCCCATGCTAAGTATGTGTGTGTAGCAGCTCAAAAGGACCAGGGCCTCTTAAACACACTGTATTTAAGATCATCGGATCCTGTGGAATGTCTCACATATGGAAAACTATGAAAAGTTTAAGTGCTTGCAGATCAAATAAGTGAATTTAGAAAAAAAAAAAAGATGAAAGATAAAAAAGTTAGAGATTATAAAATAGAGTACAAAGTAGAGTTGCTTTGGACTGTAATGTGATTTGTGCTAGTCCTGCTGGTGTTGGCTTTTCTTTGTTTACAGTATGAATGCTGTAAGCCCCCTGCATATATCCAAAGCTGAAATAAAGTTAGATTCAATGTTAAGCATTTAAATATTTTAAAATTTTTAACAGTTTACAGTGTAAAAGTTTTTCTTGCAGTAATGCAGTTAATATTATTTTTAGATTAGAGTTTACATAAAAACAAATATCTTAATTTTTCTCTTCCATCTTTCTCAATTACATAAGGAGATGCTGGAGTATTGAGATCAAGAAAGTGGAAGGCAGAGAGGGAGAGCAGGATGATAAACAACATAGGAGTTGTAGCAGGAGGAATTTGGGAACAAGTGAGAGAACGAGTATCATTAGGTTAAGGTTAGGACAGTGAGGCAATAAGAGTATGGATGTACAGATTTGCAGGATACAGGATTAATTAATACAGGATAATTAATATAGGATACCAAATGTAGCTCTGTGTATTCCTTCAGTAATATAAACAGAGTGTCAACAAACACTGTCAGACAATTTCAGGAGTGTGGCACCTGGCTCCCAAGAGAGGAGGCAGGCTGCTGTGGGCAGGCTGCTGTCAGAGATCATAGGAGGACACCAGCTCCAGCAGCAGCTCCAGACAGCTGGGGCTTAAGAAAGTTCTTGCAGACCCTAGTGGCACAGAAGTGGATTGAATAGCAGCAAATGGGGCTTCAGCAGATTTGGGGGGTTATTCTTGTGATTATTCATGCAGAAATTGTTTTCTCACCTCAGCTCACTTTAGGGAATCTGTATTTCTCATCAGGGATTTCTGAAGATGCCCATTTCCATAAAGTTTACTGCTGGAAGGCTGAAAAACCATAATTACTAGCATTTCAGCCAAAAAAGATAGTCATAATTTCAAGTATTAGCTGCCATCGCCCCATCAGCTACAGCTACTCATATATCTTTCCCACCCAGGAGCAGGGTTCAAATGCCAGTTTTAGCTGACTCTGGTCCCATGGCAAAGACAGACATAAAGAGCAAGGGATTCTTAAACCATATTTACATACAGCAGATACAAAGGAATGTAGTTTGTACCTTTTTTTGCCAAGCTTTGTTTCATCTGAGATGGTAAGCACTGAGAGGAAGCATTCATGCTGTGCAGTTTCATGGGAAGGCTGGAGAGTTGGGATCCCTGTTTGCTGGACAGATGGGCTCACCTGGAGGGCAACTGACCATGCTGTCACTTCTTCACTGATTCCCCACATGTGGCCAGCTGATGCCAAACTGGGCAGAAACAGCCTTTTCAAATACCTCACAAATCCCCCCAGCTGTGTTTTTGTGCCTTCTCTTAGGGTGGTACTGCACTGACACTTTCCACAACACCATAACAAACCAGGTTTGGGAGTTAAAGTAATACCTAGCTACTTGCATCCTCCTCTGCTGGTTTTCTGATAAATTGGCTTCTAGTCCCATGCCCTCTCAGAGGGCGAGGGGTATCCCAGTACAGTGGTGCTGAGTGTCTGCCAGGTCACCAGGCTACACAGAAACCTGCAGCATGACCCACCAGGGGCAAATATTTTGGGTCTAGACACTTAGGAAGTCTTGAGTCATGTATATATAGCTATAGAAACGTATGAATCTGATCGTAGCAAGCCCTGCAGAAACACAGTTTCCCTCGATGTTTCCCTTGCCCTAAGAGATGTAAAACACAGTTTGGGAGAAGATCAAATGAAAAGTGGGAGAGGAAAAACATTAAATAATACGAGGAAATATTTTTGTTGTAACTATAAGCAACTAAAGTCTTAAAGATTCAAACAAGATTAAACATTAAGAAAAAACACTTTGTAAAGGTACGGACAATTTGGGAAAGATCGCTTGGAGAAAATTATTAGTGTTTCATGCAGTTCCTTGGTTCCACAGGGTTGTATCATTCCCAGACGTTCCACAGGTTTCATATCTGAGATCCTCCTTGGAAAAGAGTGTAAAATAGAAGCATAGTTCCTTGCAAATAATTCAGCAAAGATAAAGAGGCACTTTAAGGGACACACAGCAAAAAAGCAGCCACAGCAGAGGAGATAGCTGAAGGAAGAGTAGTGTTACAAGAAACTTAGCTATGAAGTCCTTTCACAAAAAATTTACATGCAGTGAAACTCAACAAGTTTTACAAATCTGTTTTCATCCTCTACATTTATATTTAGGGCTGATTTAAGCTTGTATTTCAGTTATAGCAGTTGTAGTACAAATTCATTCTCATAGTCTGGTTCCAATTGCTCAATTTTGATTTATAAAAAAACCCCACTGCAGACTATGAGAAGTATCCCTCTCTGTTCTTTAAGTAGCCTTCTGTTCTGTTCACTCTGAGTGCTGCACAGTTATACTCACAGCCCTATTAATTAAGAAAATGCTGTTATACTTAGCACTGAGAGAAATGAATTTACTGATAGATAAAGTTTTGAGGTACCTATCTCCCATGAGAGCTTCCAATGAAAGGAAATGTGGGTGTCTGATGATGTAAGTGCTTTGCAGCATGGCTGAGAAAATTGACCTCATCTCTTTGAACCCTCAGGTATTCTAACAAGAGTGGCATTCTTTCTGCAAGCACTTGTCTGGTTTCAAATTGGATTGTTCATAAAATGTGTTGAGTTGTGAGAGGTTCCACAACTATCCTTCTCTTCTCCTTTCTCTATCCTTCCTTGCTTCTGGGAAATATTGTATATAAAGTTCCAGCTATGTGGGGATTTAGGAACTTTGAGCTTTGGAGATCTCATGCCTAAATAAAATGGTGAATAACATGATTAAATTCCAACTAATTTTATTTATCAGATAATATAAACAACTTTATGTGAAGTTACACTGATTATAATCCCACAGTGAAACTGCCAGCAGTACTAAATCACATTTAAACCTGAATAGTTCTTCTTACCATTATTTTCCTGCTATTTTCCTTCATGGTTTGGTCTGTATAGATGCTTAGATGTGAAATGATAAATGTGACAGACATATGAATATTTATATCACATAAGGTTTTATGTTTTGATTTAAGAAGAAAAACTGTGCCTCCTAAAGTCAAGATTCTCAGGAGAGGATTGTTGTTTCACTTGTTGCATAAAAACATTTATGTGTCAGCCTTGCAGCACCTACACCAACGAACAGGGCATAAGGAAAGATAAGCAGAAGTTTTTAGTCAATCAGCCTTTATCTTTTTCCTCTTTTTTGTCTTTCTCTCCTTCCAGATGCATGAAAGGGATAGCACACAATGGTTAGTTCTTAACAAACCAAATTAAAACCCAGGCTAATCTCCTGATCCTTATCAGGACAATGACACAACAGCACAGTATGCTTAGAGGAATAAAGCATAATATTTTGTAAATACATGTACATGCTCCTGAGACAACTATTTATGACCAAGAGATATTTGCTTCCTATATGTGATAGAAATTTTATCATGCAAAAAATTATACTATGCAAGACCTAAAGTGCACTTACTGACACTTAGGTTCCCCATCTGACTGCACAGATAATTTAGAATTATTACATTCTAAATTCTAAATGCTAAATTCTTTGTATTCGTGTTTGAAGTCTAACAGTCCAATGTTACATACTGATGTAGGTGCTACTAAACACTTCATGCTGTATTTCACACTGGCATGAAAGCTTGACTTTTCAAAAAGTAATACATTTTCCCTTGGGCATAGTTATCCCTGTTAGTTACAAAGCAAGAGGCTAGACTTGCTAGTGGACCCTTTCAATACCTGACCTTTGGCATACACTTCATAGGAAATTCCCTTAATTCACAAACAAATTTTGAAACTCTTACTTATATTAAACAGCCTTCAACATAAACAGATGTCATGTCACTCAAGCTTACACTAGATAACCAATGGAAAAATGGGTTTACAATCTCTTTTTGATCCTTCTGATCTATGGAATGTCTTCAACATTAGATGAGGGTAAAGCTCCTACCAACATACTAATACCATCAGTAGTAATAACATCCACAAAGCATCAGCTGGAGTCTATTTTTGCCACCCAATTTGTTATCATAATAAAGAAATTGAAGACCTGTTTACTTTGAGGTGTTCATGAAGCATTTAAATTCATATTCACAGAACCATATCAAGCAACTAGGTAATATTTCACATTAAAAGTGAAGATAATCCCTGTTCTGACACAAGCTGATCATTATCTAAAGAGTGTTTCACAGAAGAAAAGAGAAACAGGACAGAGGAAATTTTAAAATAAAATACTGGAACGAAATGGCTTCCTAAAGTACCATATAAACAAAATAACCCAACCAGCTAGAGAAAAAGAAGCCCAAAGCCCAAGCGACAAATAAAAAAAAAAAAGGGGGGGGTTACAAAACTCACTAGTTTTCTTTGCAGAACAATTTTAAGGTACCACGGAAGAACAATTTTGATCTTCTCAGCTGAATAGCTAATGAACAAAATCCTAGATGGTATAGTACCTCCTGTGTGGGAGTTTGAGAGCTTTGATTCAGAAAGTATCAAATAAAAATAAGAATGGAAAACAAATTTCATATAATTTATAAGTAAGATGGTCTTTCGTACCATAGCTCAGATCTGGAAAATAACTCAGACTCTGCAAAAGAGGTCACTGAATTGTGACTTTTTGCAAATATCAGGCTATTTCCTACTATTTTCTTTGTCCTGTCCTTTCCCAGTTGGACCATTTTTCTGAAACAGTAGACAAATAATATTTTTGTCTATTTTATGCTTCTTACACCATGAGGTGAACTTTACTGTAACTTCTTTGGCTCTGTGAACTTACATAAAAGATAGAGGGAATTAATGAGTACAGTAGGATGAATAGCAGTAAAAACAGAGCAGATGTCAAGATTTACTGTAAAGCATACCACGGCTTTAAATCTACTATAAATTGCCCAGACTTGTATGAGTTTCTCCTGTTACAAAATGCCCAAATGACTTCAAGACTGAAAGAAGAATTCCAACTGATTAATTCCCATTATCAGTGGCTATTCATGTGAGTCAGCAAAAGGAAATATTAGTACTCAAACATCATAGACACGTGCTTAAATGAGAACAGTTTCTGCTATTTTTGAATAGCTAGATCCCTAATCATTATTTTGCTCAAATATTTCTTTTTTTTTTCAAAAAATACTCCTTAATGAAAGAGAAGCATAATCTGCGGATTCTGAACTAACTAAATGCATAAAAAATAAGACAAACTTTAATAATGCTACCTAAGAAGTTTTGAAATGTGTGTGTTTTGAGAATCAGTTATTCAGGTTTTAGCTCCTGCTTTTCTTGATGTTCCAGGTCCTACGGCTGCAGTACTGATCAGAATGACAGGATTACATTGGATAAGCAATATCTGCCATCTGCTGGAAGGATATTTTCTAGCACTGATGAGGCTGGCATTGTTTGGATAGGTAGCCAAATAGAGAAAAATTGAACTAACAGCATTTTAGAAGTTGTTGAGAAATTGAAACTCAATCTGCAGTATAATAAAGACCTTCACATGCTGTTTACTGGTGGAGAAATGAGTCACAGAAGAAATTATTTCCAGAGCAGCCTAATGGAACAGGACTAGAGACTTGATCAAAGTCCTAATCCCCTCTTCAGTCTGGTATCCCACACTGCTACCACTTCTACTGCAGAAAAAAAGAAAAAAAAATGTTGGGGGGGGAGGACGGTGTTAATAAACCCCACTAAACCCTATTTTCTATTCAAAGCATTTCAAAAATACAATTTTCCTCTATCCACTCTGTAATTATTTGCCAGAAGCATATAATACAGTCATACTGCATATTTGAACAGAAGAGGGTCTCAATCTTCTTATTTCACATGAGAAGTAGAGTATTTAAATTAACCAGGATGATAAAACATTTTAGAAAGGGAATCAAATCTAGTGTTCCTGTAATGGTATTACAGACATAGGTGACTACTGTTGCATACATATGTATTGCATACAGATAAACTTCCACAATATATATCTTCGGGATTTTGACGAAACACTGCTATTTTTCTGTGTTTTTTAATGCCTTGAAAGTATTCCATTAGGCTTCAAATTGACATTTCCATGATGTGAATGAATGGAGAGGAATGCTATAATTACCTGAGCTAACAGAAATTGCACACTGCCTTTGCTACTCTTTGGTAGCAGAAGTACATTACCTGGTTAATACATTAGTGTGCTGTAGTGGGACTCGTAGCACTATTATGACAATTATCCATCACTTCTGAACCCACTTCCCTCTTATCAGCTGCATATAATTTTGCCATACATGAATAGCTCAGTCTGGAATTTTCCATGCTGGATGTTTGCCTCCGGACAATTTTGTAGAAAACTTCAGTCAAAAGCTTTCAGCTGTTTCTGAAAACACAATTAAGGGGGGAAAAAGACTGACGTTGTTTTGACCGTTGTTTTGTTAAAATATTCTGGCAGCCTTTTCTTTGAATAGCTATAGTACATTCATCCTTTGGTACAAGGACTTCCTGTTTGCAAGCTGGGTGGCCTATTTGCGAAGGTAAACATCTTGCTGCCCTCATGAAATTTTATCAAAGTCTGTCCATGTTCTAAACCTTGAAGCCTTTGCATAACATGTTTTCAATAGAGACCCCAGTACATCCACCCACTCCAGCCTTGGGCTGCACACTACCTTCCCCACATCTCAGGCTCCAAGCTGATGTCAAGGCTGGCTGGTCCGGGCCTGTGACCTGAGAACAAGGATACACTTTCAGCAGTCCCAACACTGAGTCCTGGTGGTATGGGACAGGAAAAAGGGGGAGCTGGCCAGGACAGCAATGCTATGGTAATTGTGGGTGGTACGGTGCAGAGAGGTGTGATGTGGTGTGGTCTGGTGTGGTGCAGAAGGTGCAGCATGAGAGAGGAAAGCTGGGATGCGTTGCCAAGGTGCTGAGAGCAGTGGGATGGGAACAATCAAGAGAAAAGAAAAGGTTGGTGTGGTTACCTTAGACCTAGTTCAGGATGGGATTGAGATGAAGATCTAGAGGAGTGTGAGAGTGAACAAATAGGTTGGCAGGAAGGAGATATGAAATGGAGATGGATTCAAACAGTGATCAGATATGGTGGAAATAGTGGCAAATGTCTAGGAAAGACACTACGACAAGTAGCCAAGAGTAGAAAAGGAATCTAAAGGAGAAGATTGGAAATCATTGTGAATGGGGAAGCTGAGGAAGAAAGACTAGATGAAGAGTTAGGAGAGAAGACAACGTATGGGTAAGACAAGCATGAAAACAAGCTGAGGAATGAAAGCAGGCCAGTCAAGGAGATAGGGTGAGAGTAGAGCTGAGATTTAGTTGGATCAGAGATTAGTACTGGCTTGAGAAGTCTGTCAGACTGAGTATTCTCAGCCATCATTTATTTCAAGACTCTGGTCAATATGGGGCATGTGTCTTCATGGACTTTCTAAGGCATGGACTATAGGCTGGGTATCCCCAAGTGATGTCATTAAATATTATCTTTTCTTCCTGTTTCCTTCACTCATCTGCTCTGATGATGCATTTACTATCAGAATAGTAAAGGAAATGGATTCTTTGCTGGCCAAAATGTGCTTTTAACAGAGGTGAATTTAATTCAGAAGAATTTAATTCAGTAAATTTACCACCTACCAAAGAGAGTCTGTTTTTAACTTGGCTACATCCAAGTATATCCACAGCACTTAGGAAGGCTGTGCATGTGTGCGTATCATATGCATGCATTTCTCTTAGGTTACCTTTCCTTCACAGAGTGGGAGGGAGGTATGAAGGAGGAGACAGTGATCTGCCATCTCAAACTGTTGTTAGAGGTGCCACCCTCATTCTTGCATGCTGCTTTAAAAACGAACCTCAAGTATTTTCATGTTTCTTCTGGTATGAAGAGAGCTGAAAAGTATAAACTCACATTTGGAGAGCCAGCACATTGAGAACCACAGGCTGGAGAGGACAAGATGTGTGGGCAGAGCTGTAGGCAGCTGGCAGTGAGCACAGGCTGACTGGAAGTTGCTGCATTTCTTGCACTGGGTAATACAAAGATCCCACTCAGTCCCTGGCCATACACTTACTTTGCTGAGTAACCAAATCTCAGGAGTTCTCCCCAGTTTACTCATAATTTTTGAAGACCACGTTGGTCTCAGGGGCACTCTACTGATAGACCATTAGTAATTAATTATTTTTGGATTTTCATAACCATGGTTAGAATGTAAGTTATTTTGTGACTTCAGCAATAAAGAGATGCCATTTTCTCATGCAACTGAGGAATACGCAGACACACTCCATAATGTCCCTATCCACTGAAGACTGTAGTGAAAATGCTCATCTCCGTAAGAGTAAGAGGAAAAATGCACATGAGATTAAAGGAAACTTAGTTATGTGTATAACATTATGGATGAGTGGATTTAAAATAGATAGGTATTCATTGCTCCCTAAAAAGCTGCATATAAAATATCTAACATCCTGTAGGAAAAAGGATTCAAATATTTCAAGTATTTCAAATATTTCACATACTTAAAATATTTAAAATATTTGTATCTGGAGTATAATTTGTATACGTTTAAGAGAGCCTTACTACCACAACTGATCTTTAGTCTCTTTACATTGGATTCAGAGCAAATATGAAAGAACAACCCATGTTATTCAGTGGCAGACAAGGGAGTCTTTTAAAATATGTGGGTGATGTGTGTACTTAAAGGCTTCCATTGCTCTCTGGTGGCAAAGGTTCCCAGGCATCAAACCTTTCCCAAGTGGTCAAAACCAGCGTTTTTTAAACCTTCTCTAAGTTCTAAGCTACTTTCTTTCTTCTTTCTCAGTCCACTCATGCCTGTTCCTGTCTTGGGTTCATATGAGTGCAGAGTCCTGTGGTATTGCTGCCTAGTACCAAGAAAAAGCTGTGCTGTGCAATAGCAGCTCTGTCTTATGTGCTGCAGCTAATTAGTGTCAGGAGGAACAAAAACAGAAAGAAAAATAATGACATCTTCAAAATATTCTTACTAGTCTTTTTTTTGGGACGGATCAAAAAATTATTTCACTCTCCTGGACTCACATCAGGAAAACAGAATCCAAATCACAGAAGTACACTTCAGATGTGGGGTGATGTATATTTATTCCCCAAGCAGAAAATTTCTCCCCCCCATCTCTTAGCTGGCAACACTGAGGCAGAGCTAAAAAAAAACCTTTTGAGACTCACTTGGAACTTGCTGCTGCCTCTCTGTAGCCCAGTTTCTGGATGTTTGAGCTTAAATTCACAGGCACATGCCAATACAAAAACCCATATTGAGTTCAGTGGGATCATTTGAGACATTTTTCTTCTTGGTATGATTTCATGGTTTTGGCAAGTCTTTATGTCCCTCTCTCCATTAAGAAGCATTCCAATTCCTTGGTCTCTCTGTAGTTCATCTTTGTTTTAAACTCCTCCCACTCGTTACAATAAAGCCATATTTTCAAAGCCACCAAAGTGCTAAAGTTGGGAGCGAGGCACAAAAGGGGTAATGGCATGGTAAAAATATTTCTGGAAGAGGGTGCTGAGTACCTGTGTAGAAAACTGACTGCATGTGCACAGGATTCAAGATTTCCATATGTCGTGCCTGGGACCAAGAGTAACATGACCAAGGATTACATGCTCAATAAATATTTCTGAACCAAGCAGAGGGGATAGGAGATATCTACCAAGATTTCTTATCAAGGAAGTATGGTCTCATGGACAGAAACTGTCTTTTTTTTTCTGTTTGTACACTACACATATCATTGGGTTTCTCAAGGGAATTCAATGAACAATACAAAAAATAAGCAGTTGAAGAACCTAGACGATCCAAAATTCATTTAAGTAGTTAAACTGTAGCCCACTTTTTGTTCCCTTTTAAATTCTGCACTTGCAAGGAATGTTCAGCAACACCTAACGTTCAAGATGTGCCAGTCTAAAGTGAATTTTATCTAAAGACAAGCTGAATGGAAAAGACTACATTTTCAACACTGTCAGATTGTTAGTACTGAATAAAAATGCAAATGTGATCAGCACATTCCTCAGAAAACAAAAAGAAGTGTGAAGCGCTGCTATTCTTTTTGGTGGGTTCTGACTGCGGGGATCAGTGCAAGGAATGTATGGTGAACTACACCAGTCCAACACATGGTCTTTTTTCTCTGGGTGCTGCTCACCTGGTTTTTCTACTTGACTCTACAGTGCAAAGTTTTCTAGGCGACCCACATCACTTTTCAATGCTGTATGAAGCTGCTGACAGTCTTACAGCAGACAAAATTCATTAAATGGATGCAAGTTTAGAAATCTTATTTTCTAATGCTTTGCTGCAGCATCTTAACAACCACATCCAGTGTTCCTAATCAGTTACTTCTTGTTAAAATGTTACTTAATTGATTAGGAAGCCTGATAATAAAAGGCAATAAGTCATTTTTCGTGTCATTATTACTCTTAACGCAGCTCTCACTTTTCTCTTACACCCTAGTATATTGCTACCACAGCTGGTGAAGGGTGCACAAGGGACCAGATCAAAGTTTTCTTTTTAAGCTATCCCAAACAATTTTCCAACACTGCAAGTCTCTGACTACTCTTTGCTCTCCTGATCAGTGCTTCCCCACTACCACAGCATCTTCTCCCCTCTCCTGAGGATTAAACTACTCTAGTTCTCTACTTCTTCAGAAGACAGTTCCAAAAGCTGCGTTTCTGCTGTAATTTTATTGAGGCTTGGATAGTTATCAGTCTAGACAGACAATTTAACCAGGATGGAAATGTGCCAAGTACTCCCTAGCAGCCAAGACTGATATGAGATTTCTAAGGAAGAGCCAAAAATGGAGTACACTATGTCAATTTTTTCCTTATTTCAGGATGTCATTCTTCTCTGACTGATACAGCAGATGGAGCCTCTTTCTTCCTTTTCACAGCCAGCCTGATCCATTCAAGTGTTTGGGGCCTCACAACAGTAACAAAAAGCAATGTTGCAGAGGTGTCCCAAGAGACACATAAGGGGGATGCCAGTGTACTTAATCCCTTCCAAAAAATGGAAATGATGTATCAAAAAAGGTATTGACTTTCCCTGAACAGTTTGCACTTGTTCCATTAAGAGTATTAGAAGTGTGACAGAAAACAAACCCTTTGTGTTCCAGCCGGTCCTCAGAGATCAGGGAGGCTGGGTGTGGGTGAGTTTAACTTCTGATTAAATCTGGTCCTGTTCGATAAGAACTTTGATGAGCACAGGTTCACAAATAGTGCAGTTTCAACAGTATGAGTCTGATCGTGTTCAACAAGAATGTGTGTGAGCACGGATTCAGGAATAGATTTACCACTCTGATACTAGAACTCTGGCTAAGTTCAGCAAGAACTTATGTGATCCAGAGTCACAAGTAGTATGTTGTATTGAAGAAACAGGAAAATAGGTTCTGGACTGACAGTGGTAAACGCACTAACTGCAGGGAGTTAATATGTGTAGCGACCAAAGGTATAGTAACAGAGACCTATTATAAATATGTGTGTATATATATGTGTAAATAAATATTCCTGGGACTGCTCCAATACAGTTGCTCACCCAAAGGCTTCCTTTTGGGAAGGAGGAGAGACACAGTCCATTAACTGATCCCAAACAAGCAGAGGTGTTTTCTCCCCTCCCTTATCTTTTGATCCTTCTTGTTCTGCCCCAAACCCCTCTTCTTTTATACAATAATTTTTAGCCTGTCCCAAAAGGAGGGAACAATTGCATGTTACAGGTGGGGGTTTGGTGACTGTGACAACACATGTAAGGCATGTTCTCTTTTCATTCGCATTCTTAGCGGGGTGAAAGTCAATAAGCAAACAGGGCTCCATGACAGTCTTGGCTACTTTCGCTCAGAATTCATAGTTGGTACAAAGAGTAAAATAAACACTTTGGTCCTCCTCTACCTATGAAAGAAGAAGTAAAGGCTGTATGACATTCACCAGAGAGTTTTTCATGCATACTTATCTCCTTAAAGGACCAGATTTGTAGCAAGTCATGTCCTGCATGGTGAAAGGGGGAGTGAAGCCAATGGCTGGTCTGGAGGCATGGGTGCTCTTCTGTGCTTCACTGAAACAACACTGGGCACTGAGGCCTCCGCCTTGCTCTAAACGCTGTTCAGTTGTTAGGCCTTACTCGAGCCAGGTGCAAGATAAGCAAGAGGCTCAGCTCATGTTTTTCTCAACCAGCCTCATCAGTTCTTCACCAGCTTAAGGCAATTCTGTAGCAAGACTGACAATTTATGATAACACAGATAGGATAAAAACTAGACGTAACAGGCACATGGACTAACTCTAGTAAAGGCTAGCAAACTTTTAAACTATATTATATTGGTTTTTATTCAATTATATTATATACTATAGCATTATATCTTTAATAACAAGAAGTAGCCAAGAATGAATCACAGGGACTATGGAACTAGAAAAGGGCAAGAGTGCAGGCATAACTCTGGAACACAAAACATGGCAGGGTCATCGGGAACTGAAAGGTCTAGGAGGAAGGCAAGTCAAAGGATAAATAGATGAGGTTGCAGAAATGGCAGTAAAAGAAACAGGGCCAACAAGAAAGGAAAAACTCCTAACATCCACTCTGAAGCATGCAGTACATTACTTGTGCCCTGCAGAATAAATGAACAAATCTATTGGCCTTTTAAGAAATCTCCTCTCTCCATTACTGTTCAAATGATACTGCAAGAAATGCAGTATTTTAGGATTTATCAGAGAAAACTTTGAGAAAAATGGTCACCATAAATAGAACTACTCTAAAAAATTAGGAATTGAATGTAACTGTTGGAGGCACTTTGGCACTTGCGTAACTGTATTACCTTGGATTTTAGTAGGAGTCCATTGTCTTGTAAAGAAATGTTATTTCTTCCCTAATGCACACAGACCGCTGATGTAGTGAGAATATTTTCTTACTGTTTTTGAGTTTAATTCTCCAAAGAATATCCTTCATGAGAGGATTTGAGAGTATGATTTTAATACAGGAAACAGAATGGCTATTTTAGACACAGTAAAAATGGAGAAGCAATTGTTGAATAGTCTGCATAAATGACATGTAATAAACCTAATTATCATAAAAGTTAGTCCTTAGGTTAGAGGATTGCTCTTTATTTTTTTTACTTCAAAGAGACTTTACAAATAGAATGGAAAAAAAGAAGGCAAGGGGACGTGCAGAATTTTCTTGAGGTCAAAGGCCATAGTCCAGTAAGATGTTCTGATGGCACAGAGACAGCACAGCTGCAGGCAGAAAGTTGGGATGCTACTCATAAATTCAGTGTGCAGTCATCAGTGATTGCTAGTGATCACCCTGGTTCATGATCATGGAAATGCCTTGAAAAATATGTGGAATTCAACACCTGTGACTTTTTAGGTCTTCATTTTTTTTTAATGAAACATGCCTGTTCACCTTTTGGAAGCTATAAAATGTTTCTTAAAGCTCAATACACAGAAAACTCAATTAATAGTGAACATGGTAAAATGAGACTAAACAGAACTGTCTATGAATTTGGGTCAAACTGACGACTAGAAGTTTCAGTTGGAAGACAGGGTGGAAAATCCATATACATTGAAACAGTTAAACTTCTTTGCAATAAAATATTTTTGTTCAGAAATGCCAAAAGCTGTAAAATAAATATTTTTGTTCCAAAATAACATTTTCTCCTTTTAAAAATAGCTAAAACAAGAAAAATACTAGGCAAAAGACCTAATTCTAAAAGAAATGGAGGGGGAAGCATGTTTCACATTTTCTTTGGCCATAATTGATTTTGCCTTTTCAGAAAGGAATTATTGCTTTTGTCTAGGTTTAACTTTCAGCCCCAATTATCTGTTTGGTTCCAAGCTTTCTTTTTATTTACATACTGATTTCAGGCTCTAAAATCTATTTTCTCAGTGTAAAAGTCGTGGTTTTCTCAATATTTTGTCAATACTTACAGGGCTGGAGCATAAGCCTTAGAAGAAGATTCAGTTTTGGTTAGCCTGGAAAATAGAAGGCTGAGGAAATTACCATCTTCAGCTAACTAAAGAAGAGTTGTAAAGAAAACAGCCATAGACTCTTCTCAGATGGGCACAGCAAAAAGACTAGAGGCTGCAAGCCACATCACAGGACATTCCATCTGGAGATAAAGATATAACATTTTTCACAAGAGTGTGGCCAAGCACTGTCATGTGAAACTAGAGAACCTGAAGAATCTCCATTCTTGGAGACTTTCGAAACCTGATTGGGCAAGGCTGAGCACCCTGATCAAACTTCAGAATTAGCCCTGCTTCTTGCAGGTGATGAGAATACATGGGTCACTCCAATTTAATTTACCCTGTATTTCTAAATGTGAATGTTTTGCATAGTAGTGCTCTCGGTAAGATCAAAACAATACACAGAATGATTAGGTAACAACTATATGACTACCAAAAAGCACTGGTCTGGCAGCTAATGCACACATTCCATAGAAATCCAAGCAGTATTTCATGCTCTACTTTAGACTTTCAGGCTGAGCTTGGCCAATGTCTAGGAGAAAATTTGCATCATGAGCTTGGTTTGGGCCATGCCAGCTAACTTTCCAACCAAAACTCAGGCAGCACGCTCAGGATATTTTACATTAAGCACTGTTGATGTGGTTTGGCTTTCTCACATCTACACAGTCCTCATGTGTTGAAATATCTTCACAGATCCCTACAGCACACAGCAAAGCATGCAACCCTCAATCTCATTCTATAAAAACTTCTCTCTGGCAACACAGCCCTCACATTGTGTCCAACAGTTTGACCCAAGAAAAAAACCTAGAAAAAAATAGCAGTTATCTCTCAGGGTCATAGGAACATCACATGGCACCCAAATGCAACCCAGAGGCACAACCTATTCAGTATGGACACAGTACATCAGTTAAAGCAGTGTGGGTGTGACCCAGAGTGTGCCACCCCAGGGTCAGGAACTGAAACAGTCCCTGGGATTGTTTTATTGAGCATCATAGACACATATACTATAGACAGTGCAGTCTTTCAGAGAGTCAGGCTTCAATTAGTTTTAAATGAGGCTGAGGTTTTTACTCTGTATGGGAATAATGTCACTCTGAAGTAGATTTTAAAATCAGGAAAACTTTTTTTCCTATTTGATTTTCTAAAAAGTCTAACTTGTATGTAAATTTTTCAATTAAAAATAATTAAGAATGCCAAATCAAGTACCCAAAAGTTAGGAAATACCATCTCTAGAATTGACAGTTCAGACTGAATTCATATATGTTCTATATATTATTCATAGGGGTTTTTTCTCCTCCCATGGGACTATACACCTTTCCATTGACTAAAAAAAGGGATGGAAAACACATGATATCCTACCTCAGGCAAGGGGTTTGGTTTTCTGGGTTTCCAAGAGTACAGCTGCCAAGAACAGGTTTTTTCTGCGGTATACTTCATAGCCAAGCATGCTCAAGCTTCACAACACCCTGCTACATGAGCCATCAGGGAGAACAGGACAAGATGAGGCTTCCTTTGGGTGCCTAAGGTGTGCTGCATTGAAAGCTCAGTGAAAGAGAGACGTTTTCCTTTGTGACTGTCATTTCCCTGAGCTGATTTGGTATTTTAGAATATTTCCAGCTATGTCTGGGACAGAATGACAGAAAACAGTCTAAGCCTGTAACAAAGTCATTTAGAATCGGACATATATGAACAACCAAAAGAACTTGAATATGTCTACACTGATGTCCCTGCAGTTTCTGACCCTTGCTAGCTCGGGTACTGACAGCACAGGACAGTGAGCAACACAGACTGCAGTGCTAGAAGCTAAATGTGCAAATGAGCCTGCATGCTTGAATTCTCTAATTGTATTGCTAATAAATGAACCCCATGGTTTAAAATTAACTTAGTGCCATTTCTATGAACAGCAACCACCTCTTGATTAAAATACTGTATTAGGAAAACTGTCCTGCCTATAAAAAAAAAGCTGTGAAAACTCTCCAAAGACACATATTACAGGACATATTTAACGTACACTTAATACAATTTCATACAACCAATGATATGAGCTAATAGGCCTATAATTTGGTGTTTGCTTTCCATTAATTCAAGGAGTTTTTTCTCAGATGGGTAGCAAGTCTCTTCATATTTATTTTTCTCAGTGTTTAGGGCTGATAGAAATTTGAAAGTGAACAGTCTGCCAAAGTGTTCTTCACCTCCCAAGGCACTGAGCTCTATCAGTCATAACAACAACTTAGCTTTGATGACTAAACACTACTTATGTCAAAGGTTTAATGAGAACAGACTTATCCATCATACGGGGAATTAAGTTTAATATTTTTATCAGAATATTTCTATATTTGAATTATAGGGTTATGCACAAGAACGTGAGCTATAATGAAAAATAATGTAAAATCGAGAAAGACTTTGAAGAACACATTACTCCTTAACAGTGAATTTTGATTTAGGATTCTGTCTCAGCTCAAAAAGCTGATCATGCCAACAGGAAAAAAAATAAGGTGAACTTTGAAGGTCAGAGAGGGACATGGGTTACTCATATAACTGAACTCTCCCTTTTCCCCTAGGAAAGAAATCCTTCCAGAAACACTGCATCAGAAAAACTGTAACTGTTCAAAGTCTTGCTGAAATCATTGACCACTCTGAGAAGGCCATTGAGCGTTAGTCCTGGTCCGCCAGCAATGTCCCAGGTGAACAAGCTCTCAGGGGACAATATCCTTTTGCAACATGCACCTTCCTTCAAGCCTCTCTCCTAACTGAGCTCTGTGCTTTGTCTCTCTCCCAAACCCAAATCTATGTTAAAACTCTAACTTAGTCTGAATGCAAAGGATGGGTTGAGCCTTAGTTCCAGATCCTGAACTAGCACCCAGATTAAAAAGATTTCAGGGAAGAGATATTCTTGCAGCCTACCCCTTACTCTGGCTGTGCCTTTTCTGCCCCACACCTACTGTAGCTCCAGGTTTTATCTCTCTCCCAACCAGGTAAAAATGTTAACACTAACCCTAATCCCAGACATCAGCTGAGCCTTCCCCAGGATGCCCAGCCATGGCCTGGACGAAAAAGGTCTCTGGGAAGAATTTTTTTCATGTCCTGCAGCGATTAAGGCCTGTCTGGCCTCTTACAGTATCCTACCCCTTTTTGGCAGCTCTTGGTAGCTCCACACCAAGTGCATCTCTAGGCATGATGACCCTCAGTCTCCCAGTCCAATCCTTAACTCTAAGACCATTCCTCAGCCTGGGCTGAGTCTTGGCTCAAGGCACCCAGCCATGACCTAGATGAGCAATTTCTCAATGAAAACTCTGTCTGCAGACTACTCATCCCTTTTCCAGCTACTTGTTAACATTGCCAAGGATGGTGATTCTTGGATCAGGAATGTTTTTGTTGTTGTTGCTCCCTAATTCCAGAAAAATTATGAGTATATAACTTAGTATTTTCAGTGAATTATGTACTGAGTTCACCTTAAAGCAACTGAGAGTCACAATCCATATAAGTCAGCAAAATTGCTTATTGTTCAAGATTTTTCAGTTTCCTGTCACAATAACCTTAAATGTGTTTTCTTGGGATTCTGCTTATTTGACTGATCAGAGGCTTCATCTGCTTCTGCTGTATCCATCTGACTTCTAGTCTAAAGAATGTCTACAGCTGCAAGACACATGGCTTCAATATCATTCAAGATAATCCTAAAAAACACTTGAAACAGGTATTTTGAGACTGTAAAGCAATAGTTAGGTTTTCTTCATGCCATGACAACCAGCAGGTATAGAATTTTAAATATGGTGGAAAGGTGTAAGGTATGTCCAATAGCTGTTGTGGTAAAATGAGGAATGTTTGCAGGGTCAACAGAGATATTTTTAAAAATAAAATTAAGCTCTGTCTCTATTATTTTTGGTTTTGCCATTATTTTCTCTTTTGTAATGTGTCATTCAATCTTATGCTGTGATCTTTGGGAGAATGGCATGAGAAAGATGATGCTTTATATTAGCACTGCTGGAAGAGTCCTTCGGGTAACTTTGATCAGATCTATTAATACAGTTGAAGATTAATACTAGACTAATGTGTGTCGGAATTAGTTCCAAAGAAAACGTTTGCTTTATTTGATAAGTACTGTCAGAGTAGTATATTTGTTCCCAACAGTTTTAATGAGTCACACAATCTTTCTTCAAAATACTTCAATTTGCTACAAACTGTATGCCTACTTATAAGGGCTGTATCTCATTGGTTCAGAATAAAAATATATTTATTCCTTTCAGATTAACTTACTTTACCAGCCGAATCAAACCGAAACTGGCTATTTCCAGGTGTGGATCTGCTCCCTTTGTTCTTTTCTAAGACAAATGTTTTTCCGACGAGAGCTCGGCTCTTCACGATGCTGCCACTTGGTGGTGCCCCGGTGCTGCAGTGAAAACTTTCGTGTCAATCGCTCGGACTGTAGCATTCGGCTCCACCAGGTTCTCGCGGTGCTTTCTTTATAATGAACAATATTTACCGTTCTGTGGCCTCGGTTTAAAACAAATATATATATATATATGTATATATACACAAAACTCCACTGTAGCTGAATGATGCTTTCAAATTTGTTAGGTATATCTTTTTTATTATTGTATTTAAAACTGTAACTACATGATCACTGTTCTGTCACCTCTATCTATACAGTGCAACATCTTAAACTTCTTAAAATACTTACAGAACACTTTTTTTGGGATGTTAAGGTGGCTGAAATGTGCAACAATCAGTTGTTAATGACAGTTAATATTTTCTGAAAAACGTAAACTGTCTATGCTAAAGCTTCCTTGACTAACTGATCTCCTTCTATGACAAGGTGACGCACTTAGTGGATGAGGGAAAGAAAGGCTGTGGATGTTGTCTGCCTGGACTCTAGTAAAGTCTTCGACACTGCTCCCACAGCATTCTCCTGGAGAAGCTCGCTGCTGGTGACTTGGGTGAGTGCACTGTTTGCTGGATGAAATACTGGCTGCATGTCAGGCCCAGAGAGTGGTGGTGAATGGAACTAATCCAGTTGGCAGCTGGTCACTGGTGATGTTACTCGGGGATCAGTACTGGGTCCAATTCTGTTTAACGTTTTTATCAATGACCTCGACAAGCAGATCAAGTTGACCCTCAGCAAGTTTGCAGCTGACACCAAGCTGTGTGGAAGTACTGATCTGCTGGAGGATAAGAAGGCTCTGCAGAGGGATCTGGACAGGCCGGATCGATGGGCTGAGGCCAGTTTTAAGACCTTCAATGAGACTGAGTGCTGGGTCCTGCACTTGGGTCACAGCAACCCCATGCAGTGCCACATGCCTAGGGAAGAGTGTCTGGAAAGCTCCCCAGCGGAAAAGGATCTGGGAGTGCTGGCTGACAGCAACTGAACATGAGCCAGTGCATGCCCAGGTGGCCAAGAAGGCCAGTGGCATCCTGGCCTGTGTCAGAAATAGCTTGGTCAGCAGGACCAGAGCAGTGACTCACCCTGTACTGGGCACTGGTGAGGCTGCACCTTGAATCCTGTGTTCAGTTCTGGGCCCCTCACTACAAGAAAGACATTGAGGTGCTGGAGCATGTCCAGAGAAGGGCAATGGAGCTGGTGGAGGGCCTGGAGCACAAGTTCTTTTAAAAGTGGCTGAGGGAGCTGGGGATGTTTAGACTGCAGAAGAGGAGGCCCAGGGGTGACTTTATTGCTCTTTACAACTACCTGAAAGGAGAGTGTAGCCAGGTGGGTGCTGGACTCTTCTTCCAGGGAACAAGCAACAGGGTAAGAGGAAACGGCCTCAGGTAGCACCAGTAAAGGCTTAGATTGGATATTAGGAGGAATTTTTTCACAGTAAGTGTGGTCGGGCATTGGAATGGGCTGCCCAGGGAAGTGGTGGAATCCCTTAAACCATTCAAAAGGTGTGTGGATGTGGCACTTGAGGATATGATTTAGTGGTGAACATGGTGGTGCTGGATTAATGGTTGGACTAGGTTTTAGAGGTCTTTTCCAAACTTTATGTTTCTCTGATTCTATAAAAGGCTTATTTAAAAAAAAAAAAAAAAAAAAGCCTTATGACTTTAAATTTAAAAAAAAAACCCTTCTAAAAGTATAAATGTCTACCAGTAAAATGCTGTGCCTTAAATTTTTGCTGCCTCTACTTCCAGCAATATCCTTTGTTCCAAAGGACGTAAATTAGAAAAGTGTTACTTGACACCATTTGTCTGGTGCTATCATTAAAAAAAATTGGACTTAGAGCCAATTTAATAGCACTTTTCTAAGGAACTTTGAAAGCATTAAAAACATAAGTACTTGTATGTAAGAGATATACTAACTTTACAAAATAAAGTGAAGTTATGAGTATAGAAAGCAGTGTGCTGCTTAAACAAACTATTTTTATTTTACTACATTTAAAATTTTAAGTATCCCATCCAGATTTAAATGCTTTAAACCGAGATATTTTTCTAGCAGGCTATGAGTGAGGAAGTTGAATTGCAGATGGGAACAATGAGACACAATGTTAATTCCCAGCAATGCATCACTGCAGTTATACTTCAGTCACTAAAGCCATTCAGCATGCCAGCCCTGAAGGTCTGACAGCTCAAATCCTGTAGGAACTCTGGATGCTGTGAGACCAGATTTCTGAAAAATCAAGACATGCATTTGGGGTCAAGCTTTTTAGGGCTCATTTTTGAAGTTCATATAGAAACACAGTTCTGGAGTTTGTAAGAATAAAACAACTCCCACTGTGATACACACAGCTATATTTTTCATAAAGTTATTTAATTCAATGTATTAGACCAATTTGTGAAACTTAAAATCTTACAAAATACGGGTCATAAAAAATATCTATACCTTAATACCTTGTCTAGTGTATTGGGAAATAACTAAAAGTACACGAACATATTTTTTTGCAACGTTTTCAAACTCTATTTCTGCAAAAGAGATGGCCTCTGAGGGGCCCCGATTCCAGCCTCTGAAGCCTGACACGGAGGAGCATCTTCCTGCAAGTCCTGGAGCCTCCTGGCATGGCCTCCGGGCTGCCCCTGGCATGGCACCGGCAACAGCCACACAAGCACCGGCAGTGTGTCCCCACGCAGGAGCTGTGCCGCTGGCCAGCGATGATTCTTGTGGAAATACACGCACATCCCGTGGGTCTGGGGAGGCCGTGCTGGGCCAGGGACTGCAGCGTCCTCACAATGTGCTCAGGTGGCCAAGAAGGCCAGTGGCATCCTGGCCTGTATCAGAAGTAGTGTGGCCAGCAGGACCAGGGCAGTCATTGGTACAGAATACCACTCTGCACTCGGCACTGGTGAGGCCGCGCCCCAAATCCTGTGTTCCGTTCTGGCCCCTAACTACAGGAAAGACACTGAGGTGCTGCAGTGTGTCCAGAGAAGGGCAATGGAGCTGGTGACGGCTCTGGAGCACAAGCCCTTTCAGAAGTGGCTGAGGGAGCTGGGGGTGTTTAGCTTGGGACAAAATGAGGCTCAGGGGTGACTTTATCGGTCTTTACAGCTACCTGAAAGGAGAGTGTAGCCAGGTGGGGGTTGGACTCTCCACCTAGGAAACCAGTGAGAGGACATCGCCTCAAGCTGTGCCGGGAGAGCTTCACTTTAGACATTAGGAGGAATGTCTTCACAGAATGGGTGGTCAGACATTGGAATGGGCTTCCCACCCTGGAGGTGTTTAAGGAAAGACTGGACGTGGCACTTAGTGCCAAGGTCTAGTTGACAGGGTGGTGTTCGGTCATAGGTTGGACTTGATGATCTCAGAGGTCGTTTCCAACCCTTCGGCCTCGGCCGTTCC
>VZTF01009701.1:717184-764286 GCA_013397755.1 Cnemophilus loriae
CCCGGGCCCCGGGCAGCTGAACCTCAAAGGCGACGAGCAGAAGAAGCGAAACAGGAAGAAGCTGCCGGAGAAAGCGGCGCGGGGGAGCGAGGTGTGAGGGCCAGGAGGGCAGCGGGGGTGAAAGGCTTGCTGACAGCGGCGGGACGGGGAGGGCAGTGGCACCCGGCCGGGTCCCAGTGGGAAGGCGAAGGGGGTCGCGTATGGCGAGCGGGGCTGAGCGCGGCTGCCGCTCCCCAGGCCCTGTCGCCGGTGGGAAGGATCTGAGTGCCATAGATCTCCCCCCAGGCCGCCGTGCGATATTTGCCTGTGGAAGGAATGGGTGGAGGGGGGGGACCTGACTGCTCTGTAGCCGTCTCTTGTCGTCTGGGTTATTTGGTTGCTTTGAAAACCTGGAGGAGCAGCGCTGCCACGAGTAAATTATATGTTAGTAGTCCTGGTTGATCGCTTTTTGGAAGCATTTTATTGTAAACAAAAATGAAATGAAAGCTGCTATTACTGTTATTATTCACTGAATGCTTGCAGGGTTAGCAACCAGTAGTGGAGACCTTAGCATGGCTTAGAATTTCAAGCCAGGAGTTGTAGCCTAGGCAGGTAAAGACTCTTGGAAGCAGCATTCTAAGCACTATAAAAGCTATGATGATTCAAACTTGAGTAAGCTTTTTGCTTTGTGTTATCGGTAGAACATGTTAGTGTCAATGTTGCTGTGAGCTTGTCTCAATAGGAATATGTCTGATTTAGTTGTTACAGTAAGGATCATCTCCTTTAATAAGGAAATCTCTGTCTTAGCAGCCCCTTAAAAAGAGATCATTCCTGTAATTTTTATTTTTCTAAATCTTCAATACGTGGTGTGGGAACCTTCCATCTTTGACAGTATGTGACCACTTATGAGAAAATTAGTAGAATGCAGAAATTGTCAACTGTCCTTTTAAAGCTTACAGTTGTCACAGTTTTGGGGCTTGAAGGGATTGCTTCTGTAGCTTTTATATTGTTAGGATGTTTGTAATCCTATTTATGTCCAAATGGATTATAGGAATGAAAGTGTAGCAGATGTCCCCTGCCTATTACAACTGTCATATAATTATATCTCGCTCTATAAAATCTGAATTGTTTCCCTAATGACGAGAGAAAGGAGAGACAATGGGTTTGTATTCGAGCCTGTGGCAGCATTAAGATTTGAGAAGTTTGGGAATTTTTTTAATGAGAACTTAACGCTGGAACATCTTAAACAGAAAAAAAAAGTCTGCATATGCCGCCAACCTGTCTTTGAACATTGAACTACTGAAGTCGTTTCTGGAAGTTGCAAGAGACTGAATGCTGAGCACCAAGAAGGGGAAACATGATTCAGAATCTTTCCCGTGTAGCTAGGCTCTCCATTTTGGAGAAGGCATGCTAAAGATGTAATTTTTTTGCCATCTTGAGATGCAGATACTTCAGTGTTAAGTAAATATGTTATGCCCTCTTGATAAAAAGATTAATCCTAGAAATTATTTCGATTTTGCTTGATTTATTTAGTTTAAATGCCAGTATGAAAACAAAGCGTAAACTCTTGCAAGTCATTGCCTAAGACATTAAAAAATGCCTCCACAGTAGATAGAGTGAATAGATAGATATTCACTGTTAACTTGACAATGCTTCATAGTGTAGGGCTTCGTAAAAGCAAACTTTAGTAATTTTATATAGAACTTAACTAACTGACATTTTTGGTGAATAGGAATAATTGTACTCTGTTGAGCTTGATTTACATAGGCATAGAATAAAGTTAAGGCAATGTAAGAGCAAATCGTTTTGTAATCAAAAGAGCAAAATAGTTTTTAAGCTGTCATTCTGTACTGCTAAGATTTTTAAAGTTATTTTTATAGTACTTTGTATTCATTATTTCCATGGTGAGATGAAGAAAATC
Source organism: Cnemophilus loriae (assembly GCA_013397755.1). NCBI lineage: Eukaryota > Metazoa > Chordata > Aves > Passeriformes > Corvidae > Cnemophilus > Cnemophilus loriae. The sequence goes on from VZTF01009701.1 coordinate 719,085, forward strand.
CTACCTTTCTCCAAAAGGGAATGCACGAACTGAATCGTTAACTGTAGTGCAAATAAGTTTATACCAGTGACAAAGTTTAATAGGCCTGCCTTGTGCTCATTTTCCAAGAGACGTTTAGAGAGACCAATATTAGCATGTCCCAGTGTTTTCCGAGTTTCATATGAAAAATTCTCAAAATAACATTGGAAATTTAAAGATGCAACAAAAATTCTTACTGATTGCTGCCTGGTCATTTTCAGCTTGGGGTTTGTGTGCTGTGATGCTAATACTGAGGTCTGGGAGGGGAAAAGAGTAAGCCTATTACCAGTAGATTTACTACAGGGCTTGCTATGCCAGGGTCTAGATTTCCATTGCGGGCATTTCAGAAAGCTTAGAGCAACTGGTCTGTACTATTAAGAACACACTACAGATGTCTAATTAAAAGCTGTAGGGTTACTTTAATACAGAGATTCTGAGCTCACTGTGTGGCAGGTGATGTGTAACACTCATCAGTCAGGATCAGAAGTGTTCTTACCTGTAGCTTTTCTGAGGAAGAGTATTAATTTCTTTTTTCCTTGCATGTGGCTTTATTCAGTACCTGTATAAGTAGGGTACAATTTACCTCATGTTCTTAGTAAAATAGGTTTCTTTGAGTAGCACTGCATTGACTGAATACAGTAGTACCTATGAGATTCTGTTTATTTATGTGCTGTGAACAGACTGAGAAAAAAATGGAGCTGAAACTGTTTAGCATTCATTAACATTACAGTTTACGAAGCCAGTACTGGCTTTCTCAGGCTTATTGGAGCAAGGAGGTATCATGGTGTCTTTACATCAGATTCTGTGCAGTAAACCTGAAGCTGCTTCTTTTTTTCTTTTTTCTTTTTTTTTTAAATTTTCTTTTTTTTATTATTTTTATTTTTTTAAATTTTAACTCCTGGAAGAGGCAGAGCTCTTTTTCTCCTGTCACAGAGTTCTTTGGCCCCAGTAAAACTTTTTTTCTCTCTATAAAACTTGATATTTAATTTTAATTCCTTCCCCTTCTGAATAATTACTGTGCCTCTCTCTCCTACTTCAGCAGAAAAAGGTGAAGCTGTTCTTACATGGTTTCTATGCAATCTGCCGAACACCACAGAAACTTGAGAGTAGCCATCTTCTGTGCTCTGCTACCACTTTAGGAAGCCACTCACACCATCTATTTCTAGATGTGGAAAATATCAGATTGACTATGTACTTCCTATTGTTTGTCATACACCTGGAGAATAAATGTTACACACTCTAGTAAAAGTATTTGCATTCATTTGAGGAAGTTTCATATTTAGTCTTCTTGAAAGAACTTTCTGGGCTATGGCTGTTTAGTGCTTATTTGCACTTAGATTGTGTAAAGACTTCATACTTTCACCTGATACTTGTGTGTTGGTTTGTGTATATGTTGATAGTCAAATGGCAAAAGTAGGGCTGTAGGATTCTTCAGGGCCCATAGAGAAAATTGCTTACTTTCTTTCTGAAGAGCAGCTTACAGAAAACATTGGTAAACAGATTCTTTCACTGGACAAAGATATTCTAAGCAGAGGTATCTTTATAATGTGTAACTGAGGACTTTGGCTAATACAGCATTGTAAGATTGAGGTGATAGCAATTTCATTAATACTGTTTGAAGCGTGAAACTGAGTTATCCTTTGCACTACCACGTTTAAAGAGCACTTTTCATTTTGACAGTCTAAGCAAAACTTTTTATACGTTTGGTATATCTTAACACCCTCATATGACTGTGTGTGGAAAATGGTTTATGTAAGTATTGGAATTTTAAAATCCTCAGGCAAGAAAAGCCTTCAGTAATCAGTACTGTTACTGACAGCACTACTTCTGCCTTGTTGCATTGTGCCTGGCAGCTTTAAGATGGGGGTAAAAAAGATGGCAAATAATAAATTGCAGAATTTTGAATTAATTCATTTTGTCAGTGGATGTTTAATATATCACTCATAAAGTTTTAAATTTTGGGCTGTGGTTGTCTTTTTAAAACAGAACATTTCTGAATACCATAGAAAAACTTTTTTCTTTCCTGCTTCTGTTGCTTTCGTTGGTATATCCAAAAATGGTCACATAGATTTTGGTTAAAATTCTGATTCATCTGCGGACAGAAAATAAATGTGAAAAGCTTCCACTGAAAAGGAGGGTATTACAATTAAGAGATATATTTCTCCCTGAATGTATCAAAGTGCAAGTTTTCAAACATATTTCTAAAGGTTGTTGTTTACATGATCAGATGATCAGACAGCATTTTGAACAGTCATGTGGTTGAATTTTTCCAGAGGGTTTTTAATGAATATGAATTAGTTTAGTAGTTCAGAGAAACAGCTGAAGTTTTTTTAAAATTAAAGATTAAAACTTCTATTTATTGAATAGCTGGGAGGGATTAAGGAAGTAGTTTTCAATTTAAGGTACTTATGTAATAGCTAAGAAGCAAAGCAAGGTACAAAATTTAAAAAGTTAGCTGGCTGTAAACTTTTTTGATACACATCCAATACTAGATGCATCAAATATATTATCTAACTCTACTGCTAAACAGACTCTGGAGAAAATAGAGAGGCATAAGAACTGAGTTTTGGCAATGAGTTATTTTCCAGATTGAATATCAGTTCTTTGGTATCCCTGTGGAATATACCAATACTGTGGACTTTGTTGAGAAGAACTTTTAGAGAGAGTTCCTAGTCACAGACTTGTAAAATACACTTCCTTTTCAGAATGCTGAGGGAAATGTCCTGCATATTAGATATGAGAAGTCTAGTTTAAAGCTGGTTGTTGCAGGAGAACAGGGGTTAGGTGACCTGATCTTTCAATTTCTATTTATAGTTACTTTGAAGAAGTTGGAAGGCTTGCTAACTACAGTAAGCAATACTATGTTATGCACTGGTGAAATCATGCCGTGGTTCGTAAGCATAATACAATGTGGCAAGACTTAAATGCCTGTAACAGTTAAATTGGGATCAGATCTAGTATTTGAAGGAATAGGCCACACTAAGTTGTGATATGTCTTTTGTTTTACTTGAAAGCAATTAGGTTTGTGTGATGCAGAGTTAAAGTAACTTGTGGGTTTTTAATAACAAAAAACAACTAAAGGTAATAGAGCTTGAACTTTATTTTGAAAGAATTGCATGAATTAAAGCAACTTTGAAGTAGCTATTTATTCTTATTTAGCTTTCAGTCATTAATTTATCCAAGTCATTCTGAATGAGAACCAGTGACATTTGTGTGGACTTTATCAATTACAGTTCTTAACAATTGTTTTTCATTTAGTGAAATTAATGACTGACAGTAGTATAATATATGCATATTTTCATCTTTTCTGCAGTTAAGCAGAGTAACTTCAGTCACAGGTTTTTATTAAAAGTAAATGACTTTTAAGCTACTACATTTTTGTATGGGGAATATACAGGCTGAGGTGTATGCATGTGCTGTCAAAGGTAATGTAAAGACTCATTTAATGATTGTCCAGAGTTTTAATTTTATACCTTGAATAATACATGCTAATTTTCTTTCCTTAATTGTGTGAGGGGGAAATGGTAGACTAATATAATGCCTGTAATCAAGTCTGTCTGAAAAGAACAATGGGGTGTCGTGCTTAGTCATGCTTCATGTTTGATTTCTAATTTCTGTTCTACTATAAAGTTTAACTTGTGAAGGAAGTGAGCTGAGAGGGATATACACAGATAGAAATTGCAGATGTTTGATCAGTGTAGAAATTACTTTTAAAAATTAGTCCTCTTGCTGAACTGCTACAAAGTGGTAATTGTGTTAATTTAATTAGATAATTTATGGCACATACACTGTAGCTGTTCTGAATCAGTTTTCAGAACAGCTGCAGGTAACTTTAAAAGCAGGTAAATTTCAGAAATTTACCTTTTGTTATGAGATTCCTGGATTGAATAGGAGTGAGATGAAATGAGAAAACCTGTTCTCTTTCCTTTTTCATTTCTGTGTTTGGTAAATACAGAGTTGCAGTAGATACTTTGAACACTAATCCACAATTTGGTCTGCTTTATTCAATAATCTTACAAGCGTTTTTGAGTCGACAAGTAAATAGATTTCAGTAATAGTATAATTTGAGCTTTGCTTCATCTGCTTTCTCTACTTTTTTCATTATTTATGCTTATTGTTTACACAGCCTAATGGACGGTCTTTCCTTGATGTATCTGAAGATGAAGTAATACAAACTGTCCGTAAAGACAATATAAAGCAGCCTGTGGACACAGAAAAGAAGAATGAAAAGGTCAGTTATGGATACAAAGCAACAATATTGAAGTTTGATGTATGTTATTTCAATATCTAATAACTCTCTTTGGGATTTAAATCCTGTTACTTACGTGAATGAAGAGGCATATTTCTTACTGTGAAGAGTACTAATCTAATTTGGAGTTGGAAAGAGCTAAAGTAGTATTTTCTTAACTTCTGAGACATGCCTTATCACAGAATGTTTGTCAAGCAAACCCCACTCCCAGCCTTCCACTAAACACTGATATGTCTGTTCATCATGTGACAGTGTTAAGCCTACAGAAATAAAGTTTGTGTTTCATCTTTAATGGCTTCTATGGGGGTGCAGCATAATGATAGTATTGTTAAGTGCCTTGTAAATGGTCTACCAATTGGGGGACTACTATTCAAAGGATTAAGACCATGTGCCTGCTTATTTCTTTTGCCAGATGTATCCATTAGTAATTAGAGTTCTTGACTTTTTATTATAAATGTGAGTTTTGAAGTCTGGTGTGAGCTTTTTGTTATGCAAATTAAACAGCTATATTAAAAATATCTCCTTAAACGTTGATCTTCGATGTTTTCTAAAAGGTAACCGTACTAATAGCAGTGTTATTTTTTGAACTGTGAAGACTCATCTTCTTGTCTTATCATGAATGCTATCATTTATGGGCAACATGGATATATCCGATAGGCCTTGGATAATTTTTTTGTTTGGTTTTTTTGTTAATATTGTGCACGTTAGCATTGTGAAGTTTTCCCACTGTCATTGTTTTCTGACTTATTTTCTTCAATCAAATGCTTTTGTTGTAACTCTACTGAGGAAAAATAAAATATTATGTATAAACAGTCAGAAACACTTTGCTGTGAGGGTGGTGAGGCACTGGAACAGGTTGCGCAGGGAGGCTGTGGATGCCCCATCCCCGGAAGTGTTCAAGGCCGGGCTGGATGGGGCTCTGAGCAACGTGGTCTAGTGAAAGATGTCCCTGCCCATGGCAGGGCGTTGGAACTAGATCATCTTTAAGGTGCCTTCCAACCCAAGCCATTCCATGATTGTTGTAATTTCTTTAGCTCATTCAAGCTTTAATAAATATACTCGACTACCCTCTAATAACTTCTTTTGCCGTTAGTTTTTTGGTTAAACGACTGTGTATCCTTTTAGTTTGTTGTAGGGCTTTATATGTTTTTGGCATTGGCAAATTGAATTACTTTTCTGAGAAATAGGTTTGCCTTAAAGTTCCATGCTGTGTGCCTCTTTCTCTTCCCCATGTTTTGCATATCAGATTGACTTTACTGTGTTTTTTCCCAAGCACGTAACACAATTTGAACCTGAATGAATAACTCTATTTGCAGGTTTTCAAGTAGATAAGGTGTTTAAATCCTAAACTCAACTTCACCTTAAAATTGCAGACATAGTGATCTGAATTTTAAAATGTGAAGCTGCAGCTGTAGGAAATGAGTACCACTAAATGGATATGGATGATTATTCAAATTGTGTTTTCATATCACTTTGGGAGACTCTGGGCAAAACATGATTGCCTCAGGAGTAAATTGTTACTGTCAGTTAAAAGCATACTTAAGAACTTTCTTTGTACTGCAGATAACTGTACAGGCTTCTAATTATTTGGTAAGACTTCTCAGGACATCTGTTACATTTGTAACATTATAAACCTACTGAGGTTGTAAGGGGTCCTGTGTATGTGTCTTTGTGTACCATTTTTGGGATGGATGATATAAGACAATGGCTGTGGTTAAAGTCCTGTGTGCTTATGTGTACCTATATGAACACATATGATCTATGGCCTGAAGGGCATGGTTATTTTTTTGTGCTTCGGTACATGCTTTCGGTGAAAATCACATATCCTTTGTGTTTTGGTATTTCTTGGCTGCTTCAGGATTGTGAATTTCATGCATGTTTTTCTGATTTTTGAGAGGGGAAGCTTTGGATAGTGTCTGCACTGTGGCTGTTCAAAGGGTTTATGATTCTGCAATTAGTGACTTGCCACAGTACAGGGGTTTTTGTAGTGTTTAGTGTAAAGGACTGTTACTTAAGAAGTGACTCTGTGGATGAGACTGTGGGAAGTTAAAATGTCATCGTCCATTCTGTTTGCAAGCACATAACTGCTTTGTCTTGAACACTAGAAATAATTAGTCAATTAGGGATCAGGAAGAAAGGTTTATTTTTCTATTGTTCTTGCGTGGGGTACAATGCATCTTAGCAGGCCTGCAGTATTCCTCAGCTCTTTGGCTGTTGGCAGAGCCAATGCTGGCATCTTTGTGTGTTGCAGAAGGTGGCACTCTGAATGCATAGACTTCTGCAAAGCAACCGGCTGGCTTGCTCTGGCTTTAACATTTCTTGCTGTTACAGTCAGTTTGTTACTGAGATAGTGACTGGTACAGTACAAAGCTTAGCAGGTGGTGAGTAAATTGGATAAAAAATGATGATTCTGCTTTTTCAGAAGAGGGTAAATAACACAGTTTTGGAAAGTAAACACATTTTCAGCATTTGCATTCTTCATCTTTTTAAAAACAGTGTTAATCACAAACTTATTTTTAATGTTAGACTTTGATGTTTTCATGAAAAGTGTAAAATTTGATGTCAGTACTTCCATAGGAGCTAGTTGTTTAAGGAAACTGAAGTTGCAGTTTAAATAGTAGTCAACTTGAACTATTGTCTGAGCTTCTGAAGTAATTTCAGGTGTTCTCTTAGTGCCGAAGGACAGTTGGGTAGTTATGGCTTTGTGAATGGAAACTTTAAGATCTCAAGTTCCAGTCTCAGTGTAGCTGCAAATGGGAGACAAAGGTACAAACTTGCTAATCTTGCCTCTGTTTGAGCTTCAGGAGGCAATTTAAACTAATTTTAATGCTAATTTTCACTTTCCTTTTTAATTCTTTCCTTAGAAGTTGCCCTAGCAAATAATTTGACTTGTTCATATTTTTAGAACCAATTCTTCTCAGGTTGCTTTTGAAACCAGCCCTTCTCTTTTGGAGACTTTTCAGAAGTTAGTTAGCTGATATGTGGGTAAAGGTAGTCTGCTGAGCAGATGAGAATTCAGTTTGGGTGCACCTTCAGTTTGGGTCCCCTAGTACATTAAACCGTGAGTTAACTGTTCAAATCAGTTCCCTAAATGTTATAGGCGTGGTGATGCAGCATTCCATATAAGCAGTGAATGTTTTATCATATTGGCTGCACCGACAAGCTGTACTGCTCTCAGTACCTGTATTGAAGCTACAGATTACTTTTGGGGCATGGTAACTCTAAGGCATGTGAGCTGCATGCCGTTGTAGGGGCCCACAGAATATCTGCAGCAGCTGTGGTGATAGTTTAGGTGTTACCAATTCTGAATTGTATAGAGATTGTTATACCCTTCTTGGACAATTAAGACTAGATAACCAAATAGTGGAAACTCAGGTATACAGCTGGCAGTTACTAGTCTGACTCTGGCAGATGTATTCCAGAAAGACATCCAGCATTCTTAGAATATTTCAGAGACAGTGAATAAGTGAATAGTTCCCCTTATAACATTTGAGTGGATAGCCATATTTCATTTAAAAGTCTTGTTGGTTTTCATTCATGTTTATCTGGTAGTTCTTACACCTTTCTTCACTAGGTTGAAAAGCTTTTCAGTACTGTGTTTTCTTTCCAAGAAGGTAGTGAAGTCAGTTTGCCATCACTTTAGCTTATCAAAAGATTGAATTCCAAGGCTTTCTGTGATATATTTTCTCCCAGTATCTTGGGTTTTTTTCCCGATACTATCTTTGCAATGCTCTATATTGCTACCTGTTGCACCAAAACTATTTGCAGTAGTCATGTCTGTTCCTATTAGCTCTTATATCCAAGAAGCCGTAACTGATGAAACCTTGGGGAAGAAAATGTCTTTAATGTATGGGCTGTAATCACAGTTTATGTTTTGAAGTAATTTCCAAGCTGGATTTTTTTTACCTTTTTTTTTAAAAGGTTTTACTGGCATTATTTATTTCTCCATGTGTAACTTTAGACTTCTGCACAAAACAAATTTTGACAGAGTGGGATCTGCCTGCTAAACAGCTCATTACTCCTCTGTGACTGTGATGCTGCCAGCATAGCTTCTTCTACCCAGCTTTGTACTCTGTAGCATAAATAATGTTCCACCCACCTGCCATTTCTGTGCTGCATAAGTCCTTCACAGAGGGTTGTTTAGGAAAATCTGTTTTAAATTTATTCCTGCATTTGAGGGGAGAGGGAATTCTGAATTACTATGCCAAGTGATCAGTAAGTAATTATTAAGATAACGTTTCATTTTTATTTTAGTCAAAGAAAAAAAAGAAATCAAAGGGAGATGCTAAAACGGTTCAGGATACGTCTCGTCTAGATGGAAAGGAAGTTGATGAAGGTACTGGACACAAACATACACAGAATGCAAACATTTTGGCTTAAATGCTGTTTAAGAATTACTTGTGTTTGGTTCATAAAGAAACATAAACTCATAACTCCGTAGTCACATAGTCTATCTGGAAATCTGATCTTTGAAACAACAGTATTTAGTAACTTCAACTGATTTTTTTTTTGTAAGTAATCTTATAAAAACCGAGAAGATACGGATAGTAGGGTGCTCATGTTATTCATGTTTTGCTCTGTGAAGCCAAGTATTCTCACAGAAAAACTTACCTTTGGCCATTTGTTTGTATTTTCAAACTAATGTTGAAGCTGACTAGTTAAACTGCCCTCAGAGTTCAGTTCAATATGATACAAGCTAAAAATCTTTCCTTCCTCTCTGACTTAGTGATGTTTTCATTTGGGTGATGTTTTAGGAGCCTGGGAAACAAAAATCAGTAACAGAGAGAAGCGTCAGCAGCGTAAGCGAGACAAGGTGCTGAACGATGGTTGCTCAGGAGAGTCAAATCTCCAGGGTATAGAAAACACGGTTACTGTATCCATTGAACAACTGATGCCTACACCATCACTTCCGGTTGGTCTGAGAAAAAATAAAGGTATGATGCTTGATAGGTCTGCGAACGTGGCCTAGAAAGATAACTTCACTCCAGTGCATAAGTAGTGACTCTGTTTTGGATGTATGATTGGTATTTTTGGAGGTGAAACTCTTGAGGAAATTATTTCAAGCTGTGTAAAAGTACTTTCTCATTGTGCAAAACTGCCCTGTTTTTAGCTACATTTTTGGGGAAGCTCAAGAGAGTGTTTTGGAGTGAGTGGCTAAGACTCTGGCCTCCATCCACACTGGCGCACTGTTTCCAGAAACTTCAAAGGCATGCTCAGCATTGCTGCAGGCAGCACCAACTCCTAAACTTTTTGAGTGCTTCCTTGGGGGAAGGTTATGCCCCTGAAGTTCTCTTTAAATATCATTCACTGCTTAACATGTAGGCATTTTTTCCCAACGTAGATTTAGTAGTATCCTGTACTAGAGCTGTTAATAATGGTAAGGCCCATGTGTCTGAGGTTTAGTAGTTAATTACTGTAGCTGAGGATTCAGTAGATATGGATGCTGCTGTTAGAGAAAAGAAAGGTTGCATGGGCTGGTTTAAAGCATGTGTAGGCACAGGAGTTCATATTTGGGTAAAAATTAGAAAGAGGTGCTTTAATTAAATGAAACTTGATGTTCTAGCAAAGTGACAAAAAGACTGAGCCTAACAACTGTCTGGTACCTTGAAACAATTTATTGAAATCTGTATGCCTCACCCTCCTATTTTATTGAAACTCATTTGCACCTTGACTGAGTGCACAGTTCTTGCTCTGAGGACTAGATCATGTTTTTTTCCCATCCGTTTACACAGAGCTTCAAGAAATGGTAGTTCCAACTGTCTCTATACACTGTTGCTAATGATAACTACTGTAACCTCTCTGGTCAGAATCCTTTATGTATCATACTTTTTTTGTATCTTATGTATCACCTTGTACAAGACTAATCCAAAAAGAACTCAGCTATATCTACTCTTTTAGAAATAGTTACAGGTCTGAAATACTTAGAGCCACTCTTTGCTTGTAAATGACAACCTGTGTGTTAGATTTCTGCTCTTTGTTCATTGGGAAGGTAGCTAAAGTTCTTTGAAATCTGCATTTACTTGGTATATGGGTCCTAAGTCACTTTGAGTGCATTCTGTCTGCAACATAAACACAAATAATAAAAAGTACAGCATTTTAATTTTATTCTTAAGTGTTCTGGAATTGTATTAATTTACTGTGAGGCACTAATATATTGTTTTCTTAAAATATTAGTAATAGATTGTTAGAAGATTTTTACAGGTGTTGCTGTTTGAAAAAGCTTCATCTAGCTTTGTTTCCTCTTCTTAATCAGGTGATGCACTTTTGAATGCACAGATTAACAGTTCTAAACCTGCAAAGGGGGAGTCATCAATTCCACAAGGTAAAAAGTTTTCATTATTGGGCATCCTAAGTAACTAGAGAAGTCTTTTACAGAAGTGAAAATAGCAACTGTTGGTGCAGGATTTTGAGCAGTTACTGACATGGAACTTTACTGTACATCTGGCTCTTTTGGCTACGCAAATGTTATACTTCTAAGTTGCAGTTATTTCTTAAGAAGTTGAAAACAGTCTGTTACATGTAGAAATACAATTCAGTATTTAGAATTTTCTGACAGATTACCTATTATAAAAATTTTTATGTACAGAACAGTAACATTTATTTTAAGCTCTGCTGAAAAATTCTTTATGCTAGCTTTTCAAACTTATTCAGTTATTTGTGTTAATGAATTATTTGCTCAAAGAAAACCCTGGTATAGATAACTGCAAAGAGCTCACAAGTCCTGATTATTGTTTACATGTGTTTCAGGTTGTATACACAAGTTACTCAGTTCTTTACTTAGTCCTTTGAGATGCATGGATACATTTGTTTTGAAAGTTCTTAAATATAAATGCATGTTTATAAAAGAATATACTTGACATATGTCATACATTTAACTTAAAATATTTCACTAGTGAATCTTAGCAGTTTTCTAATAACAGATACTGCTATAATAATACTTGAAGTGAATTAGTTTGACATAATGATATCAAGATGGTTGTAACTTACATATAGCCAACATTAGTAGTGTTGCTTTAGTGGAAAGTAGCTAATGTAAATAAGCAAGTCAACAAATGAGTTATTAGAAGCACACAGATCCGGAAAGTGAATCCCTTTCTGCTTGTTTTTGAGAGCTTTACTTCACATGCAGACTTCCTGTACCATGGCACAGAAGGAGGGAGCTGTATTCTTCAGAGATGCCTAATGGAAGGACAGGAGACAATAGGCAAGTTTCAGTAAGGGGAAATTCTGACAGGTCATGAGGAAAAAAGCTTTTCATGAGATAGTTCAAAGCATCGCTGGGCAATCAACCTTTTTGGTTTCCAGAACTTCAATAACGTAGTATATTTTCGAAGTTAGCTGTGCATTGAACAGAAGGTGGAACTAGGTGACTTTGAGAGATCTTTTTCAATCTTAAGTTTTCTGTGATTCAGTGAAAACTCACTGGTCATTTAGAAGTTATAGTTTTTGACAGGAGAGTAGTATAATAAACAGAGAATAATCAAGCTCCTGCTTCAAGACCTCACCTGCCTTTTTGCAAAGTTGCGAAAAGGTTTTTCTACCAACCGCAGTTTGGTTTTTGTCTCTTCAGCATTCTTTTGTTGCCCTTCTCTAAGACTTCATATTGCGCTAGGAGGAATTTGACTGACAGGAGCAATGCTAGTGCTGTAGAGAAAGGGCAGTGGTTTTTGTACACCTTACAGATGTCTGTGTTTGGAATTGATTTGTCTGAGAAAATTCAGGCATATCTCACCTAATTAATTCTATGTCAGTGAGGCCGACTTGAATTGGGCATGTTCATGCTGCCTGAGTTACAAATTCATTTGAAAAATAAAATGTTTCGTCTGTAGTTTTTGTTGGCATATGATACTGACTTGTGCATGAGGGTTTGGCTTACTGTTTAAGTGTTACACTTGTAATATGCAAATATTTCTTAATTGCTTGTAAAAGACCAGTTTTTCTGTTTTTTCCACTGCATCTATAAAAAGAGAAAGGAGATTTGATATACAAAGCACTTTGAGAAAGGTTTGTGATACATAGGAAGTGAGGCTGCGTGCACTAGCCCTTATATTTTATAGGGACATAAATTTAAAAAACTATTATGATCTTCATCTCAGTGTACTGCTGACTTCTCAAAGTATACATAAAACTTGCAGTGGCTACTAATTTCTCATCAGGGTAACATGTAATAGAGACTCTTGCAGTGTTGTCTTTTACCTTAGTGTAACATAAAATATGTTACTTACAAAGTGAGTGTTACTATGATTTTTATCTCTTACTGTGAGAGACTGTATGGTCAATATGATAGCTATGCTCTTTGTAAATCCTGTGTAGTGTTTAGGAAGTATTTTCTAATACTTGGTAATTTCGTCTACATCCTGCTTGGAGAACTGCTGCATGCAGTTATGAAACAGAAAAATATCCTTCATTTAGTGCATGGGCTTTTCCACAAGTCATCACCATACTCTGTAAGAGAAATTAGCTGACAGTGTTGGAAGCACCCTCCCCACCCTTTTTTTAATGTAGAGGCACTGGCTCACCAATACATCAGCCCTATAAAGAAAGAGATGAGGAAAGAGAGTGCAGTTAGTGCTGTTTTTTCCTCACTCTTCGAGTTAGTAGACAGATGGTGCATGTCATCTGAACTGGAAAATCAGCTGAAACAGAGCAGCAGCCCTGTCTGTATCACTCTGGTGTAGCAAAGCTGCTGTTCATTTGGGGTTTTTTAATTAAGTGAATGTGCATGTAAGTGATATTTTAATTCTTTATCCAGCTCTTATTTTAAATAATCCTTTCATTATTGTTGTATTTAAGTTTCACCAGGATTGAGTGAAGGCCATACAGTAAATGGAGGAAGCTGGAATGAGAAGTCTGTAAAAATCTCCTCACAGATTGGTGTAGGGGAGGAGAAATGGACATCTGTTCCTTCAACTGCAGCTGGGAAGAGGAAGACTGAGACATTGGCTTGGGGCCAAGACACTGGAGATGCTAATGGAAATGGAAAGGACTGGGGTGTAAGCCTGGTGGGCAGGCCCTGGAAAGACCGTTCTTTGTTCACTCCTATTGGTAAGCTATTTCCAGGAACATGCTTCACATAAGCATTTTTACATAAATGTATTTTTTAGTAGGGGATCTCTGAAATATTTTTATGTTTATATATTAAAAAAATCTTGGTGTGGACTAGTGAAATGTTAGCTGAACAATTTCTGTTTACTATAAGTTCTGATGGCTTAGCATCCATGTCTCTGTGTACATTTAAACTGGGTTTTTTGAGTTTCTCTGACAAAATCATTTCTGTGAAGGAACGCAACGTTGTATATCACTTTCATAAAGTTCTGACGGTGATTGTTAAGCCATTTTGAAGGGTAACTTCTTTTAAATAATGTCTTAAAACCCAGGTTGTAAGTCTATTCTGTTGATCCAATGTGATCAAGTCAACTGTTTGGTTTTGGCAGGTGTTTTTAAGGCTCCAGGCATAAAGATTTTTCAGCTCCTGTGACATTTAGTGTTACACTGTTTTTTTCATTAGAAACTGTTTTTTAGTGCTCAGTACAATTTTCTGCCTTTATCACTTGTGCCGTCCATAGTAATAATGCAGAAGAGATTTCTTGATTTCTCTCTGGGCAGAAATCATTGACTTATTAGTAAATACTGTAACATGGCCCTTCCCACTGTTCAGTCTAAGTAATCCTCATCTCTTCTGGAGAGCAATGTTCCTTTTGTAGTCAGCAGTGTTACTTTAGTCTTGTCATGTCTTAACCCCAGCCAGCAGCCAAGCCCCATCCAGCCACTGGCTCACTCTCCCACCAGCAGGATGGGGGAGACAATTGGAAGAAGAAAAGCTGGAAAACTCGTGGGTTGACATAAGGACAGTTTAATAGGAGAAGCAAAACCCGTGCATGCAAACAAAGCAAGGAAATAATTCTCTACTTCCCATGGACGGGCAGGTGTTCAGCGATCTCCCGAGTGAGCAGGGCTCCATCACATGTAATGGTGGCTTGGGATGACAAACACCATAACTCCAAATGTCCCTCCCTTCCTCCTTCTTCCCCCGTCTTTATATACCGAGTATGATGCCACATAGTAGGGAATATTCCTTTGGCCAGTTGGGGTCGGCTGTCCAGGCTGTGTCTCTTTCCGACTTCTTGCTAGGAAGACAAGCCCCAGCCACCTTGTTGTCAGTGATGCAAGAAGTGGAAAAGGCCTTGACTCTGTGTGAGAACTGCTCAGCAATAACAAAAACATCCTTGTTTTATCAACCCTGATTTCAGCATGAATCCAAAACACAGCCCTACACCAGCCATAACCTGCACAAGTCTAGACCTTTTTTTATTTCTCTGGCATATCTTGAAATGGAGTTCCTGAGGCTAGATCTGATATACCCTTGGAACCTTTACTGTTGCTAAGTAGAAGTAAAGGGCTTTTTTCATGTTCTGGGTAGATGTGTTCCGCTATGTATTCTAATAAGGCAGTTTGTGACTGTGACCAGCTTTTTGATGGTTTTCTTACTGAGGATACATAATGTCTGACCAAGCTGCCTTGCTTCTGGTAAAATGAATAATTTTGTAGGTGAAGGAGAGCAGTGAAAGTCTTTCATGATGACTTGACTAATGCTTTCGACACTGTCTCTCGCAGTGTTGTTGTATCCAAACTAGAACAGTTGAAAAACTGGTCAGGCCCAAGGTAATGGTCAGTAAGTCCTGCTTTCCCTGGAGGCTGGTAACAAGGGGGGATATCACAGGGCTGTACTTAGAACTGTCCTGTTGGTCATCTTTGTGAGTGACCTGGAGGAGGCAACCATGTCATTCACATCCAAACTTAAATGTGGAGGCAGGAATCAGTTGAAACAGTCCAGGTCGGGGATCCCATCCAGGAGGACCTAAACCTGATGGGAGTAGTGGGCCAACAGGAACCCGAGGAAGTTCAGTGAGGACAAATGTCAAGTGCTGAATCTGGGTTGGAAGCAGCCTTGGCTGGATATTGACTGCCTGGATTGCAGCTTTGTGAGAAGCTGAGCCGGCTGTAGATCCTGGCAGCAAAGGACACCAACAGTATGCTGGGATGCATTAACATAGGAGTCAGTAAGTTGGGGGGTAGCAACTGTCTACTTTTTGGACAACATCTGGAATACCTGTCCAGTTTTTAGCCCCTTCTCCCGCGGTTAAGTAAATGTAATTCTAAATCAAAGCCACTAGTTTTTACTGGCTATTTCTGCTTATTTTCTGCCTTACATATAACAGTCAAGTATGTCTTCATTTTTAAGCAGTATCTCCTATTTGTCAAAAATTGTTCTGAATTTTATTCCATTCTTTAACATATATATCTGTCTCAAATTTACTCCAAGCTGTGTTCCGTCTATGTGTACGTTTCAAAACTTAATGATTGCAGTAATGGGAGGAATAATAGTATGGGGCTCAAAAAACAATTCAGTTTTCTTTTGTGAGAAGTTTATATATAGAAAAGGCTGTAAAGGGAAGATAACCTTGGAAAGCTTGAAACAATTTTCAAGCTTTCCAAGGTTGTGTGTTCGTAAAGTCACATCTCTATCAGCACTGATTAATGCCCTCAGTTGTCTGAAATGTCATCATGGCTGGACTAGCTATTGTTTTTATAATCCGATTCATAATTAAATAGCTAAATTTTCAACATTGCCAGCAGTGTGTGAAGTTCTTTTTATATTTTTGCTCCCCTTCCCCCACAGCTGCTTGGAATGTGGACGCAAGGATTAATACCTCTGAACAGAATTCTACTTCTTTCTCCTCATTTGGATTAACTCCTGGAGTTTCTGGTATGTGTGCCTTTCCAAGGATTTTTCCACTCTCTTCTACTCCACCAGGTGGAATAGAGTTTGCCAAGTGTTACTAATACACATTTTCTCATTTTTCTTTGAAAATAGTACTGTAAAGAAGTGGAAGACACTTAAAAAGCTATTTTGTTACGCTAAAATTGTGCAGTAAAGTAACTGTTTTAAGTTGATAAACAAAAGCTAGATCAATCACAGAATATTAGTAAGATGGTTGGAACTAGAGGAGATTGGAATGAGATGATCTTTAAGGTATGTTCTAACCCAAATCATTCCATGATTCTGTGATTTCTTACTTAGCCTTCCTGTTTGTGTGTTAAGTCTAAATAATGGGCATAAGAGATTGCTCAGCATTGTGATGTCTCAAGTTAGAGATCTGAAGATTTCTTTTTAAGAAGCCCATTTACCCCAGTCTTCTGGGGGGTTTGTTATTTGATGGTTGAGTTTTTCCCCATCAAGGAACTGAATCACTACTTTGAAAATATGTTCCATAGGCAGGATTTGAAGTCTTGAGTCTTTTCTCTGTATGACAAATGGAAATGCTGAGCTCTGGAGTTTTCTTTTTTGAAGGGTAAAATTGCTATAGAGTACAAACCTGGCTTCATAATAAATCTTGTGTGTTAAGCAACTAACATAAATCCAACAATGACTTATTATACAATAAAGGGATCATATGTCAGGTTTTCTGCTCTTGCTTGCTTATGCCATGAGCGTGGCATGGCAATATTCTTTTTGGAAGTAGCTGGCCAAGTGCTTATGCACTTAGGCTATGTTTGCTTGTATTGCAATTTACAGGCTTTTAACTGTTGAACTCAGGCTCAGTGTCCAGCGTCTTAATTGTACAGAGAGTTTTAACTAAAAAAAAAAATCCCAAGCAGCCACCTGAATCCAAGCTCAGTCTCTAAGCTAAAACTTATGAAAGTTTATTAAATAAAGTAGGATGGCAGACTGAGCTAAGGTTCAGCTGCAATACCACCATTTCAACTTGAAGAGAAATATGAAGAGTGAAGTATATTAGTTGTCTTTGATGCACCTTAGCCAACAAGGTTGTAATGCAAAGTGACCACAAAAGAAATGAGAACATGTCCGTGTTTCTGTCATCTGAGGTATCTTTTGCAGAGGTGTATGTAAAAGAGAGACCCAGGTTCTATTCAAACTGAATTTCAGAAATCTCATCATACAGTAAAATATTAATTTACTTCATTCTTATGATTAATTTTTTGTTTGTTTTACTTTTTTATGAAATTATTTTGTTTGTTTATTTTTCTGAAAACAATTGTTAGATGTGTAACACCTTCTGTTATCATGACTGATATTGGCCTTACTGTTGTTCGTCCTGCTGCTTTTATGTTCTTGAAACCTTTTGCTTTAAATGAGAATTGGATTCTTAGTAATATATAATTTAATTGTTTGATGTGCAATGTAATTCATGAGGTTTCTTTCTAGTGATCTTTTCTTTTTAGCTTCTCCCTGTAAGAGATCTTATTGATACAGGGTAACAATTTTATTGCCCATAAAATTTTGAGCCTTTTGTCTTCCTTTCCTACTTTGATTTTTTTTTTTCCCAAGTTTTCCCAAGAAAACTTCAGGAAGCTTGCTAACTTACAAGTACAATTTTATTTATTCCTTTTCAGGTTCCAACAGTGAATCAGTTTCTCAGGCTGGTACTTCTGATTTTCAGTGGGATTTAAGTCATGCTCAACCCCCTGTTGATGACGAATGGTCTGGGTTAAGTATGTCCCTCTAAAATGTTCATTAACAAAATGTTGTTAATTACTGTTAAAGTGTAGTTATTTATATTAGCAACTTGTATTAGATGGGATGGGGGTGGTATCTGAGGAACAACCTGTAATCTTTGACTTCTGTAAAGCTAATGGACAGTTTGAAGGGATTAGAAAGAAGTATTTTGATAAATTCTGATAGAAAATGGTAAATTTTTAGGAAAAATATTTGGATATTCAGACTCAGAAGTGAGAGGGCTCATGCATTTTAAGGCAGAAAAATCTTTGTAATAAAACAGTCTTGCTGCAAATGATGAGAAAAATCTACTGCAAGTCTGCAAAGTATGTATTTAGTAGATGGAATCTACATGTTTGTACCTTACTGGAAAGTTAAGGTGACATCAGACTCTTGTATTTAATCTAAGTTGCTTTCTCATTTAGCAAACATTAGGAAGTTCTTATGTGTATAGGAAGCATATACAGGATAGAAATAACTGAAATTACTTGGGAGTTGTAGTAAAGTTGGTGTTTACTCCCCGCTTTCTCCTTCCTGTTTCTGAAAAAGTGTCGTGCGTCTCATTAGGCATTGACCTGAAAAATTGTTGCAGAAGTTGACAAAAGCAGCCTTGCATGTTACCTTCTCTCTAAGAACAACTTCTTGCAGTTAAATAACTGCAAAAGTGGGATAGATTGATGTAGTCCCTGACTCACCACTGTTGGCATGACTGCTCTGATATCAGATGATTGTGAAACTTATCTTTTGTGTTTTATCTGATTTAAGGATAAGGGAAGCACATTTCAGTTAACTATTTGAAAGTCATCAGTTACATTTTATCAAAAGTATAATTGATTCACATATCTGAGCATAGGATGTTTATGGCTGTAGCTTCTGTTAATGGACTTTCATCATAGTTGTCAACTAATTGAAGAGTACACTAACAGAAGTGGGCAAGTGCAAGTTTAGGCCAATGTGATACACAGATACACCTTACTGCTTTATCAGGATCAGGACAAGGAAATTAACTGTATGTACAAATACTACTAGTTTTTATTATTACTAAGAATTGATTTTTTTTTTTCTTAAGCAACTAGTGAGAGAGCAGTAGATAAACTGAAAAGTGTTACGTTGAGTAATATTTTTTTTCAATTTTTTTTTCAAAATTTTAGCATCTGAAGTAGGTGCAATTAAAATAATATTTTTATTAGGAAAGTTTCTAACAGAATATTATAAGTATTCTAACCTTAAGATCTCTTAGTGTATTTTTGGCTTCATAATGTTTCCCAGTAAATGTAATTGGGTTTATTACTGCTTTTTATTTTGACTTTATTTTCAGTTGTTTAAATTGAATCCCACCATAGTTGACAGACCGAGTTTGCCTCTTCTTCAGTTTGGTAT
Organism: Cnemophilus loriae; assembly: GCA_013397755.1. Lineage (NCBI taxonomy): Eukaryota > Metazoa > Chordata > Aves > Passeriformes > Corvidae > Cnemophilus > Cnemophilus loriae. The sequence goes on from VZTF01009701.1 coordinate 738,251, forward strand.
AGACTGGAGGGGAGAAATATTTGTGATGTTAATATAAATGTGAAATGAAAATGCAATCTTTTACAGCGTGTTCTATTTTAAAATCAGCTTGCCACAACTTTCTACTAAACATCTTCCCTTCAGATATTTTTAATTTTTGTGTAACTGACCCTTTAAACCTGTCATTCCATCATAAATAAACAATAGCAAAATAGAGTATGGACTTAAGAGTCTTAGGAAAAAAAAGATCATTAAAAATCTCAGTGTTACCAGATGACCTTTGAGTCAGTAAGATTTACAGTTTCAGATATATCACTTGTAAAAGAATCTTACTAAGGTAAGATTGATCAGTGTTACAGTTCATCCTAATTTTTTCACAAACTAGGAAGAAGATAGAGAGAACAGTTTAAGATGGAGAACAACTCTTAAATTTGTTCCTCTTCACATAGTCCAGAAAAATATCTTGAAGCAATTGCATCTAGCTAGCTGCTGCTGTGATTAGGCTCTGTAAAATCGCTGTCATACTTACTACTTTAAAAAGTCCTCCATTTATTGATAAAGTCTTTACCATTTTTTGAGAAATATGAGAAATTACTATTTATATCTTGATATCAGAAGTCAGTTTCTGCATAGGGGTTTTTTTCATTTATAAACTGGAAAAGAGCACCTGAAGAATAAGGCAATATTCCTGAAAAAACCTTTTGGTCTTTGTAGATGGACTTTCTTCAGCTGATCCAAGCTCTGATTGGAATGCACCAGCAGAAGAGTGGGGAAACTGGGTAGATGAAGAAAAAGTTGCTTCTGTTCCTCAACGTGAAGAGAGATCTGATACTCAGAAGGTAAAAGGTGGTATTTTCTCCTTAGCTCCAAGACTTTGTCCTTACCACTGCCATTTCTTAAAGTAACTTAAAGGGTGATGATAAAGGTAATCTCTCATCACTGTTACACTGATAAGAGTAGCACAATTGTGTTTGCTCTGTACACAGGGAAGGAAAACGCTGGATGTTAGTGAGAAGAGAAAAGTCACTTAGCTCCACATTCAACCTTTCTGTCTTGCCATAGTTATAAGGATTACATTATCAGTATAGACTGAGGGGATTTAGATCTGTTTTTATAAATACTTCTTGACAATATTTAATTCTCAGTATGAAAAACAGCATTTCCATGCTTCTAGTCCCTGGTGCTCTGTTGGCTATTCCATTGCCTACTCCTCTACCTATATTACCAAATAGCATGTAAAGAATGTGATCTTTCTAGAATGAACTGAACAGATAAGACTGTGTTCATTTACACTTGTTTATGCAATTCCTTATAGCTATTAATTTATGTTTAGTCTATAGAAGGTATGTTTCATTGTCATTTTAAATGCTAAATACCTTCTGTTCCCATGTCAAGATTTCAGATAATGAAAGAGAAAAAGCAGAGCCAATTCTTCAGAGTTCTACAAGCGGCAAATCCAAGAAAAAGAAGAAGAAAAAGAAGAAGCAGGGTGAAGAAGCCAACTCTCCTGCACAGGTAAAATCTGGATGGTTTAAAAGGCAGTTGCAAGGAATTCACAAAATTGCCTTATCTTTGGATATTAGCATCTTGAACAAAAATTATTTTGGGGAAATTAATTTCTTTATTGGATTGGATCGTGTGCTATTTTTTCTCAAGAGTTCAAGTAATTCTTATTTTACTAGTATTTCCTTAAATCATTGTATTCACAAGTCGAACATGAGATAATTTGTACTTTCGCTGGATTTATGAAAAGCACTAAATACATGGAAAGTATTTATCCTAAATTATTTATTTTCTATCAAATCAGGATTCTGTACCGTAGGGATGCTTCCAAGGAACTGTACTCTGCATGGGAAGCCTCCTCCTCATGTCTTTTGAAAGACAGCTGCCTTGGTGAATATAGCTAGTTAGGAGAATGAAAGAAGTTAAAGTTTTCTCCCAAGCTGTCTTCAAGTACAATTGTGTGATTTATAATTTGTAATTTGATTTATGTGAAATGGTAAGTCCCAGTGCTTCAAACTCAGTTGGTGGAGCTACTCTGTGAGTCAGATTTCAATGAGGGAAAGAATATTTTCAAACTGAGGATGGTTGGAGTTTCCTGTTTTACTTAAATAGCTTTTGAAACAGATTTGTAAAAAGAGCAAAAGTAGATTGCACTTCACATGGCAATTGAATCATATTTGAATAGATGAAAGCAAGTATTTTCCTAATGGGAGAAAGCTTTTAATAGCTCATAATCAGAATGCATCCTGCTTATGTTTATAGTGACAGCCATTCATAGTTAACAGTCTTTACAAAATGACCAATGTTCAGTGGAATCTGACTAGATGAATTAGAGAGGGAAAGCAAAAACTTAGTCATACTTGCTTTGGATTTGCTTTTATGGTTATTACATATTCAGTTTATTAAGAGTTCTAAAACATTAAATTCCTGTTACCTGAAATTTTATTTTCAAGTTGTCTATGTGGAAGTGGAGCTTGTGTTGATTGCCCTTGTTTCTTTTGAGGCACATTGAAAGTGCTCCCTGGGAGCACTAGGGCTGCAGCTTTCTTGTAATTGAAATCTGTTCTGGTCTCTGCTATGTCTCTTAAGTGTAAGTCAGGAATAATAGGTTATGGTTAACAGGTGTTTGTGAGTGTCGTACATGAATCTTCAGGTCAATGAGGGCATTCTGAATTTTTTTCCGTTGCTTGTGAGCTGTCTTTTAAATTATATATGTCAAGTAGAGTCCTACTTTCTGTATTAACATAATCAGATTTGTTTATTCTACTCATTGGTCTCCAGCCATTCCACTTCTGTTACTTTTTCTTTCAGTCCATCGGCCTATGAAGTCACCAGTTTACAGATAAAAATTTAATAGACATAAATTCTTATGTACAATTGGGAATTTTGCTTGATAGGAGCAGACTGAACTGCTAATACATCACAGAAGTTACCCTTGTTGTAACAGTTTAGTAATTTAACTTGCCAGTCTGACTTCAAACTCATTTAAAATTTGTGGAACATGTTCATTTAAACATCTTCATCTTTCTCACTGATAGTACTTAAATGTTCACACTCGTTTGTTGACTTCAGTGTTTGTCAAGGCAGTGGAAACTAACTGAGGAGCTTAGAGTAAGCCAGTATGTGTTCCTTCCTGTCAAGAATCAACAGACTTAGGCTGTGACTGCATTTTCATAAGGTTCCAGTGGAAATAAGTGAAGGAACAGTGTTTCCAGTTTAAACTCAGAGACCTTTTCACTACTACAGAATTCTTCTAGTGCCACGAACAAGTGTAACTACTCTAATTCCACATTTAAAATGAATACTTTCCACTTTTAGATTGTCTAAGGAGTAAAGGTTGAGACTCTTGGATACTTTGGATATATTTTCAATTTCTATACTGAGGTTTATTTTAGAGGCATTATAGCAAACTAAACTGGGTGCAAAAATATTAAAGCGTAATAAGGATAGAAAACTATACAGGTTAATATGCAGAGGTTGCATTTTAAAACTTGTAACAAAGCACAGAACCCAGAGCAGTCAAGTGTCATTGTGATACTTCTGCAAAGTGTTTAGAGTAAATTCAGTTTAATTTCACATTCTTATAATTTAGCAGGAGTGTGAAGTGCAGTTCATTCTGAGATTGGGATTTTTGTTAGTAAATTGCATGAAGAGTCCTGTTTTCTGGGCTTTATTGGATTTTATGGGTATTTTTTAATTACGTTGTTCTATAAATTTTGAGTGTTAGCATAGGCTAGTATGAGCCCACTACTTTAATTATTCTTTTTGATAGATTTTCTTAGTTATAGAATCTGATTATGGCAACAAAACTCATTCACAGGGGAGAAGAGTCAGAACTTGACTGCAAACACAGGCTCTTCTTTTTTCCCCTCCCACTCCCATTTTTTAGGATGCTGAAGAACTGGATAGAGAAGCTGGAGAGCAGTTTCAGGCGGATACCTCAAAAGTTCAACCACAGCAGGAAAGAGCTTTTTCTTTGAAGACCATAAGTACTAGTGAACCAGCTAAGGTAGGGATGCAAAATTTGATTTATGTTACAATTTGATTTGAAGGTGCTCAAGTCATTTGACACATTAATTTGTGTAGAGACGGTTACAGTAAGAGACTGTTTCAGGCTGTATGTTTATGAATATAAAGGTTCATAATAAATTGAACAGTTGAATTTTAGGTAGATGTCAGTTATGAGTTTTAAAAAGTATGTATACTCTGAAAAGCAGGATCTTCCAAATCAGTAGTCACTTTCTTTACTGGCAAGTTACTTTCTTGTTTGAGTATTCAAGCCATGGTTTAAAACTTTGAAATGCAGAAGTCTAAGAACTAATAGGTCTGAGCACAAGACTAGCAGCATATTCTACCGTTATGTTGCAACAGAATGAAGTGTTACTAACTGAGAATATTCTGACTTAAATGCAGTCTAAAATTAATTTTTTGATAGCTGTACTGAGCTTAATGACTGAATAAGAAAAGGTTTTACTTGAACCAATTCACAAACTGTTTGCTTCAGCTCACAGTTGAAACATATTCTAGAGAATACAAATTCTCTTTCAATCTTGCTCCGAATAATGACTTTCTTAGATACTGCTACCTCACAAAGCATCACATTCTAGGAAGGTGTAAAATATTTAATATTTCCAGTGGCTTTGATTTTTGTTTTTATTTCCATAAAGAGTGACCAACTAGTGACACTGCAGTTCGGTAACGGAGAGTATGTGTCAGAATACTGAGTTTTAATTTTTAATTGCTAAGCATTAGTTTCATAAAAATAACGAGGTCTTAAGAGTCAAATGAAAACATTAGAATGAAATCTTTTACAAGAGGCTGCAAGTCACCAAATAAAAAGTACAGAAGTGTGTTGAAAATGTCTTGAAAAGCACATTCAGACGTACTTAAGAATTACTCTAAATACTCTTCATCGAAGTAGATCTTTACTACAGTTATTTACTAGAACTGATTCGTTTAGATCAGTTCAACCTTTAATCAAGGTTGGCAACAGCTGCCTATTCTATCTGACTGTTGTATTGTTGGGTTTTGTGATGGGTTTTTTGAAGCTGTATTTGAAAAGATGTCTGCCTCTGTATGCAAGTGGCTTTATTCCTGGCAGTGTGAGTTTTTTAAAAAAACTGAAAAGCAAATACATTGTTTTATTTCAGATACTTTAGTTGAAAATATGTAGACAGAAGACTTGGATTGTGACATCAAGGTGGGGGTGTTTTGACTTCTAGAAAAAGGTGTAATAGTGCATCCTGGAAGACTATAGCTTTTGCTGTTCAGAAATCCAAATTGATTTGAAAAATATCTGCAGTTAAATTTTTTTATCCTCACAAGCTGTTGGCATTGCCAGAATACAAGCTCAGTTTCAGTAGACTTTGCTCAGTGCTTTACTGTTTATAATCACACCCATCTTCCTAGGTGATTTGATGGCATCAGCATCTCATGTAGACCTACACTGCACTGTTTTTGAGGGGCTTGTGGGCTCCTGTTACTCTTGAATCTTAAATTCAGTCTGTTCATATATGTGTCTGTGTGTAGCTGTGTAAGTGGTAACTGTGAAACGAGACATATTCTATGTTAAACTTGGTGTGGGGGCAAAGGACAAACAAAACTACTACTGACATTCTCTGGAACTGGAGAATTGTTGTATCAGACAGGGCAGATGGTCTGTCAGTCTTTATCAAGCCTCCTTGACATCAGATTTGGCTTCATTGTGATTTCACACATGCAAAGATGCCTTCCAATATTGTTTGACTTGGCTGTTGTAAAAAGTTTTAGAAACAGTCTGTGACACTGATGTGTGAAATGGATGACTTGAGTTTCCAAAGTAGGTAATGTAGTCTTAAGCAAATGATCCAAAACATGAGAATGAAATATAGGGAAAAATAAACTGAGTACAAACAAGTTATTATTCAGTATATCCTCATAAACATCAGAAACAGCTGAATGTTGAACCTTGCGTTTCATATCACACTATCTGGTGATGGTATTTCTCCTATGCTAGACATTGGGCTGCATTGAAACCTTTTGCATTTTATCAGCAGGCACAAGTTTTAGATAAAGAGAGATACTTGAAAAAAGAAGTAAGTTTGACAAGTCACTACTTCATTATTGAATCATATAATTATGCATATAACTATTTATATTATCAAATAGGCTTTATTTGTTGTTTCAGGCCTCCTTTCTGAATGGATTTATTAGCAGAGAATATCCTAGCAAAGAGTAGTACCCATTTTTTAATGTTTGACATCACTACCCACTTTCCTGTATCCAAAATTTAGACAGAAGTATTTGGAAAAATGTCCAGATAGTGTTGTATGTATTTGTATCATTACATTTGTAGCAATACTGCACGCTGTAACACTCAAGCTGCAACATGTTTCTTAATCAACTGAGACAGCTGAGCTATTAAAGTCTTAATTGAGTTGCTTTACCTGCTGGTGAAATGTGAGTGTCCTAACAGAACTGTGATACCAGTAGTTACCTGAATTGATTACCTTGCTCTAGAAGCTTTATGTCCTCCCTTTATTTTAGAAATCACAGTATAAGTTCACTCATTTGTGTAGCTAATGATTGCTAACTATTAGACAACATTAGAATTGGCTAAGCTTGGAATTCCTGCAGGATGGGAGTTCATTTTATCAGCATGGTTGATGTATAAAAAACATTTGAGATTGCTAATTTTTCAGTAGATTGAGAGAAATACTGCCATTATAGATATTAAAAAAACTTGTTTCAGTTGGTGTGTAAGGGCACAGCAAACGATTCATGAAAGGTTAGGGAACTGCTATCCTTTAAATTCATGTGTTGGGTTTTTTCAATTCAAGCTGTTTAATTTCTTGCTTAGTATGATATGATTAAAAAAGAAATATGTATCTTTTTCCTCTCTTGAATGTTCTGACTGAAGTTTTGAGATGCTTACGTTATAGTGATGGAAACAGTACAAACTGGTGACTATAACCTATCTGTACATCTGCATCCAGGGATGTAGACTTCACTATTTGGTTTTCACAGTTCCAAGTCTTGCCTGTTGTGACACAACTACAGCTGTGATTTCTTAATAACATCTCAGAGTTTGGTGTTTATTGCTTGGCTGAGACACTGTGTTCTAATACATACTTTTTTGAAGCCTTTTGTCATTTGATGACGTGCTGTGGGATCTTATGTTTCTTATGTTCTGACTTTCCTATTGGAATGTCAAAAGAGTTTTTTTCTGTTGCTGTAATTTTAATTACAGTAAGTGCTACACACTAGGGTACAGTTACATTTTGTCTCTGTAGTGGGAACCTTCAAAATCATCTAGGTAATTGAAGAATGCTACAAGTACCTTTTACTTACAGTTATTTACTGGTTTTTATATTTAATGTTTTTTATATTTACTGCAGTTATTTCTGCAGTAATTTCCACTGGAATACTTGCTGGCTGCTCTTGCCAATATTTGTTATTCTATAAGCGTACAGTGTGTTTTGCGCGGTTTATAAGAATGACTGGAGATGCTTTTTGTTTGATTTGAGTTTTGAGTTATCTATCTGGTTCTACGTAACTTGCCTGCTTGCCTTGCAACTAAATGCATATGAGTCACAGTTTTACATCTCTGTTGAATATTTTAGAATCCTTTTAGGGTCTTGGTGATTTATAGATTGGTCTCCCTTTCTTTGCATGTGCTGTATTTTAAGAATTAATTTGTGTCGTTTATCTTTGCTTGTATGCAATTTAAAACTTTGGCACTAGATGGCAGTCATAGTATTACAGCCTCAATTTAAAATTCTTAAGGATTTTAATATTGGCTTAATTTTTCAATGCCATCTTCTCAGCAGCTGCTAAGTATACTGTCGAAATAACACCATATATGAGTTTTTACTTTCATATTACTTAAAAAACTTTTGGAAACTTTTTTTTTTCTCAAATAGTCTGAGGAGGCTCCTTCGCTTGCTGTTTCTACTGAGCCATCTGTAATTGTATCAGAGAGCAATTCTGACAAGATCGCTTCCCAAGTGCCACAGATGCTGCAAGAGACAGATGTTTCTAGTCCCAATATTAAGCAAAACAGTGTGCCTCCTCCACAGAGTAAGTATCTCTCAGTACAGTTTATTTGTCTGAATTCAGGATGTACTTTTTCCCCACGGAGCATAGTCAGAATGCTTTGCCCTGGGGTTTGAGTTTAAGGTGCCATATCAGATACTCGTGTGTCTTATTTATACATCTTGCCGTATTTTTAATTTCCTTAAAGTTAAAAGCACCTTAATGTATTTCTTTTCATTGTGAAGAAAAATTGGCTTCATATGCTTAGATGACTGAAAATGTGTGTTGGGCTTGTCCAGTCCTTAACAGACATTTGGATGTACTCGTCACCATCGGGACTGGAGCTCCTTGCTGTGACTAAGGAGTTCTACCAACACTATTTCAAAGGGCTGCTTGCAAGTCTTCAGTGGAGAACAGATGGTTACTGACATTCTAATTGACAGAATATTTAGCTACCAGAAATTTGGAAAAAAATACAAATAATTCAATTTTCAGCCTCCTGAAGTCTTTTGATTTCTCAATTTAGCTCATTAGCATCTTTTTCCATATGCTTCTATTTAATCAAAGAGGAAAACAGTTGTTTATGTGGGAGTAGAAAGGTATTGGGCATTTTTTTTTTTTAAGTCTAACAGCACATAGATCAGGCTTAATTGCTGCAGGTATATCGTTTTTTGAAAATATGGTGTGCCCGAAAACGTCAAATGTACTCTCTGTTGTACTTGACAAAAGTGTTTGTACTCACAAGCATTTGAGTACTTGACAAGAGTACTCACACAGTAAAACAGGAAATTTAGAAGGGAAGTCAGTATGTGAAAGGCATTACTTGAAAAAAAAAAAGTTGTTTTGATTCAGATTCTTTAATAAAGTTAATAAATACTGACAATCCATAATAAGTTGCTGGCTACGTGTTGAAGTACTAAATGAGTTTTTAATGACTGCAGAAGAAACATGATGACTTTATAATTACAAAATCTCCTTCAGCTGCATTAATTGGCTTCTTAGTTTTGAATACATGAAACAATGGAATCTCTGAAGCAAATGTGTCAACTTAGAACTTTTTGTTCTGGTTCTAAAATATGAAATCTTTTGTGATTGTTTCATGCCTCAGCAATTGAAAGAATGTCTCTTAGGTTCAGTATATACAATACTTGAAGTGTTTTACCACTTTTGGCAGCCAGCATGTTTTAAGGCAGTCTGTTTTATTAAGAACATAGTGCTTCTGTATTGCATTATGGATTCCATGTAACCACATCTTTGCAGAGTTCATTACTTTTAAAAATATTCTTCTGACGTGTCACATGTAGTGGTTAAGAACTGTAATCTGGTATAAGTGAGCATTTAATGTCAGTTGTGTACATGTACGTTATTTCTAGTAGGCCAGAAAATAACAATGACTTTACTGTAAATAATACATTTGCAAAATGAATGACCTTTGATGTGTATCACTCTATGTATTTGTGGGGTAAAAAAGTAGGATGAAATTGGCAAGTGTTGGTTTAGATGCATTTCAAATTAAGTTATTTGGGAGAAGCAGGTGAATAGGACTTCTTGTTGATTGTTCTGAATCACTTCATAACAATACTGTGTGTATTATCCAGGATTTCAAAAGTCCATTCTGTGTAAATGTTCTCAGTCCTAACACTATAATTATGTTTTGTTTTTTAGCAAAGTCTGAAGAAAGCTGGGAATCTCCCAAACAAGTTAAAAAGAAGAAAAAAGCAAGAAGAGAAACGTGAACTTCCTGAGATGGACATGCGTTGCTGAACATTGTCATGAAGATTATGCTGTTTATGCAATAATTTGTGAACATGTACAGAATTTTATATAAATTTCAAACAATTTTTAAAAACAGAACTGCTGTGAACACAAACATCTTTAAAAAGGAATCAAATGAAAGTAACTTTATGATATAGCAAACAGAACATACTACATTTGAAAGACATTCTGAAGAGTCTGTTTTTCCGACTTTTGGAGAGAGATCTTAATTTAAAAAAACTCGTTTTACAACACAGTGCCCTGTTTACAACAGATTATACTCTCATCTACAGCTGCGGATAAAAGATTAATTTCAAGGAAGGGTTTTCTGTAAAAATAATTGTCTGTACAATAGTGGGTGTTTCTTGCCTCTCTTATGAGTGATGCATTAGAAGCACAGAATGTCAACCATTTGAATTTGTTTCATGCCTAAATCAAAGTGCTTTGATTAAATGCATAATCTGCCATATCTTTACAGTAAGTTGGTTAGCAAATCTGCTAGCTATTGCAGGAATCACAAGTGCAAATCATTAACCATTTGTACAGTCAGACCTTCATGGTTTATTATATGAAGTTAACACAATAAAACTGCTTTGGGTTAAAAGTTTGAGAATGTGATTTGAAACTTGAGTATGGTTCATGAAGTTATTTTTTATAATGTCTATTACCTTACTTGAATTATTGAAGATAACAGTATATTTTTAAGAATGCAGTAATGTGCATAAAATTGGTTTTCTTTTTCATTCCCTACAGTTCTTGGTTGATTCAGGATCCCATCTATAAACTGTGTTCTTTCAACTTCTAAACTCATGGAATGAACTGAAATCAAACTTTTCCTTCCCCTAACACTTGTTTAACTTACCATACCCAATTCTGTTGTCTATATTACTAAAACTCTGAACAAAGCAAAGTTAATTTTTCATACACAAATTATTTGGATTTCAGAGATCTGTTGGAGAACTGGAGTAGCTTCAGACAGCTTTAATTGACATTGTCAAAAACAGTTATCAGGAACACATTTTTTTACTGCCTTAACCTGTAGTATGTAGAATGTGTCTAGACTTCTGGAGAGGAGTTAGTGTTTTTATATTAAAAAAAAAAATTATGCAAGTAAAGCAGTTATAAAATAAAGACCATTTCCCGCTTGAAACTGTTAATTAAAATGGCATTGAAGATGTGTTGTCATTTTCAGGCACTGTAATGATGTGGTATTGAACTGGAGATGTGTTTGTGTCTGTAAGGTACATGCTTAGCCATGTACACTGTAAATAGCCTTTACAAAAGCTGGTTTGCTAAGGATGGTAATTAACATCACCTGGTAAGTTCAGTTAAAGAGTCAGGATTCTTTTCAAATGATTGACTTCTGGTTTTGTGGCACAAACAATTGTTAACAGCTGTAACAAATGGTACTGATCAACAGTCTCGTGCTCTTACTGTACGCAATTGCAGTTCAACTGTATTGGAAGGCAAGAGCAGATAATGCAGCAAGCTGGGTTTAACTGTACTGAAAATGCACCTGCTAATGGGGAGCTTTCCTAATAAATGGATACTAACTTGCACAGGTATTAACTCCTGTGTATCAGGAATGTGACACTCTAAATTGATTTGTTAAAATAAATTGAGCATATTGACGGTATTGATTTATTTACTGGGAGGGAATAATGTTTAAGAGTGGTATTTGTCATGATTCATGTAAAATAAATTTAGAACTGAAGTACAGCTTTTCAAGGAGTATCTTAAGGTAAACATGAAAAATAGGATATTATGAAATCATGCAGAGTCCTTTGCATGTAAATAATATTATTATTTTACTTGTCTTCATAGTAAAGGTTAAAAAATACCCTTTGAATTCAGGTTTTTAATGTGTGTCTGAAATCTGTTTCCAATCTGTATGTTATGCTACGAGCCTCCTTTATAGAAAATACAAAGACTTCATGTAATCTTTGAAAGAGACTGCTCCCAAGGACTTTCACTGCATAAATTCCTTTTTTTTCTCTTGAAAATAAAATTGGTGATATTTCTGGGTTAGTCGAATAGCTTGTCATTCTGCAAAAAGAAACAAATTAGCTAAAACATAGGAACCCTGCTAACTAACTGCTACTGCTAAGCAGGGTCGTATAAATACATAGCCTTCCTTTCAAAATGTTGTTACCTATTTAGCAACACCTCTTACTGTTTTCTTAATGTGCAGTTTCAATGTCTTATAAAGCAAAACTTGCTTTATTTGACATTCATTGAAGAGGTAGTAACTCTATATCATACTGTCTATAAATAGAAACTTGGTTATCTATGTACTGTCATGTTTCTATGATTCAAGCAGTGGCTAGTCTTAATGATACACTGAATCCAGACTTCGGTACTTGGATAGAGCAAAAAACACCATTTAAAGAAACTAATAATTTTTTTCTTTTTTCTTTGGCTTTTTTTTTCTGTTGTTGTTGAATGCATGGAATGGTTTCATAAATCAAATATGTGGTTTTTTTCTAAATACTCTGGAATTATTTGTATGTGTAATTTAAACTTGTGATGATGTGTAATTGGATAGTCATGGCATATTTTTATTTCTTTTGTGGGATGGGAAAGGTGTACAGAATTCATATGTACTTGCTACAAAGGTAACTGTGCATTGGTTTGGAAGAGGGTGAAAACTGTATTTCTGATGCCCTTTTAGGAGTCTAAGGAAAAAAATGCAAGTGAAGGGCACTACTTTAATATTTACTAAGAAAGAATGTACATATTAAAAGCATTTCAAAATTTATAGAAATATTGCTAGTACTGTTGTGTTGTAACTGAATTGTATCTCATTTGGAACTGCCCTATTAACAGTTCCTAGCCATGGGATTTTCCTGTGAATAAGGCTTTTGAAAAATGCAGACATCAGAGTACATGGTTTAAGCAGACTTTCATCTACTAGTTGTTGTGCTTTTAACTCAGCTAGGTTGCCAGTCAAGATTTCAGCTGTTAAAAATTGCAGGTCTCTCACAGACACTTGTACCTGTGAGTTTCCTCCTGGAAATGAGCAATTCTGGTTTTTCAGGCCAGTACCAAAAGATTTCTTCATTGTTCTGCTGTAACTGGAAGGAAAAAAATCCTGAAAATTTCAGTTGCTTCTTGAAATATTCTGCTAAAAATATTTTACTGTTAAAATTCTGAGTGAATTACTTCATTTAAGAACAAAGAGCATCAGCCAAGTGAATCTGGGGGGGAAGGACCAGGAAGGGCTGCGTTACTGATAGTTCCTAACTTGAAAGTAATGTGGTAACACAGTGGATTTTGCTCGCTGCAGGACTAACAACTGCTGTTAGTTTGGATGGATGTTGGGAGCAAGGTGGGACTGTTTCTGTTTCTTCATGGGTGGAGGGCGGGAATTATTGTTGCGTGTGTTCTGGATCATGTTATTAATGATTCATGGGTTGTTCCTGATGAAACTTGAGTTAGTAAAATTGTCTGTTTTCCGTAGTGGGTCCCTTCAGTTGAGGAAACTATTGAACTTCTACTCTTCTAATTTCTGGCGATTTGTACCGAGCTGAAGGTTTCTGGTTCACTGAAAATTGGTTTCTTAACTGAAACTGTGATGTCTTTAATGTTGGTGTATTCTGAAAAGTGCATTTAAAACTCTTATCTTGAAACTCATGGTTTCAGGGATTCATAGAATACTCTTTAAAAAAACATGCTTAGGCACATCTGCAGCTGTAAACAAACACATTTTCTGCCTTATTTGTAGCATTAAGTGATCCCTTAACTTGGCTCGGTATTTTTAATTCTGTCCATGGCAGAGGGTAAGTCATGGATCACTCAGAACCGGATTGCCACAATGAACTCAAAACTGACTAGTATGAGGTGGTTCCCTGTTTCCTCAGAGATAGCAAGTCCTGTACTAACAGTATTTCCACTGAGCTGTTCACTAGACTCTGACTTTGGTGATTAAGGTGATTCCTTATTTCAAATACCTGGTGAAGTATAAACCAGATATGTTGTTACTGAAAGATAAAGGCTGCCACAGTTTGTTTTTCATGACGATTTCCTTGGCCAACCTTACCTATGTAGCTAACAAATAAAGTCATGCCATGAGCTGTGTCTGCAAACAAAGCTCTGGATGGGAGAGAATTCCTCTCTGATGTGATTCTGTAACTTATACTCGCTCTCAGCCAGCCAGGCTTTAATGTGTCTTTTGAAGAGGCATGGGACCCAGGAGACCAGTGCCTTGCTGAGCTGTAGCTAGTTATCCAAAAGAGTAGGAGCTGTATCGACTGCTGTCCCTCTGCTGCTTGAGGGGCTGAGTGGCTGGGCAAATATCTAAGGACAGGTGCAGGCTTTGCTTCTGCTCTCAGAAATCTTCAAAGGCACTGTCAAAGATGAGTAACCTCACATTTTCACCTGTTCACAGAGGCAGCTAGTGAATGTGGAAAATACCTGCAGCCATCTCTGAAATTACTGCAGTGTTAAGTTTTTTTGAGAAGGGACAGATTCCAAGGAAAGCTTCCGTGGAGGGTAAAGAAGCTAATAAGTGCTGGGACTTTTTCAAGAATGCTCTTCTGAAAGCACAAAAACAGTTCATCCCCTTTAAAGATAAGGGGTGTAGGAGGAGTAAGAGCCCCCTTGGCTTAACTGTGAACTTCTGAGTCTGCTCGAAAGCATACCAGAGATGGAAATGTGGATAAATACCCACTGAGAACTATGTGGACATTGCCAGGGTCTGCAAAGATGCAGTTAGAAAAGAAAAAGCTCAACTCAAATTTAATTTGGCCAAGATGTCAAAAAATACAAGAAAGGGTTCTTTGGGTGCAGAAACAGAAGGCAAATATTGTCCTGTCGATAAACAGGACAGGAGAATTAGTCACCAGCAATGCTGAAAACGCGAAGATTCTCAACACTTCCTTCACCTGTCTGCACTAGCACTGCTGCACCCCTGGCCTTGGGACCAAAAATCCAGGCTGCTGCAAACACAGATACAGCAGTGTCCTCGAAGGAAGAGTGGGGACTGAGCTCTTATAGGAGCTGACCACTGCAAGACTGCTCTCCATAATTTTTGGGAAGTTGTGGACTTCAGGCAATAGCAGAAGACCGAAAAAGGGTACTGTACCCCCAAACACAAGAAAGGCTTAAAGGCGGATCCAGGGAATTTTAGGCCCATCAATGTTGCTTAAGTCCCTGGGACAATTATGGAACAAATCCTTCTGGTAGCTATCACAAGTCAGATGAGGCACAGGATTGGGAAAAGCCAGCATTGATTGACTAAGGACAAATTGAGCTTGACAAACCTGATCACCCTCTGTGACAAAGTAACCTGCTTGGTTGATGTGGGCTGGGCGGTGGACATTGCCTGCCTGGATTTCTCCAAGGTGTTCAGTATGGTTTCCCACAGCCTCCTCCTGGAGAAACAGATGGGCTGTGGTGTGGATGAGTGCTCCGTGTGGTGGAGGGAACTGGCTGAGAGGCAGCACCCAGAGGGTGCTGGTAAATGGCTCCTTTCCAAATGGGCAGCGTGGCACAAGTGGGATCAACACTAGGCCCAGCACTGCTTAATATCTTCATATGTGATCGGGAAGAGGGGGTCAAGTGTACCAAGATGAAGTTTCCCAATGATACCAAACTGAGTGGAAAAGTGGACACTTTGGGAAAGAGAGCCACCCTGCAGGAAGATTTGAATAGGCTGGAGAGTGGCTAACAAGAATCTGATGAAGTCCAGCAAGGGCGAGCGTAAGGTCTTGTACCTGGGAAAACATAACCCAGGTGTGCAGCACGGGCTGGGATCCACCCAGCTGGGGAGCATCTCTGTGGAAAGGGATCTGGGGATCCAGCTGGACAATCAGATCAATACGAGCAAACGGTGCTGTGCTGGCAAAGAAAGCCAACAGGATGCTGGGCTGCACAAGGGCATCACCAGCAGAGATCCAGATGTCATTATCCCACTCTGCTCAGTGCTTATCAGGCCACACTGGAATACTGTGTTCAGTTTTGGTCCCTGCTGTGCAGAAAAGATGTGGACAGGCTGGAGAAGGTCCAGAGAACAGCCACAGACTGGGAAGCCTGTCACAGAGGAAAAGGCTGAGAGAACTGGATTTGTTCAGCCTTGAGAGAAGGCTTAGGAGAGACCTTATCACCATGTTCTGCTATTTGAAGACAAGATGGAGATATTTCTATTTAAATATTTCTTTTCGCAAGAAGTCACATGGAAAAGACAAGGGACAACGGGTACAAGTTATTCCTGAGGAGGTTCCAATTGGACACAGGAGGAGAATTTTTCACAAAGAGAACAATCAGCCATTGGAATAATCTCCCTAGGGAAGTTGTGGATTTTCCGAACACTGGAGATTTTTGAGATTTGACTGAACAGATTGCTGGGCCATCTTGTATCAACTGTGCTTTTGCCAAGAAAGGTTGGATCGGATGATCCTTGTACTGTACTTTAAGAAAAAAAAAAAATGGCACCACCAAATGCCATAAAGCTGGCCAGTTATACTACTGTATTGTTTGAGTGCAGTAAAATTATGAATGGGAATCAGACTACTATAAAATTCTACATGACTGCTTGCTACCTGTCTTTCCATAAGTGGTTTGGGTTTTTTCCTGTGGTATACATAAAATGCATCTCAAGAATTGTATTTCTATCAATCAGATTCTGCCGGTATCAAGATGATTTTCTCCAGAGGTTTGAGACTTTGACAAGTCCATGTCTTTTTCAAAGACTCTACTGCTTTAGGTTACTGTGGTGTTAAACAGTATCCTTTTCATAGCCACCACCATGTGGTTTCTGAATTGCAGAAGAATGTAATCCATCAGTGATAGTGTGAGGGGGAATAAAACCTATAAATTCAGTGGTACAAAAGGCTGTAGTCTTGGCCCAACTGAGTTTTGTCAGGGGCAGTTTAGGACAGGGCAGCTGCCTCAGGTGCCTGTTTCAAGTCATCTGTTACAAGTAACCCTGCTGTGCAGCATCATCTTTCGTTTGACTTTCGAAGTATGTTCTTCCAGTTTCGTGCCTTAGTTACACTGCCCTTTAGCTTGGCTGCAAAGCTAGAGCCTTTCCATTGCTTTGAAACTTTTTCAGGTTAAATTCTTTCTCCATGAACCCTTGCCTGCATGGTCTGAGTAACCACTTCAAGAAGAACCGAATCTGAGATTGCGTGGCGACTCTTGCAGAGCAGTGGCCAACACCCAGCAGCAGCAATGCCAGCTCCCCCTCATCCGTGCCTGCCCTGCCCCTCTGGCTCGCCTCCAACAGGGGCAAAGGTAGCTGTTAAATCAGGTGAGGGCTGTGGTCATAGTTGAGAGTTATTCTTACTCCAGCTGGCTCTCTGGTATTTCTGCTGTAAGTCAAGTCTGTGGCCTGTGTAGAGTAGGGTTAATATTGGTGTTACATTAAGTATGAGACTCGCACAATTCTCTTTAACAGGTGAGGGTCCACCTTCATAGATACTGTCACCATCATGCCTGGCTGGTTATTTTTAAAACATTTAAAAATCTTAATTATCGTGGATATTTTAGATATTTTCTCCCTTTTTGTTGGAATTATTTTCTGCATTTTCCAGGGATGGAGGTTCAAACAGCAGTCTGCTCTGAACAAATGTGTTTATTTAATTAAAAAAAAAAAAAAAAAGGAGAACCTCTCTTTTTAGTAAACAAAAATAATGTTACTTGGACTTGACCTGCATATTGAACACTTTTGAACAGTAGTACTAGTAGTAAAAAGTGTTTAAGTGCTTTTCTGGAGTGGGCTCAGCACTTGATAGAATTGAGCTGGCAAATCAATACTGTGCTATTTTATATTCATATACTACAGACATGCAGTTCAAAGTCATCCAACTCATGCAGCCTGCTGTTAGCTGTGGAACTTCTTTATGATGTTTTAGGAGCATGTCTTTTTCTGTGAGCCCTTAGCAGGCATGCAGAACAGCAAATTGAGTGATTGTTTTTGTAATGATTAAAACACTTTAACTTGTACGGCCTTGAATATAAAAAATACTTTATAGATGATGCATAATTGAAGGGTTCCAAAGCCTGACACAGGTGACTGAGAGGGGCAGGTTTTACATACCCAAAGATTGCCATATGTTTTGGATTTCTGCAATCACATCATGTGAATGCTAGACTATGGTCAAACTTAGCAGTCGTGTGTGTCACATCAGAAAATAACTTTTTGTCTGTTTCACTTCGAGGCAGAACATCAGTTGTGCAGCACAAGATCATTATAGGAAAGCAGGATTGCAAGTGCTTCACTTTAAATTAATAATTCCATCTCTAAAAATCTTGAATTTGCACTAGTATGCCACTGGAATTTGTGCTGCCAGAGAGCATTGTGCTGGAACACGTTTTCTTATGTAAGCACTTATTGTAATGTTAACACCTCTTGAGAGCACCACACCTTATCTTTCACACAGTGTTTCACTTCTGCTTGTGTTGCTGCTGTATGGAGGACACGATACTGTTTGAGGCTTTACACGCTTTAGACTCAACCATTCCAAATACTTCTCGAGCAGTCCACCTCAAAGAAGGTATTTTAACTGAAGTTTAACTGAAGAAAAAATTCCTAATTGCAAATTTTTGTTCATTTTTTTTTTCTTATGGCAAATCAGCAGCTCAGCCCTGCTCCAAATGAAGTGAGCTATCAGCAGGGTGCTCTGTCAGGGCTTTTAGGATGTCTCCATCAGCATCAGCATGATAAAACTCTCAGTGAGGGGTGCTGTCTTACAAATATGAAGCTGTCCTATGTGGCAGTTAAGTGGTTTAAAGACTCATTAAACATTAAAAGGGAAGGGGTAAAATGTGCAGATTTGCATTTTCAAACTACGTTTGGGTTTGGAAAATGTCATGTGGGTGATCAGTGCTTTTTACATTAAAAATGAAAACATGTGGGTGATCAGTGATTTTTACATTAAAAATGAAAACAAAGTTCTCTCCAAAGTGACAAATCTGTATCATTCTGGTCTGCAGAGATGGGGTTTCTGAATGCTAAGACTAAATCTCTGGTATTCCAAAGGTTTATGCGTAGATGTTGGACTCTAAATGAGTTCCAGTGGAGATAATGAGTTCCAATTGTGTCTTACTGCCATTACACTTTCTCTGTGCCTTTACGAGTCCATTACTGAATACCACTGTGAGTTGGGACATCTCTGCAATGTTGGCTCAGTCAGGATTTCCCAAAGTTGCCTAAGGCTACGATCAAACATGTTCAGATGTGCATGCCTATAAAATGCTTTACAGTCACAGTATAGTCATACACATTGATAATCTATATTGGGACACAGCAGAAAGCAGTGTGATTGTGAGACGTGCTTTTGAAGCAATGTTTATACTGCACTTGGAGGTCAGCTGGCAAGTAATGCTATTTCAGTGGAATTCTACTAGTATTTATTTTGTTTTGCTATACAAAAGATGAAAAATTAGAGATATGATTTAAACTATCAGTGTTACTTCTGGCATTAGGTATCTTACGAGGATGTTTTGGAGACTGTGGTGAAGATAAGCCAAGAGTATCTTTGCTTTTTATAATCAGGAGAATATTAGCAGCCTTGATCTTTTTTTTTCTCTAGAAGAAACAATATAAAATATACAGTATTAGCTTCAGTCTCATCCCCCACACACATACACATGGTACTGGTGGCTCCATCTTATGTAGCTTTAAATCTAGATTTCCTAGCTGCATTTCCTAATACATACAAGAGATTTATAAATTGGAACAAACTTAATCCAGTTAAACTTTCTGCACCATCAGCACTGTACAGAAATGTTTCCTTTGCTCTTGAAGGAGTAATACCATCAGTGCTGTATCTCTGCACTTCATGAAGGACGTACCACAGACCTGTAATTACTTATAGTGTATATAAAAGGTTACATTGCATGTACAGTACTTGCAGTTTGCCTCTGCAGAAAAAGGCACATATTGGCTAACTGTGTTTGAATCGCTATCGTGTGCTCAGCAAATCAGTCACCAAGGGGATTCAGGACAGACAGCTGAAGGGGACAAACCCAGCTGATACTTTCACAATACAAAGCCACCAGCTCCTGTGGCATGCTCTGCAGGCTTGGCTGGAAAGCAATTGATCTCCATTGGTGACTCCATAATAAGCAGTGGATGGGTAAACAAGCAGAGGATGTGACACTATGAGAAAGTTAAGTGCTTTTTTTAGCATAGAAAACAATGCATGTGAGACTGGAAGTTTCCGTAATGTTCCGTGGCAAACCTCTGCCTGCGGTGAACACTGCTGAGAAGAACTGGATGGCATGCCCTGGAGTTTGATCAAGAGTGCAGCAGACTTGGAAGGGAGCAGGAAAAGAGGGATAACTCCATAGATACTCAAAGTAATGATGCTGATGCTTTTCGGTTGCTTTAAAGTTGGTGGTATCTCAAAGCTCCAGGTTTTGGAATGTTTGGCTTAAAATGCTAAAGAATAAAGTGCACCTGGGGAAAAGTCTAAGCAGGTCCCCAGGTAAAGTGGTGAGTTACTGCTTGAAACCTGACTGGCATCTAAAAATCTGAAACTGGGAAGTGTTTCCTGTGTAAGTTACAGGCAGTAATAAACTACAGCTTTGGAAGATGTATTGTTTTAATTCTTCTTGACTGTACTTAAAATCAGTATTGGTTCTCAATAGAATGGAAGAACATGATTTATCACTAGACTGAGACTGTCGATAGAAGACAAAATGATGATGACTTCTACTAGATATAACCAAAAAAATTCCGAACAAGTATGTAAACAAAACATGCTTGATGATCAAATTGGGGGATGGGGGGGATATCTACATTCTTTTATATTAGAAGAAAAAAAAAAGATGATATTTTAAAATAAGGGGGAAAACCCATAATCGCATAATGAAGAAGGGAATTAAATCTGGCAACATTCCCAGTCTTTAGCCATACTCAAATGAATCCATAAATTAAACATTAACTAATCTAACTAATGGAACTAACAGGAAGTAAACGCTATTTGATGTATATTAGCTTTTCTTAGAAGGTTTGCCTCTCCTATTAATCAAAGACCTGTGACCTCTCTGACTGCAAACTCAACACAGTATTAAAAACTGTCAGTGAGATTTCCTCTGTTCAAGCAATCTGGCAAGCGGTGAGACTGCTGGCAACACAACAACCAATTTATCCAACAGCCCTGTCTCATCCTTGTATGCTGTACTTTATGTTCTATAATTGGCTACGGATTATGGATAAAATGTCCCAGTCTAATACTGTGTCCGGCATAAGCATTCAGGCCAAAAGACAAAAAAATCTCCAAGCATGACCTTCCACTGGGTCGGTGTAGTAAAAGGTCAAGTGTAAATCTGGGGATGTTTTAATCTGAGTAGTGAAGAGGAATGGGGGTTCAATCCCAATACTGTATCCATTGATTAAATGAATACTGTTATGTCTGAAGCCTGCAGTTTTAAAGGCTTGTACAAAACTGTCTAGGTCCCCACACTAGTAAGAGAAGCAATAAACGTACTTAAAGGACTGAAAGCAGTGTCTGATGAGCAGAAAATTAATTTCTCAAAAAAACTTGGGAAGAGTTTGTGTAGAGTAGAAATTATTAGGATATGAGGTGCTAAACGGCTGATTAGCCTGGTGGAGGAAGAGATGATGAGTTTTAGTTGGATACAGGACCCCCGCACCTATCAATTTTGTTGATAACAGTTGCAATTAATGGTGATGTCTCCACTTCTCAGTATCTTCAGGCATGCTGAGCCAGCAGGGGAAAAACCAGTAGAACTAAAGCTATCACAGAAATTTACAGACTTTCCAAGTCAAAAGGAGAGAGTTCTTTATTGTTAAGGTGCTGGCAGAGCCAGGCTATAACTCCAGTGTAAACATCTTCTGCAAGGCAAAACGTGAGCCTCTGGCAGCCCTGTGCAAAAGTGATTTAGAAAGAACAGCGTGGGCAAGGGAGAGGAGAACAGGAGTGGACATGAAAGAGCCACATACTTTTGGAAGCAGGCACTCCATGTTGGAGCACATACACCTCTGAGGAGACTGTAGCCCATGGAAAGCAAACTCTGCCTGAGGAAAAGCTTCAAGAACGTTACCAAGTTGCAAATCTGCTGCCAAGCAAATAATTAGATAATTGTCCAGCCTATTTTTGAGGCTTCTTGCAAATGTAGCATAGATGATTTCTTCTCACCCAAAATGTTGAAATCAATCTGTGAGGCTGGCATGAATGAGAAGGCCAGAAGAAAAAAGAACTGAATCTCAGTGTACTCTAGAACTCATTAGCCTTCTTGAGAGTCCTATATCTTCAGAGCAAAATCGAGAGGCTTTCAAGTCAGAAAAGGGGAAAAAGAAGGATGCAGTAAAGCAAGATCTTCCTTGGAGAATATTTGAGCTCTTGGCAAGGCAACATATCGAAATATTTTAATGACATGTTTCTTAAAACCACCACCTTCAATTAGAATTGTGAAGCTGTGGCCCAAGGAAGCTAGAGTTACAAATACACTTTACCATCAGGAAGGAAAACGTGTAAGTATAACAGTTTCCTAAGATATGAGAATCACTATCTTCTACAAGACAAATCATGACAAAATATCCCAGTAGTGAGCTAAAAAGTTCCAGGCATTCCTCTCAACAATTTTTAAAGATTTAAATAGAACTTCTAAAAGAAAGAAGAAATAAAAAAAAACTAAACACCAACCAGCTAACCACTTGTTGTCCATTATTTGGTGCTGAAACACGAGAATTTGACTAGCTCTGCAAGCAGTTGCACATCAAGCTGTGTCATTGCAATGGCTTTCTTACAGGCTCTGTGTTCTGAGTCGTAACATGCTGGAGAAAAATTACTGTTCTCACTCTGATCCTTTTTACACAAACCAGGGGAATGAATGACCTCTTGAACCCAATTTGAATCGTAGCAGCAGTCCTATTTGATTGCGTGTTGGCCAGTCTTTGTGGCAGAGGGATAGTGTCAGACTTCTGTTGGAGGCTTACTTCTTTTAGAAAGCACAGGTGTTTTTTAAAATTCAATGCATTAAATATTTCTGAATACTTGAATCATTTGCAGCCATACTGAAACACAGGTTCTGGAGCAAGCTGAACAATAGGACTCTTAAAATGGCTCTTTACTACAATAAGAGTCACTTTCCCAAAGTTGTCACCTCCCTGTGCCTGAGGACAATACCCAGACCTTGGTTTCTGGACAATGTTTAACCCTTTTCTTATCTTGTCTTAACTTGGCCAAATACAAAAGGATTAAGCATGCCTTTGTTCACTCTGGAGCACGTGGCTAATCCTGCAAGCAGAAGATGTGATTCCCTTGAGCTGCCCTTTTGTTCATGTGCTGTAGGCAATGCTGGGCAACAATGTAATTGAATTATTCAAAGCCAACTGAACTATGCCGCACCACCTCTGTGGGCTGTGAGTACAGACAGAAGGCGGGAATCACAGACAGTTTCTAAGCCAACTGTCCTCTTCCAGCAATCTTGTTCAGATAGGTATTAACAGGGTTGGGAAGTACCAGTAACCAATTTTAGTGAGCACTAGAAAGCACAAGAAAATGCTAAATGGACCAGAACATTCCCTGGCAGGAGGGAGAAGTTGTCCCTGCAGTGAGAAGATCGCGGGGCAGACACGGGGAACACAGAGCAGAAGCAGGGCACAGAGTATACTGGGTTTTGTTTAACAGCTTGCAGCACAGAGAACAGTTGTCAATGCAGCAAAGTCGGGCTGTGTCCCTTCCCAGCTGGCTGGCAGAGCTCTGAGGGTGTGCTGTGGGGAATGAAAGGCTGTACGAGCTGAGTTTAGCGATCTACAGCTCTGCTGTGGTAAGGAGGGGCAGGCGGGAGCCAGGAGCCTGCACTTATTTTCTGCGTACAGCCTTCATGCTGACCTGCGGCTGAGCAACGGTGTGTCAGGCTTTGACCCTGTGCAGTGTTTAATTTCAGCATTGAATGTTCCCTTGGAAAAAATTCTTACCATATGGATCCCACTGGAATGATTATCTACTTTTCCAGCACAGCTGAAACAAGTGCTTGTAAGTAAGCTGTTAATTCTGTCAAGTTTGCCTCACTTGCTGAGCAAGACTGTGATATTGGTCCTGTTCAAGTTTTGATGAATAAAGACAACAATCTCAAGTATCTGTTGTACCTCTGGGAACCTTGACAAAACTCAGGTGTCATCCAGTTCAGAAGTTGCCTCTATTGCATCTTAAATGATCTTCCACTATCAGGGTACAAGATCAGGTATTTTGGGTTCACAGCCACCTCTGTAACAAATGCTTGCCACTTCTTGTTTTATAAGGCAAAGTGGGAGACATGGAAGTTTTACTTACAGAGGCTGTGGTTGAGGAGGGTCTGTATCTGTGGCAATACTCAGGCTCTGAAGCCTCCCCACTACCAAAATCTTGCCAAGCAAACCAAATACAGCTAGTTATAAATCAAGAGCGTGATGTTTCCTGATCTTTCCCATCAGGCTTTTTGAATGGAAATTAATAATTATACAGGAAACTGCTCTGAGGTGATTAGCGTTTGCTGCTTATTCTTTCTTCCTTTTTCTTCTGAGAATATGGGGGTTAAAGCCATTGATGGGAAACCATAAGTGAAAGCAGACATGCATGTTAATGTCTTCTTACAGAGAAGAGGGCTGTGCTGCAGGATATTACAAGCAGCGTCTGCATCTCGCAGCTCCAGGACCTGGAGTTCCTCCTGCTTGGCTGCTAAAGCCCAGCTTGTTGTGCCCATCCCAGGCTGAGGGATGCAGCTGCTGCTTTCCCGTTTGCAGGCACAGGACCCCAGCAGGGACAGCTGCACAGATGGCCGCAGACAAGGTGCTGCCTCCATCTGTGCCTCCTACACGTAGGACTCACAGAAGACCCAAGTCTGGTCAGGTTGCTGCTTGCAAGCAAATAACACCCACCCACCCACCGATCACCCACTGATCCCCCCAGCAGCTGGCACTTGCTCCTTACAGCCCCCACACACAGTGTGGAGAGTGGAAACTACACAGAGACACTTAAGAAAGGTTTTATGAGAAGTGAGGGTGAGCAGGCAGTGTTTGGCCAGACTCTGCACATAATCGGCCTCTTTTATACCCCTTTCTGTCTGATCCTCCCCGTGCTCCTTCCTGATCCCCCTCCTCTAATTATTCCCTCCCCTTTGCTCCTTCACAATCCCCTTCCTCTAATTATTCCTTCCAAAGTTTTGTAGAGTCCTCCTCAAATATCCCAAACTCTTCTGTTCTTCCTGCTTGTGCCTTCTTATCAGTTACAAATTCCAGGTGACCCTGTCTGAAGCTCTTCAATGGCCCATCAATCGGTAACCTGACACTTTTGGGTTTTGTCATTGTCTCTCTTGTCCTTTTTCCACCAGGTTTGCATCTGTGTATCCTTGTTTATGGAATCTCCCTTAATTTATTGCCACCTTTGCTTTGAAAAGGTCAGGTCTTTGGTCAATAGCCTTCATGAAGCAGATGCTTTTACCTTCCACGAGGCATGCATGCATGCAAGGGTTTCATCTCTACCTTTCCTACTCCCTGGTACTAAAGGAAAGGGTCTCTCAAGGTTACCAGTGAGATAGTCCAGACCCCATGGTTTGTGATTTTCCTTTGGCCTCTTGAACATTTGTTTTGTCAATACTGATGTTTCATTTTACAAGAATTTTAGTTTCATTTTTGAATATGAATCTTGAAAATATTTGGCTTATGCATAGAATCTAGTCAAAATTATAAATTCAGTGTAAGAGGCTTTTGTTTTTATACACAAAAATCCCTGCCAACCCCCTGCAAGTTTTAAAAGGACAAACTAAGAACAGAGGTTGTGTAAAGTTCCTACTTAAAGTATTTTTAATTTAATTTACGATGGTGGCTTTACAAGTAGGGATAAAGCATAGTTAGAGATGTTCCTCTGTGCCAAGTTAGCTTTTATCTTGAAGTTCCTGTTCTGTGCAGATGTATGTATGAAATAATGAAGAGCCCCAAAGCAACCATATAGGGAAGCACTGGAGTACTTTTCAATGTTATATTTTGATGATAAATTGTGGAATTTGGTAGCAAGCCAAGATGGATGGCAGTAAATAAATTATGCTTAGGGTCAGGGTAGACATACAGACCTCCTGACAGGATTTTCTTCATTATTTCACCTGGAGGAAAATGTAAACTTCAAATAATAAAACATGAAAAGTCAGCTGCTTGGTAGGAAGTTCAGCTTAAATCTGCATCAGTGCTTGCATATGCAGGATTGGGTCCTTCCTCCTAATGATGCGTGTCACCTCCACACCCCACCACCATCAGGGCATTAACTGCAGGTAGCGGCAATGTTACCTTGCATATCAGTTACACGAGGAAATTCCAGCCACCCCAATAGCAGCAACTTTGG